>JAODAL010002805.1:0-186992 GCA_025379985.1 Phyllomedusa bahiana | reverse complement strand
CTTGACATTTATGGGAGACACTGTGGATACATCAGAAATGTCCATGTTGGGAAAACCCCTTTATTGTTATAACTGATGAAGGACTTGATGCATCAGGTGAGAAGAGCAATATGAAGCCATTTCCTCAGACAGTGAGGACCTGACACACGGCTGATAGTGGGGGAGGGCGATTCATCACATTGATTGGAATAATCGACCATTTCAAGCTTTATTAACAATCAGACGCTGCACAGTAAATGTGTCGGCCTCACTGAATGCTGATAATGAGCAGAAGCCTCAGCGGGGAGCACTATGTATCACCGACTCCACACTGACCGTATTATATGCAGTATAACTGTTTTAGTTCTTGCTCTACATAGACTATTGTAGAACAAAACACACTTTTCAATGGTGACATTGACTGCACCATATTATGTGATGCAAAGAACAATAAAAACAACAGGGAAACCGCGCTTCATAGGGTAGTAACTGACCACTAATAAATGGTGCAGAAGGCAATGCTCAAGTGATGTGGTCGTGTGAACCTGAACCAACTAACGGAGTGTGATGAAAACAGAGCAGCAGGGCGTCCTCTGCTATATCGGAACCAACTTGCAACCAAATAAGTGTAATAAAAGTCAAAACTCCCCCAAAAAAAATCCTTGTAAGGCAGAACATAAAAAACCCACAATTCCTTCTAGCTTTATTCACTTACATTTCATCTGGACAATGTCATCAGCACATAATGCGTCCACAACATTTGTGCTCAGGTATCTAATATTATATAATTCATATAGTGCTACTTATCCAGTGTATTTAAGCCTATCATGCTTGTTTTGGCTGTTGCTAGGGTCCTATAACATGAGTGATTAAAGCTATATAAGTAATGACCTATATTGGAAGGAGTTACAATGTTTAGTACAGAAAATAGATGTCATCTTGTCTCTTGTAAAGAGATTTTTATTGGATATAGGATACATGTGTGACTAGTACTGATATATATGTGTCTAGTTATATGTGTGTCTAGCACTATATGACAACATTGGGATGAATATGTTTTATACATAAATATAGTAAAGGTTAGTTTAGTATTATCCAGTGACAGATACCATTTTTTCAGTGAATTTGTATTTTTTATGTGCCGGTGACATCATTGGATTATGGTCTAATGAAGACACCAGTCCAGTGTAGAGACGCTCTCCACAACAATGGTCGGCAAAAGTGCAGAAAGGGGCTGAAAATTAACATGGCGTGACGAAATGCCAAATCTAAATTCAACGAACAATAAAATGATGGGTACGAGATATCGAGATGTGCGACTCAAACTTAAAGGGGTTGTCTCACTACAAAGAATTGCTTTCAACATGTAAGGAACACTAAATTAAGACGTTTTCATAATATATTGCGTTGTTCATTTTTTTTTATTTTATCACCTTCTGGGCTCTCTCTGGTTTCCCAAGTGACCGACCTATATAATTCTTCTCCCCTGCTATTTGTTCTATCTGATAGCAGGGAGTGACTTCATCACACAGGTGGAGGCCTGCAGTGTGAGCTCTTGTGTGTTATCTAATCTTTCAGACAAAATACAGTAATTACAGTAATTACTACTGTTTACTTTAGCTCAGAAGCTTTCCTGGACCTGCTAGCAAAAGATTCATCTAATTAGCTGAAGTCTGAATACATGGAGCTCATATGCTAATTACAAAGCAGCATTATTTCATTCATGCATCCTATGAAACTCTGAGGTGAGACAAACCTTTTAACTTTTCTTGAACGGTTCGATCAACACTATTCAGCAGTTCTCCATTTAATCTCCTCCTCAGGAGCCCCTACACTATGGAGCCGTGGCTGCGGTTTGCAATCTATTGTCAGCAGCAGCTTATAGAGGAGCCGAGCAGATTGTGGGAGAAGATTCCGGAGACTCTCGGCTGCTCCTCATTAACCCCTTCCTGCCAACAACAACATGGAGTCCGGGGAATTCCTGTCACCTCAGAAATCCCCACTGACCTGGGAATCCAGTCCTTCCTCCGCCCTCAATGCTCTCCCCATCTACCGAGCTCTGCAGGAAGGAAGCAGCGGCCTCTCCAGTCAGACCTCTTGTCCCGGGTGCGTCCTTCACAATCAGAAGTTATGAGGGACCTGAGGGTGGAGAGAATGTAGGTGGCTGAAGGGCCTGTGGTGATGGTCATGTGACATAAGGGGGCAGAGTCTGCATCTGGCTGAAGGTCCTGTGATGATGTCACCACCATGTGATCAGTCACATGAGAGGGCGGGGTCACTTGTGGCATATAACAGCCCTGTGCTAATGGTCATGTGACAGGAAGTGCCATCTTCACAGGTCCTTCAGCTGCCTCTGCTGACCCCACCCCTTTCTGTCACATGATCATCATCTCAGGTCCTTCAGCCACCACCAACCTCTCCTCTCTACCCTCAGGTCACTTTCGTCACTCCTGGTTGTGAAAAAATCTTCCCTCCTCTGTGCTCCTCAGTCATTACACACTGCAGATAAGCCCGGCTGCTCGCCTTTGTATGTATTGTTGGGCAGTGATATCATCTACATATACACACAGTGTATGTACGAAAAGACAAAGAAAGGGAGAAAAATCGGGCACTCCTAGTGTAGATCGTATGGAAAGTGAGAAATCAGGGGGTTAGTATCGCCCTAACCTGTTCTTGTTGTGCTATGGTGGAGGCACAACTCTCCTCTGGTATGTAATATACAGTCACAGCAGCCACTCCCCTGGCCTCCAGAGATGTCGTCTGGTGGGGAGATATCGATTAGTGGGTTATTTCACCACTTAATCAAAGTCTGGGTAAAAAGAGAGGAACATAAGGCACTAGACTGGGCTTACAACATAAAATTGGACAATTTATTGTAACATAAAGACAGGATGGACCACGCGCCTCTCGCTGTATAAGTGCTTCCTCAGGTCCTGAGGAAGCGCTTATACAGCAAGAAACACGTAGTCTGTGACAGCAATTTAGGCCCTTTTCCTTGACTTTTAGCTCTTCTGACCCATCTTTGAAAAATACAGATCCATAAATGAACTCCTTGATCTCCTACAAGATTGTTCCACTATATGATAATCATATATATGATCATAACAAGTAGTCTACTGGACAGGATTTTGTTATAGACACAGTTCCTGCTTATGCTTGGGACTGCTGGAACACAACTTGGACTGCTGTAATACCAGGGGTGAGAAAGAGTCCCCCCAAGCAATAAGGCTGTATATCTTACAAGACAGAAGGGCCTAATTAAGTGTAATGGAGAGCATTATAGCTGCTGGTATTTTTCACCTGAGTAGAAATATCCAGAAGAGATGTATGCAGTGGAGATGGCCCCCTAGTACTGCCACTGAGCAGAGGTATAGAGGTACATACTAGGTGTCTCAATGCTTAAGACTTCTGGTGTAAATTCACCCGGTTTTAAATGCTCCTAAAGTCACAACAATCAGCAGAGCCAAGTTAAAGCTGAGAGAGTCGCGAACTATCAGCTGATTTCACAGTCCTTTCACAGTGTTTTGGGTGTCTGAGAAGCCCTCAAGTCACAGTTTAAATCAGCGAAGCTTGTAATGATCCTGGAAGCCTCATGTTAGGAGTATGTGGCCCTTTTAAGACACTTTCTTTTCTGGTCCCTAGCTTCAATCTAGCTTGGAGAAGCCTCTTTAATAGTGATGAGCAAACCCTAAAAAGTTTGAGTTCGAGTCGAACATCAAAGTTAGAGTTCGACGTTCAAGTCGAACTCGAGCCCCATTAAAGTCAATGGGAGAAGATGTTCGGGTTAATTTTTAAACCTATACAGGTGAAGAGTGGAGTAGCTGTAATTACCATCCATAACAATAAACTGGATACATGGAACAACTTAGTGAAGAAAATTTGGCTCTAACAGGACAGGAAAAAATTCAGAGGCTAAAATACTTCATTCCTTTCAATGTGTAACTGAAAAGATGAGGCGTAGCTATAGGAGGTGCAGCGGTAGCAGCTGCTACGGGGCCCTGCATCCTGAGGGGCCCAAAAGCCCCATTGAAACATAAAAAGACACCGTTATTGGAAATGGCACATGGTAACTGTAAGGAGCACCATTTATCTTTTTGCACCAGGGCCCAAGAACTTAAACTTATGTCTCTGCAGGCTGGACTAGATTAGACGGCAGTACAATTGGCGGCAGTGAGAACATGCCAATGGGAAACAGCGAGGTTCCGGTTCGACTAGATTAGACAGCATCGAGGTTCAGGATAACAGGACTTGGTACATTTGGTGGCAGTACAGGTGTAGTAATTTAACCCCTTAACGCCGGAGCCAGTTTTAGCCTCTCTGACAGAGCCCCATTTTTTAAATTTGGCATGTATCACTGTATGTGAGAATAAATTTTTGACACTTTAACCTATCCATGTGATTCAGAGATTTTTTTTTCTCATGAAACTTGTGCTTTAGATGTAAAAAATTTTGGCCCAAAAGTCCTGGTTTATTTGTGAAAAATATCAAAGAACGTGAAAAAAATAAAAAATTTTACCTTTTTCAAACTTCAAAAATGTCTGCGTGTAAAAGATGTTATTCACTCAAAATGCTTATAACTAGCATCTACCTATGTCCACTGGGGTTTTGGATCTTTTTTTATAAATGTCTTTTTTTTTTAAAGTCCGGGGGGGTTTAGAAATTTATTTGTAATTTTCAATTTTAAGAAAATTTGCAAATTACATTTTTTTAGGGCCCAGTCCGTTCTTTTTGGCCTGTATTTTTAATACCCCCATAAATTACTTCTCAAAAGAAACTGCACCCCTTAAAGTTTCAAAACAGCATTTGGGAAAAAGTTTAACCCTTTGTGTTTAACGGGAAGAAAAAAAGGGAGGTGAAATTTTAAAAAATTTTCCTTTTTTGCAGTTTTAAAAAATTTTTATCCATTATTCAAAAGAAAAAACGGTAGATGGGATGGGGAAATGCAATTTAATATTTTTTCCCTAAAATTGTCCATTTTCAGAAATATCCCAATGTGGGCCTATGCGCGATTTGGCTAAACCCAAGCCCCAGGTGGGAGGGCACCTACTGGACTCGGGGTTCATTTTTTACAATTTTTTTAGGCGCATTTCAGGTTTGCAGACCCCCAAAGGTGCTAAAATTTTAAAAACCCGCTAAAAGCCCCCAAATTTTGGGGAAATCCCCCCCCTTAAAGGGGAATATACCCGGGGGTACAGGGGTAATCGACCCCACGGTGTTTCCAAAATTTTTTTTTATTTTTTAAGTGTAAAAAATTTAAAATGTTTTTTTTTTCCAATAATCTGAAATTTTTAGCTGAAAATGTTTCTTTTTAAAAGGGAAAATCCGGAAAAAACCCCAAAAAATTTTTTTCGCCAATTTCTTCCAATTTCGGAATACCCTCCCTGGGGGAAAAATGCTGTTTGGGCGTGGCAGGGGGAAAAGGGGAAGGAGCGCATTTGGCTTTTGGAACGCAGATTTTGGGGGGGGCCAGTCGCATTTGCAAGCCCCCAAAGACCAAAACAGGTGAAACCTTCCGAAGTCGCCCCCTTTTGGATTCAACACCCCGGGATCTCAAACTAGGGGTGTACTGTGCTTTTTGGCACAAGGGGGTTTTCCCTGTTTTTTTTCAGATTGGGGTATGAAAAAGGGGGGGAGGGGAATGCAGTTCCGCCCTTGTTTTTTGGGTTTAAAACTTACAATGTTCGCCATACGGGTAAATAAAGGTTTTCTTTTCTAAGGGTCGGTACAATTTCAATGTATTTTTATATCTTTTTTTATGTTTTATTACTTTTACCAATAAAAAGGTCTTTTTTGTTTCCTTTTTGACAAAACCCTAGCTTTTTTTTTTTTCTGTATACGGGAAACGATTATGGGCTTGTTTTTTGTGGGGTGAGTTTTTTTTTTTATTAGTACCTTATGGGGGGCTATAACGCTTTATCACTTTTTATTAAAATTTTTGTTTGGGGTTTTGAAAAATTAAACATTCCTGGTATGTTTTTTTATTTTTATTTTTTTTCATGGTCACCGTGATTATAAATGACATTTGCTTACTCAGCAAAATTTTTCGATTTCAGGAACAAAATTTTTTTTTTTTTTCATGTTTTTTGCTTTTACCAATAAAAAACACTTTTTTTTAAAAAGGGAAAAAAGTTTTTTCTCACCACAGTCTGAGAGCCATAACTTTTTATTTTTTGTGTATGGGGCTGTGTGGGACTTGTTTTTTTTCGGATAGTTATGTTTTTTTTGGTACATTTTTTTTGTGGCAAGACTTTTTGATCATTTTTAAAAACCTTTTTTGGAAGGGGGGTCCGAAAAAAACTGCAATCCTAGGGTTTTTTTTTATTTTTTAAAAGCGCTCACTGGCTTATCCATGACACTTTCCGTGGGTCATCTTAGGGCATACCCATTTATATAGTGTTTTTTATGTGGCAGCACTTTTTTAAAAAAAAGTTTTTTTAAATTTTGTAAAACATTTTTTTGTATCGTGTCTTTGAAGCCATAAATTTTTATGTGGACTTTTTTTTTGCGGGTGGACGACGTTTTAAATTTGGGATAAATTTGGAGTTTATATGAGTTTTTGATGCTTTTTATTCCCCCTTTTTTTTTTTCTGCGGGTGAAAAAAAATCGCAATTCTTTGATTTTTTTTTTAATTTTTTTTAACGAGTTCACCATACGGGGTTAATTAAAATGACATCTTTAAAGGACAGGGCGTTATGCACGCGGGAAAACCAATATGGGTATTTTTTTTTGTGATCTTTTTTTGGGGCGTTTGGCTCGTAAAGGGAAAAATAGGCGGTGCGTGTTTTTTTTTTATTTTTTGTGTTTTACTTTTTTTACTTTTTCCCTAGGGATTTATAACAACAATTTCAGATCTTCTGAAGATTTTCTGTTAGAATGCAGGCCAGTACATAGCTTTGTTGCTATGTACTGGTCACCATGACAATGTCAGTCCGATGCCCAAATCATTGGGGCATCGTGAGTCACGGCGGGTCCGGGAAAGTGATTTCAGTTCCCAGGGCCGGTGGGGGGAGATCGTTGCGCACTCTCGTGCGCACGTGACTGAAGGGCGGAGGGGCTCCCTCCCCCCTGCCTTTCGACTTAGCTCCCACGACTTTTTTGATTGTCGGGGTTTAAGGGGGTTTAAACACCATGGCCGGACTCACTCAGTCGCGATCGGGTGCGGCTTCCCGCGCCCGCATGTGCCCGGAGTATGCATACGTCCCAATGTCGGGAATGGGTTAAAAAAAATGATTTGGGGGGCTTAGAGGAGGAGGGGCTAAAGGTGTATACAGAGCACTCAAAAGGTTATCAGGTGTTATTTTTTAAAATAAATTCCCGAAACTTGTAAATCTAGCTGTTGGAAACATAAAATACAATTTGTATAAGCGAAGGAAAGGAACAAAGACTGAGATGCGTGTGTTTAAATTGTTTTCACATTTCAAGAAGACATGCACGTTTAATAGTCAGTGACATCGGCAACCGGGGCTACAAAATTGTCAGAGATCCACGCTTGATCCATTTTGATGTCAAATGATCCACATTGTCAGGGGAAAGACGAATACGTTTGTCAGTTATCACCCTGCCAGCTGTGCAGAAGATGCATTCCGAGATAACGCTGGCTGCTGAGCAGGATAAAACTTGTATGACATGTCGAGCAAACTCAGTTCATTCATCCAGTTTGGACACCGAGAAGTCAAATGGGTCCAGACTAAGTCCAAAAACATCGTTGGTGAGCCGCAGGTAATCATGGACCATGGTCTTAATGCGGTCTCTGTGTGTCTGAATGCTGCCCTGCCTTGCAGGCGTTGGTTAAGTGGTAAGCATCGATTGCAAAATGTCACCCAGTAGGCTTCTACCACACTGCCTGCTGTTGCGACTACTTTCCATTCTACTGCTGCCGCGTTGCTGACGTTCTTCCAGCGTGACATTAAAATGTGAAGATGGAAATGACTTCTGGAGTTGGTCAATGAGCAATATCTTAAATTCCTGCATTCTACTGTCAATTTGTGTGGGTGGAAGGAAACTGCTTTCTTTTGTCTTGTAACATGGATCAAGAAGGGTGGCAACCCAGTAATCGCTGTTAATTTTTATTGCCTTAATGCATGGATCATGTTGCAAGTAATGTAGCATCCAAGCACTCATGTGTGAGATGCTGCTGGGATCTCCCAAGCCTCAGGGTCGAGGGGCTAGTGCCCCTCAGGATCTTCCTTCTCTTCCTCTTCCTGTAATCTGTGCTGACCTCTTACCACTGAAGTGTAATTAGTACGGGTGGTGTCCAACCTTGCCTCCTCCACTTCCTCATCCTGACCATTACCAGAGCCTCGGCTAGCCTCATGCATTTTATTCTGTGAACTGAACTGCCGTCCTACACCTGCCCTCGAACCACCACCTAAAGAGGACATATTCAATTGCGAAACGGTTGGGAATTCTACATCCTGTGGTGAGTAAGGCTCTGTGTCCACCTCCTCCTCCATCACTGCTGGGACCTGCTGACACATAGTGCCTAAAGCTTGTTCCAGTAAAAATATAACCGCAATGGTCATGCTGATAATGCAATCGTCCCAACTGACCATTTTGGTGGCCTCCTGAAAACTGGCAAGGATGCTGCAGAGATTCTTCACCTGCCTCCACTCTCTATGGGTCAACACCCTGAGGTCCGCACCACTGCTAGTCAGACCATGCGAAATTTCATTCTGCATAATGGCATTAATGGCTGCCACAATCGCTGGAGCATGTGGAGGGTGGAATTCCAGTGTGTTGCCACATCACATATCAGACGGTTGATGGGGAGGCCTAGATCAGGCTGAGACACTGCCTGTCATGCCGAAGCAAGGTGCGAACGCTGGAAGTGTAAGCTAAGATCTCTAGCCTTCCCCAGCATAAAGTCAAGACCCGAGTAGCGCTTGAGAAATTTCTACACAACCAGGTTCATGACTTCTGCCAGGCAAGGGATGTGCGTAGGTCTACCAAATCTAAGGGCAGCAAGGAGATTACTCGCGTTGTCACACAACACCTTGCCTGGCACCAGGTTCTTAGCATCAAGCCACTGGTTGGTCTGAGCGCGCAGAGCAGTCCACAGTTCCTGAACTATGTGTTGACGGTCTCCAAGACAAATTAATTTGAGAATAGCCTGGTTTCTCTTGGCATGTAATACCACCTGTCGAGGTTTGGGATCTGGACTCTGCACAATCCCAGTAGTGTGGAACAGTGTCAGCCGAGACCAATCACCAGAGGCACTGTCATCCACCAAAGTGACCCAATGAGCAGTCAGTGAGATGTAGCGCCCTTGACCGTGCTTACTAGTCCATATGTCTGTAGTGAGATGGACTGTGGTTGACACAAATGAAGCCAATGTGCTGGAGATCTTTTCTGCAACATGGTAGGCCAGGGTGGGGACAGCTTTTCTGCCAAAGAAATGCCTGCTCAGCATCTGAAACTGGGGGCATGCCAGGGCTATGACGTGGCGGAACCCATCTGTGTCCACCAGGCAGAAAGGCAACATTTCCAAAGCCAACAGCCTGGCAATGCTGACATTCAGGCTATTGGCTTTGGGATGGTTGGGGTGAAAGTGTTTCTTCTGCTCCTGTAACAAGGGGCTGTAGTAAGTCCTCTTGCCCGGTAGATGGCGCCAGAACATCCAAGATGAAGTGTTTTAGAGCCTGATTACAGGGGGAAACGTTTTGGGGGGACACAGGGACAGGAGGAGGAAAGGGAGAAGTTGGGAGCCAAAGAGGACGTGTGGAGGAGAGAGTGAGGAGGAGGAGAGTGTTTCTCCCTGCTCTGTGAAGAGAATTGGTGGAGCTGATACTACCCATCAGTATAGAAGGGTTTACCAGTGCCTCTGCAAGTGTCCTACTAGAAGAGCTGGCTGTTTGGTCTCAGAACACGTATTGTGGGAGAGGGAGACTCCCCACATGCAGGCTTTGCCGCTGAAGAGAGACCGCTACGAGATTGAAGGACTTAATCCCAAACCTGTTGAGTAATACCTCTTGTGAACTGTTTGTATTCACTCTTTTTCAGTAGTTAAGAAGAAAAGTACTCTGCCTGGTTGGTTTGCTGTTCTTTACATTTGGCAAAGTCGGCAGGATGGATACTGATATGGCGACTGACAGAGTTACTTCCGCCTCGTCCAGCGTCTCACCTACAGTCCTGGTGGGCACTCTACTGAGCCACTTCCCAAGTTAAGTGGTGACAATGTGTCGCTCGAAGATTGGATGGAAAGACTAGAAGTGGCTTGTGGTTGTGTAACATCACCCCACATCTGAAAGCAGAATTGGGACTGAGTACCCTTGAAGGAGAAGCCTGGAAAACAGTTATGCTGCACTCTACACGTCAAAGGGCAAGTTTTGAGCAGATCCTGAGTATCCTAGAGGATGTGTATGGAGACATCTCATCAGAAGCAGTGTTAAGGAAGAGATTCTTCGCCCGTCGTCAGAAAGAGAACGAAACGCTACCCCAGTATGCAAGCAGCCTACAGGAGCTTATGACTGCTTTGCAAAAGAAAGAAGAAACTGGCGCTGCAGCCTTTGCCAATACAGAGCTGCTGGTGCAAGATCAATTTCTGCTAGGATTGAGAAGTCAGTCACTACGGAGGACCTTGAGGGAGCGAGTTAAACTGGACCCCCACCTGACCTTCCACCAAGTGTTAAAGGAAACGATCACGTTGGAGAAGGTGGAGGAAGTGGAGGCGACCGCGGTTAGGCCACAAGCTGAGGTAGCACCAGTGTGAGAGAATACACTGGAGCTAAGAACGAATTCCCTGGAGGACGCGCTGAGAGAACTTCAAGGGACTTTGGCGACTCAAGGTAGTAGACTGACATACCGGGCCCATGGGACCGCAACGGGGAGAGTCACCCGAAGACGGGAGCCTACACGAATGAGAAATAACAGACCGAGGTGTTGGGAGTGTGACAAAGTAGGCCACCTAAGGAAGAACTGTCCCCGACAGGGTAGAGACTCTAACAGGGGGGATTTAAACTAGATCCGCCTGCGGTTGTGGGGCGAACCGCAGGAGGAAATGCTGAGATATGCCCTATGCTGGAGGCTAAAGACCCTTTAAATTTGGGGGGAGCCGGTAACAAAGCCAGGTTTCATGGGGTGGAATTGACCTGCCTGGTGGATACAGGCTCGCAAGTCACCACCCTCGCTAGGGCAGCTTTTGAGAGACACTTTCCACCCGCCATGTTTAAAGACAGCGCCTCCTGGGTGAGTCTAAAAGCCGCTAATAACCTTCCTATTCAGATTGTAGGGGTCATGCAAGCTGACATTGAGCTCTGGGGACACCTGGTGAAAGGAAAGGGGGTGGTGGTAGTACAGGATACTATGGATTCACAAGTACCAGTGATTCTGGGTATGGATGTACTACAAGCCATTGATGGACTGATGGCCCATGAGCTGGGACCGAAGTACTGGGAGCGGGTACCTGATCATCGAACACCCCATCAGGCTTTACAGCAGGCTTTCCGACAGTGCCGGATAAAAGTGGAGCTGGAATGGGTCACGGGCCACTGGGCAGTATTAGGGTACCTCATTCTCAACCAATAAGTGTACAGGCGAGGCAAGAGTTGCTGATCTCCCTGCCTGTAGGTACAGATAGGAAGCTACAGGGTACTACAGTGATGGTAGAGCCGGCCTTCCAGATGGAAGAAGTAGCAGTGGGACGCACTCTGTGTGACATACGCCGTGGCCGGGTACTGGTTTGGGTTATGAATGTAAATGATCATGCACTGACACTGCCTTCTCGAGAACACATGGCAGAGGTATACCCGGTACAAGAGGTACAGACCTTGGGGCAGCCGGATTGGGAGCTAGAGGTGGCCGAGAGGGAAGCGGGAATAGTAACCCTGTGCCAGGTGAGGGCAGAGAACCCCTTCCCCTCAGTTGAGAGTGTCATGAACGCAGTGTGCCCAGAAGGACTAAGTTGACGGTAGAAGAAAAAGGGAAGTTGTCCTTGGTTCTGGCGGCCCACATGGGGGCTTTCTCCCATCATGAGGCTGACTTCGGCCTCACGCAGACCTTGGAGCATGAGATCCCGACTGGGGACGCCCTTCCGGTTCAGCATGGTTACCGTCAGATACCTCTAGCCCTTTATCAGGAGGTCAAGAACATGTTAAAGCAAATGCAGGAGCAACAGGTGATTCAGCCCAGTAAGAGCCCCTGGGCCTCTCCGATCGTGTTGGTAAAGAAGAAGGATGGGACTCTCCGTTTCTGCATCAATTATAGGCGTCTTAACGCGTGCAAGGTGAGAGATGCGTACCCATTACCCCGCATTGAAGATTTGCTGGTGGCCCTAGGAGGGGCTCAGTATTTCTCCACTCTGGATCTAGCTAGTGGTTACTGGCAGGTCCCAATTGCCGAGAAGGACCGGGAGAAGACGGCTTTTGTTACTCCTATGGGACTGTTTGAGTTTCTACGTATGCCGTTTGGATAGAATAATGCCCCTGCAACATTTTAGAGGTTGATGAAACTGTGTTTGGGGGATTGAATTATGAATGTCTACTCATTTATCTGGATACAAGTAAAACTGTAGTAATCCAGCACTCATACACGCAGGATGTTGGAAAAATGAAGACGGTTCACTCATTATTGACGACAAGAACTATAAAATCATGGTAAAAATATCCAAAACACCACAAAGTTGACGCGTTTCAGGCTTATCCTTCAGCCCTTAGTCGTAACATATCAAACAATGGTGCCATACTTCAATATATATCCACCCACCAAACCAATTACTTGTTTCACCTGATATTTAACTCTCTATATACCAACTGAAACAGAGAGAAAAAATGTATGCAAAAAATATATGCAAAAAACAGTTTACAAGTAAAACCTAGACTATTATGACTGATATCTGAGAGCATGAAAAACATGTATAACTACATAAGCCAAAGATCATATCTATAATATAAATAAAGTAAATCAGACTTATAATTCAGGCCATTGGGGAATCTGGTGTCCAATACTAATATCCAAAAAGCCTCTCTGTTCATCAACACCCTCCTCCAATCTCCCCCGCGTAATGGTTTACTAACATGTTCTATGGCTATTACCCTAAGATGTTGTAAGTCACCTTGATGTACATCGCGGAAATGTTTGGACACCCCAGAAATATTACGGAGGCTGGAATGAGTAGCGTCATAGATGTGTTCCCTCACTCGGATATTGAGACATCTGGTGGTGCACCCTATATACTGCACCTTACACTGATCACACCAAATAAGGTACACTACATGTGTGGTATGACAGTTCATAAAAGTCTTAATTGTATAACTTTTGCCTGTTGTAAAAGATTCAAAATGCTCCGCTTTAACCATAAATCTACATTGCCCACATCTACTGGTACCGCAATTGAAGGATCCTTTTAGATCAATCCAAGAATTTTTTCGACGATTAGAAGTATTGGTTATCATGCTAGGGGAAACCATGTTTCCAATGGTTTTGGGTCTTTTGGATATAAATTTACATCAATTTTTGAGAATTTCTTTTAGGACGGGATCCACTGTTAGCACAGGTAGAAATTTATTAATAATATTAGTAATCTCAGTAAATTGTCTGCTGAACATCGTAGTGAAACATAGCGCAAAATTTTAATCTTTTTTTCTTATTTTATTTCCAAGTCCAGTAATAAGATCACCTCTATCTCTGCATTGAGCCTTTTTTATCCCTCTCTGTATCTGCCAAGTTTTTATACCCTCTATTTTTTAACCTGTCACTGATAACTCTTTTTTCCTTTTCATATGTGTCAGCCCGGCTGCAATTTTTTTTTAGTTTCCTGAAAAATTTCCTCCAGGGGGTAGATTGTTTTTTACAAAACTGGGATGGAAAAATAGAGGAAAAAAAGGATACTTTTTCCCTGAAAAGGGTTTTTTCCCCTATAGGTTTGAAAATGAATCCCACCACAAACAGGATCACCCATAAACCCTTTGAAAACCAAAAAAGAAAAGGGTTTTTTCCTTGAATTTCAAAAGTAAATTTTAAATTTTTTTGGGTTTGAATTAATTAATCCAAAAATTTTGGGGGGGGGGGCCGTGTCCTGACAGGGCCCCGGAGTGGGGGGAAGCATTCTGTGAGCTCCTCTAAATGCCCTTTACATTATCCAAAACCAAATCAGCCCGTTTTTCCCAGGGGAAATCCTCAAAAAAGAATAAAAAAGGGCCTCCCCGGGTTTTTTCCGGGCCCCCCCCCGGGGGGCCCTCACCAGAAATTTTTTGGAAAAATTCAGGCCTTTAATGGAGGCAGAAGACGCTCCCAAACAGCCCCCGCCCAAGATGGCCCCCCAAACCCCGGCGGGTGGGGCCTAAGCCGGAAACCCCTGCAACCCTTTGGGCCATCCCCCCCGTTCGGACCGGGATAGGAAAAAAGCGGACCCAGTCTTTCCCCCACCAAAAGGAAAAGGCGGGCAGCTGTGGGGAGCCAGGCGCCGCAAATTTAACCCGGGGGCCCCGGTGGGGAACGCTCCGGCGGCGCTGGGGTGTCTCGGAGGCCCGCCCCAACCTTTCGGGGCCGGGGGCCAAAGGGAACCCCCCCTTCCGTCCCCCCGGGGGCCCCGGGACGTGGGGCCCCTGCGCGTCCCCGGGCGAGCACACCCGTTCCCCCCTTAAAGAAATGGGGGCTGCACTGCGAGTTTTTCCGCAGCACGAGCCGACGAAAACGTGGGGCCCAAACCTCATCCTCCCTGCCAGCTGACCCGGGCGCCAGCTAAACCCGCCCCCGGCAGGAGCCCAGTGCCGCAGCAGGGGATGTGGACCCCACGACCCCGGGCAGGTACCACTCCGCAGCCCCTGAGACCCCCCCTAAACTAAACCCCCGGGTTTGGCCCCCTTAGGACTAGCCAAAGCCTGACCCCCTTTTTTTTTTAACCCCCCAGCTGCCCTTTTAAAAGGGGAGCCGGGCATCCATTACCCCCAAAACGGGGTTTGTGGGGGACTCTACTTTTAACCCTTTGGGATCCTCCTCAACATCACCCCACAGGCCCCAAGGACTTTGGGGACCCGGCATTTCAGTTTACCACAGGGCCGTCCAGCCCCAGCACTCCCCCCCAACGGGCCCTGCAAAACCCCACTCATAGGGGGCTTAAATACCACCTGGCAATGGGGGTGCACCCCCCTCCTACCACAACCCCCCTTTTCCGCCCCAAAAGAGACCGGGGCCCCCCTGCGGGGGAGGACTAAACCAAGGGAGAAATTTTTTCACCCCTTTTGGAGGGGGTTTTCCCGGGGGCCCCTGCCGGCCCAAAAGGGTTTCCTCAGGGGGAGACAAACCCCGACATACCCCCACCAGGCAACAGGGGGGGCCCGGGGTTTTCTCCCTGGCCCCGGTTTTGGGTTTTTTGGCCCCGGCGGGCTCTCGCCTGCCCAACCCTTTATCCCAGAAAGCGGGATCCCTCTCCTCTGCCTCCACTCCTCCTGTGACCCCCCCGCATGCCTCAGTCCCCTTCAAGGTCACACAGGGCACTCCATCCCCACTGGCTTGTTATTCTGGAGTTAGCATTGACTCTCCTGGGGGGGGCTTCTGCTGGGGCGGGTCACCACCCCCAGGGGCCGGAAAAACCGTCCCCTTGGGCCAGACCTTGGGTTTCCCTTTCTACGAGACCTTCCCACACAAAAGGGACCCTTTAAATCAATGCCCTACACGGTTTTGCGGGGTTTTTTCCCCGGTTTGGGAATTCGCCCAATTTCGCACAGATCCTCATCTTTAAACTACTGATGGACTCTCTGCAGCAGGTTCGGGATTCTTCTTCTACTTTTTTTGGCTGCTCTCCAATTTTGTAGTCCAGCAGCATTCTTCTCACCCTTTTTTTGCCATCCAACACCCCCTGGATGAGGTTGAAATAGGGGGCCGCAGGAAAACCTTGGGATTAGAGGCTGCCAGAGTCGATACCGAGGGCCCCAGCTGTCCCTTTTTTTTTTTCCAGCATTTTTAATAGCACCTAAACGGGGGACCCAAAAACTTTCTTTTGAAATGGCCCAGGGGGGCATAACCCTTTTGGGGCCCACCCAAAAACCCCCCTTTTCACCCAAAGGGGGGACTTTTATTTGTCTATTCATTTTTTTGTGCCAAAGGGGAAATTCACGGCGGCCCCAAAAACACATAGAGCCCTGCCCATTTAAAAAAACCGTACAAAACTTCCCGGGATATCTCCCGACACACCGGGCTCAGCGAGAAAATGCCAAACCTTTATCCTTCCCGTGCTACGGGAAAGAGAAATTCCATACCGCGGGGGGTTCCCTTTTTGCCCTCATCGCTGGGCAGGGTGGGAATCTCTAAATTTTTTGCCCCTCTTCCTGGGGTTTGGGGCCCTTTCGTTTCCAAAAGGGACTACAAATTTCTGATATCTCGTGTCGGAGTGGCCGCCCCCTACTCCCCCGGGGGAACGGGCCGCAGGATGACTCGGACGTTTTTTGCTGACCCCCCGCACTGACCCGGGGGGAACCTTTTCCGCTTTAAGAGCCCAAACCCCATGGGCCCGTAACCCTAAAAACTTACCTATTTCGGGGTTTTACCCCGCTGACCGCACGTTTTCCCTTTGAAGGTAAATTGATACTTCTTTTTCATCGGAACTTTTTTTTTTTTTTTCCTCTTTTTTTTTTTTTGAGGTCCTTAAAAAGGGGGCGACGGTGAGCCCCCCCCCCGGTTTTAAAGCGTGGATCCCCTTTTTCCTCCCCCCAGGGTTTTCCAAATAAAATAAAAGGGTTTTTTATAATACCCCGGGTTCTTTGCTCTTATTAAATTTTGGATTTTAAGGGGCTGCCCGGACTTGCCCTGCCCTTACACGCCCCCCCCACATGGGGTTGGGTTTTCCCCTCTGGACCGCTATTTGGTTTGGGGGCGGGCCCGGGTTTCTTCCTTTGGGAAATTTCCAATAGTTTAAAAATGGGGGGATTTTTTCCCCCCTTTCTTTTTTGTGTTATTTGTTTTTGTACTGTTTGTATTGTTTTCCCCTCCCTCGCCCCCCCTCCTTCCCCCCCCTGTTTTTTTTTTTTTCCCCTCTTTTCTCCCTTTTTTCCCCCTGCCCGGGTTTGGGGCCGGGAGCATGCGCTCTCATTGGCGGGTCCCCCGTTTTCTTAAAGGGGGGATCTTAATATAGTTTCTTAAAACCCAAAAGGGGCCCTTAATGCCCCAAATTAAAGGGGCCCAAATCCTATACATTTAAAAAATCTCAAAAAAACGCATATACTTTTTTTTTCAAAAAAACCTTTTTTTAAAATCTTCTAATCCCCCCCGGTGATAAGAAACAAATTTTTTTCGAAACGGGAAATTTTGCAAATTTTTCCCCCGCTTTCAAAAAGTGGGGGTGTACCCAAATTGCCATTCAAAAATTTCTTTGTCCCATCAAAAGGGGAAACAGTGTATAGTGATGAAGAGGCGAGGTACCAATTTTAATACTTACCTTTTAATGGACGGGGGGTTTTACGTTGGGTGAACATTTATGCTCCTAACCGGGTCGGGAAAATCTTTTTTTTTTGGAGGTTCTTGAAAATTTGCTTTCCCTTCCCCACAGGAAAACTGTCCGTTCTGGGGGAATTTCAAATCTCACCTTGATCCAACCTTGGAAAACTCCACGGGACGCTTTTCTGTTTCCCTTACCAGGGGATTTAAAGGTAAAAAGGGAGTTTTTTTTTGCAATTTCAATTAGTGGTTTGGTTTGGCGGCTGAAATAAAAAAAAAAAACCCCCATCTAATAGAGTTTTATACATTTTACTCTAGGGCAAAACGTTTTCCATACAGTCGCTTTGGGATTATGTCATGCCCCAAACCACCACCCCCTTTTCCCCCTGGTTGGGGATCCTCTTCCATGGGGAAGTGTTTGTATGGGGGATACCGCCTTGTCCATCTCCCCCTACCCTCCCAAATATGGTTTCAAAAGCCCCGGACTGGGGGTTTGGGAATGAGTCCTGTTACTGGACCCCGGTGTGTCTGGCGGATTTGAAACAGCCCACGAACATTTCCGATGGATCATGACATAAACTCAAAAAAAACTTATTTTCCAATGGAAACCCCCAAAAAAGCGTCATACGAGGCATTCTGTTTAAAACACGGAAAGCCCCCCCCCTTAAAAAGGCCCCGTTGGGCCCTCCATGGTGAAAACCCCTTTCCCAAAAAGGGGGCCCGGTTTTGGGATTTCCAAAAAAAAACCCAACTCTCTCTAAGGGGGGTTCGGCGGGTTTCTCCGGGGGTCGGCTTAAGTTCTTCTTTTTGCTCGACGCCTCGGGGGCAATTTTCCTTCAGCTTCGCCGGAGAAAATTCTTTTAAAATGGAAATAAAATTGGACGTCTTTTGGCCAGGGCCCCCAAAGGGGAGACTGGGCAGTTTTTTAAATACCTAGTATAAAACAGCACTCGGGTGGGTTTTGCACAAAACAAACTGGGGGAGATTGCGGCTGATTTTTAGCTCCTTTTACTTTTAAACTTTAAATAATCCCCCTCCCAAACCACTCCCTCTCCCCCCCAAACCTAGGACAAAACCTCCTTCCCCTTTTTCCCCCGGGCGCTCCCATCTGAATTTCCCCCCAAGGGCGGGATGACCATTTGGGGGTTGACGGAGTTGGGGGCTTTTTTTAAAAGGATCCCCGAGGGGAAAGGGCCCCTGGGCCTGAGGGCTTCACAAATTTTTTTTTTTAAAACACTCCTCCTTCCCTCCCTCATTTATGCTTAGGATTTTTAATTTGTGTCCCCGGCCTCCCCCCCTTTTTCCCAAAGGGTTTCCCTACTTGGCCCATTTTTTCATTTCTTCCTAAAGCTTTGGAAAAGACCCTCGGGTTTTGGGCGGGATTTAAAGGCCCATCTCTTTTTTAAATTTGCCCTTTAAAATTTTTACTCAAAATTTGTTAGAAAACCCGTTTGAATCCGAATCTTCCTCCCCCTAAAACACCCAACCAGGGGGCCTTTGCCCGGGAGGGAGACCCCGGGGATAACACCCAAAAGACCCGGGAAAATTAAACCAGAAAGCCCGACAGCGGGGGGGCCCCATGAGGGTCCGTCCCCTCGACGCTAAAAAAAGCGTTTGACAGGATTTCATGGACTCATTTGTCCTCTACTCTTGAACACATAGGATTTGGGCCCCCCAAATTTTTTAGGGAAAATTCTCGCTCTGAAACCAAAAAACCCCCGGGCAAAGGTTAAGACAAGGCCCCCTTTTCGGACACTTTAAAGAAACAAAAAGGGCACGGGGCGGGGCTGTCCCCCCCCCCCCAAACTATTGTTTGTTGGTAAATGGAACCCCCTTTTCCCTGCCAAAACCGAAAAAAATCCGGACATCAAGGGGTAGTGATCGGGGGGGGGGAATTTAAATCCCGGGCCCCTTTGCCGATGATTTCCTGAATATTTAACTAACCCTCCAAACCCACTCCCCTCCTTAAATTCCGAACTGACTTCTTTTAGCGCGGGGTTCCAACTAAAAAATAAACAAACCCCTAAACTGAAGCTCTTAACGTAACCCTTAAACCAAGCTTTCGGGTTTTCCCCCCTTAAACCCAATTTTTCATTCTCCGGGGCCACAGAAGGGCATCTCTTTTTTTGGGCCCCAAAAAATCCCTTCGAACCCTTTTCGCAGTTATTTGTTTCAAACCCTTTCCCCCCCATGGATCGGAAAAAAATTTCAAACTTTTGAAGGGAGGGGGCCCAAAAAGGGGCTTTTCCCTTTTGGTTTGGGGGAGAATGAAAAATTTCTGAAGTTCTATCCTCCCAAAACTTTTGTATTTTTATTCCAACTGTCCCTTTGCTTTTCCACCTCATTTTGGGTCCAACTTCGCTTTGTTTAAAGGGATTTCTTTTGGGGCAATCGGGTCAACCCAGAATCAGGAAGAGTTGTTGACGCGCCAAAAGGGCGAGGGAGGAGCGGGCCCTTCCCTTTACTGCAGACTCTACTACCTGGCTGCTGCAATTGCACGTTTCTTAAAATCTATACAAAACCCCAAACCAGAAAAACTTTTGGTAAATATTGCCCAGACGCAAGGGCCCGGCAATCACTAATTTCCTCCCGTGGGCTGGGGATTCTTTGTTCTCTGACACCTACCATTTCTCCCCTTACCACCCTCCATACCCTAAACCATAAAACGGAAGTCTCGTACTTCCGAGAATTAAATGGACCAAAACCGGGCAAATTTTTTTTCCGGTCTCGGATAATCCTGCTTTTTCCCTCCGGGGTCCTCGGAAATCTATTTTGGGGGCATTTAAAGTTAGCTCCCTTTTTAAAACAACTCATACCAGGAAAATGGACGCCCAAATTTTCCCCAAAATCCACACCTAAAAGGCCCGTCCCCCCCCCCTCTTAGGAATCATTTTAAATTTACCTGCACTTAAACCCACTTCTTAATCCCCCATTGGAAAGCTTGTTTAGCCCAAAAACCCGTTTTCCCCCCCGTTTGAGAACTTTGTATGAAGCCCTACACTCCCTAAACCCCCAAGTTTCTTTTTTTTAAACATTGGGCTGGCCCTCCCCCGCAAAATGATCCTTTTCCCTTCCCTTTTGGGCAGGGGGGAGGGGGAAATTTGCAACGACATTTTGGGAGGACAATGGCAAAATCCCTTTTATTTTACGCTTTAAAGCTTTCAAAAAGCTTAAAAGCCAAGAGACTATTTTTTCAAGATTCGACTAGGGGGTACAGGGGGGCCGGTCCTGCTCCAAAAGGGTTTCCCCAAATACCCCCTGACCCCTCCCGGCCTTGTAAAAAGGTAGGGGGTACCAATTCCCCCATATATGGTGGGGGTGTTTCAGTTTTAAGGGATTTCTGGAGGGGGGGTTTTAAGGGGCCGTACTAGTTTTGTACCAAACATCTTACCCCCCCGGACTCTCCAGAGGCCAAACCTTTTTTAATTATAATTGCCTCGAATCTCCTATAAAAATCTCTAGTTGGGGGAAACCCGGTTACAACTCAAAAACGGTCACCCCCACCCCAAAACGGGCGTCAAACTACTCCCCCCTTTCTTTGCCCAAAGGGGTTAAAAGAGGTCCATCGACTTTTCTTATGGGGGAAAACTGATTGCACTTTCCCCTCATGGGGACGCAATGGGGGGTTTTTTTTGGCAACTTGGGGCCCCTTTTTTTGGGCATACCAGTCACCCTTTGGATTAAAAGGCTCCTTTTGACTTAGCGGGCTCAGGGGCCCCCCTTTTTGGTTTTTTAGCCCTTTCCTTTCTCGCCTTATATGGGTTGGCACTGCCTGGCCCTGCCGGGCTGGTTTTCCCCCCCCCCCCCCCCCCCCCTTCCCTTTTTTGCTTTTGTTGATTGCTATCATTATGTTTTTTAATTTTATTCCTTTTTTTTTTTTTTTTTTTTTCTTTTTGTTTTTCTTCTCTTTGTTTTGTGTGTCCCTTTTGTCTGTTTAAAACACACTCGAGCTCACATTTCTGATTCCCCCAAAATGTCTTGCTGGCTCCCGCTCCCCCTTTTTCCCTTTTTCGGAGTGTAATTTTCCAACTCCAGATTCTTCGCAAGGGCCCCTTTAGGCTTTTAAAAGTAAACTTTACATAAGCAGAACTTGTTCTGTAAAATGGCTTTTTTTCATCAGTTTGTTTGGGAAACTGGTTTTTTTTCTCATTTAAATTGTAAAAATGCCTGCTTTTTTGATTTTGTTTTAAAAAATTTTTTTGAAAAACTTTTTAAAAAAAATCTATGGAAATAATCCAAATTTGGATACGGACATAGACGATCCCTGCCCAAAATTCCCGGGTAAACGTTTTTGTACCTCCCATACCCAAAAATTTCCCAAGGGAAAAAGGATTGTTGGGAAAATAAATGTACCCTTCCCCCCCCCCCACCAAGAAACATAAATTTTTTGCGAGAGAAAGGGGGAAAAACCCAAACCCCCAGGGGGCATCCTTTAGTTTGTAAGGTTTAAAAAAAAACATAGAAAAAGAAAAAAATTATGTCCCAACAAGAACCTCAGTTTCCAAAGAAAGTATTGTTTAGATTTAAAGGGCATAACTGTTTTATCTTCAAAAAGGCATTTTAGTGCCTGTAAAGGGAAGGTCAGGGGGTAAGGGGATATAAATGCAACCATGTCACATGAAACCCCCATGAAGGGAGGGTTTCCATGTGACATCTTTAAGACAAACCCGAGGGCCTCCATAGAAATCCCCAAAGAAAACTCGGGGGGGAACTAAAATACCAAAAGGGTTTTAGAAGGCAATCTAACCCCGGGAAATTTTTAAAAAAATTTATAGAAAAAAATCAAACCCGATACCCCTTTTGGGGCCCGGAGTTTAAAAAACCCCTTATTACCAAAATTTAAAAAGTCTTTAAAAAGAATTTTAAAAAAAAAAACTCATAGCTTCCTCTTTTACCGAAAAAATTTCCCAAAAAAAACCCTACTTTCCAAACGTTTGTTCCCACCTTTCTGGAGGAAAAAAATTTGGGGGGAATCGAACCCTTAATTTTTTTGTAAAAAAGTTATCCCTGGGTAAAAAATGGGGAAAAATCTTCCTTTAAAATAAAGGGATCTTTTTCCCAAAACTGTACAGAACCCCCTTTTTCTCAGGCCATAAAAATGAGATAAGGGGTTGACTGAAAATTTCCTTTTAAATTTTCCCCGTAAATTTTTTTTTTAGTCCAAATTACATTGCCTTTGATTTGTTTTACATTTGGGGTTTCCCGAGTTTTCCGCTCTAAAAAAAAAATTGGAAAACCTCCAATTTGGGTGGATTTCCAAGGGAAAAAAAACCCGGGTAAAAAACCCGTTTCTGAAAACTGTAAATTAACATCTTTTGTAGATAACTTAACAAGGGGGGGCCCTGTTCATTTTTAAATCCTCTAAAGCCAATATGGTCTTTTTTCAGCAAAGGGCTAAACCACGGGGGAAAAAATTTCCCTTTTTTTCTTTAAAAGGGAATAAAAAAGAACCCCCAAAAAAATAATTAAATTAATTTATTTAAAAAAAATGTTTTTTTAAAGGGGTTTTAAAATCCACAAACCCATTAACCTTTCCTTAAATTTTTTCCCAAAAGGAGAAATTTTGGGAGGGGGGAACCCAAAACCCCCCAAACCCCAAACCCCAAAACCCCTATCGATCTTCCCAAAAAAAGCCCGCAAAATAAATTAAATTTTCCCAAAATTCCAATTAAAAATTCAAACATAAACTCACATTTTTATTCCCCAAAATTAAAAAATTAAAAAAATAATTTTTTCGGGGGGTCCTGTTTTTTCCTTTTGCCGGAAAACGAGGGATTTTGGGCCTCTGGTGTTTTCCCCGCCCCCCTCCGCGAACCGCCTGGTCCGCGGGGTTTTCCCCCCGGGGGTTTTTTGGAAAAAACTGTCCTTCCCCCCGTTTAACTGTAAAAGGGAATCCATAAACCTTCTGGGGTCAAAGGGTCAGTTTCCTTTTTTTCGAAAATTTTCCCCCCTCCAAAGGCAAAAAAGAACAAATTTTCGTTTTCTTCTCTTTTTTCCCTTTTATTTTTTTCCCAAAAACGGTTTAGGAAAAATATGTTTCAAAGGGAAAAATTTTTAAATTTAAAATTCCCTTTTTTTTCAATAAAGAGTGAACCCCTTTTTCATTTTTTCCCCAAAATCCTTCGTGGTACAAGTGCTGGATTTAAATACATTTTTCCTTTAATTTTACCATTTTTTTCTCCAGCCGTATGATTTCCATTGCCCCCGTTTCCCTGAACAGGGGGGATTTACGAAACCCTTCCTTTTTTTCCCCAAGGGATCTGGGGGGCTGTTTCACACTTTTTTTTAACACATGTCTTTTTTCTTGGGGACACAATAAATTCTCACCCCCCTTCGCGGAACCCCAAACAGCGGGTAGGTTTCAAAATACGGTTTTAAATCGAATTTGGTAAAGCTAAAACCCTCTAAAAAGTCTTTGTTTACGGAAAAGTAAACGAGTACCTAGGACAAAAGTCCTTAAAAATGGGGGAACACCCATAGAACCCAAATTTTTTTTGGGAGTGCAGCAAATGGCCCCCCCCCTCACAAAGGCCAATTAACTGAGATCTTTCCCCTCGGAAATTGTTGGGGGCAACCCGACGGGTTCATGAAAACTTTGCCAAGATTGCACACATTTATATGCTCTTCCCAGGGGGCGGCCCCTGAGGGGGGGCCAAATTGAAGAAAAAACTTCCATGGAATAAAGGGTGCTGAAATGGGCCCTTTCCCAAACTAAAGAGCTGTTTAACCCAGTGCCCCAATCTTAGCCACGCAGACTTTCAGCTTGCCCTTTGTTTACAAACCCCATGGGAATCCCAAAGGGTTGGGAAACTGTCCTTTCCCAAGTACAGGGCGGGGGCCCAAAAGAAAATCATTGCGTAAAGCCAGTAGGACTCCCGAAGATGGGGAGAGGGAAACCCCGGGAAAAATTAAGTTCCTTCAAACTAGAGTTATTTTGGGGTTGGGTTTTTGGGGCCCTAACGGGGGAAAAGGGTTTGCGGACATTTTGACAGGCCCCACTTTTTTAGCTGGGGAGCGACCCAAAAACCCCCTGGTTCAATTTAAAACCGCCAAGTTGGGGGGTTTTGGGGCCCGGGGATGGATGGGGCCCGGGTCAGCGAGTACAATTTCCAAATGGGGGTAACGTCCAGGGAAAAGGGAAAAAACTAATGCAGATGCACTGCCCCTAACCCCGTGGGAAAAGGGCCCCCGGCTTTAAAAAAGAAGAACGGGAGGGGAAAGAGACCCTAACCCTTTAATTGACCAAAAGGGGGGGGGGTTTGGGGGGGTCAAAAAAGGGGGTCAGCAGCTTGGGTCCAAACCCAAACAAAAAAGGGGTGACTGGAGGCCCCAGTCCAAAAGGGCTGGGGGAATTTGCAGGGGGGGACCTCCAGATACGAAGGGGAAAAAAGGGCGGCCTCCAAGGAACAATGCCCCACACCAAGGGGGGAAAAAAGGGGAAAGCCTTTTTAAACCGGGGAAAGGGGAAGGGAACCCATTGGGGCAGGGAAAGGGAAAACTGTTTTGGGTTTCCGGGGAAAGGGGGACTCCAAAACCGGAAGTTTAAACTGCCTTCGTAAATTGACACTGTCGGGAAAGTGGTTTTACCCTTCCAAAAAGGGAGAGGGGAAATTTTTCCAATTGGGTTTCAAAAGAGAAAAAGGTCATTTTTTTCCCCTGGTAAGACCTTTGATGGCAAAAGCGGACTATTTCCACCCTAACAGAGAAAACTGACAGAGAACCCTTGCAACAATGTAGGAATTGTGGTTAGCAAAAAGGGGATGGAAAAACAGGGGGCCAATGAGGGAAAATTCAGTCGTTTTTCCCCTAAAAGCGGGAAAGATTGGGGCTAAACCCACTGTGGGGGAATCCAACGAGGATTTAAAATCTGTTGGGTTTTTAATCGACCACTTCACCAAAAATTTTCGGTGGCAATTCTGACCCGGGGGCCCCAAAAAGGGGGGAGACCCCCCGGGCCTTTGGGCCTTTTGGAAAAATTTCAAATTTTTGGGAAAGGGTGCCCCAACACTACATTCCGACAGTGGGCCCGCTTTGAGGGGAAGGTGATCGAAGAAAGGTTTCGTCTTTTACCAAAAACAGGAAAAGGGAAAAGGACCACTTTTTACCCCCCCACAAGGGGAAAGGGGGGGCCCTTTCGAGCCCCATGAACAAACCTTGCTGGGAAATGTTACGGACCTTAAAAGGAAGACAAAGGGGGAGAGGGGCCCGGACTTTTTGGCCCCAGGAAAAAAACTGGTGTGGGGGCTAAAAAAATTTCAATACACTCCAAAACCCCGGGGGGTATTCAAAACCCTTTTATGCATGTTCGGGGGAAAAGGAAATGCCCATTCCCCCGTCCAGAGGGCCCGGGTGAGGGGGGAAAAAGCCAAAGTGGGCTCCCGGGAAATTGGGTGGGAGATCATCCCCAGAAAGGGGCCAGGAAATTTTATGACCGGTTGCTCGCCGGAATTTTTTTTCCCCGCGATTTTTACGGTTTAATCAAGATTGAAAGAGCTTCATTTGCACGTGGAGAACAGTTGGAAAAGGTAAGGAACAATCCCCGCCCGGAGAAAGGGAAAAAATTATATTTGGCATGGGGAAAACGGTCTACGAAGTATCCGCCAAACCCAACCCGAATAAACCAGTCTTTGAAGTAAGGCCGGAAGGGGGGGGAAGGGGGGACCACATGTTACACCGGAACCTGTTGGACCATGTACTTTTAAAACCAAACCTCCCTGCCTCCAAAGAGAAAACCCCATCTCCCTCGAGTGGGCCCCCAATTTTGACGAGGAGTGGTGGCTTCCCCAACGGATAATCCACCACCCCTGGGAAACCAAGGGGGCAACGTTCCTCCGGGGAAACCCCAAAATTTCACCGGGAAACCTTAACCCCCTACAGATACGGGACTCCCAACGTTTCCCAAATTTTTTTGGGGAGAAAAGCCAATTCTTATGGAAAAATATTTTTGGGGAAAACTCAGGTTACCCGGGACGGCAAACCCCTTTAACCGTTGGGGGGCGAGGTGTAACAAGGGGCTGTAGTAATCCTCTTTCCCCTTTGAAGGCGCCATAACCCTCCAAGATAAGTGTGGTAGTTTTGGGCCCGATTTTCAAAGGGGGTTATTTTGGGGTTTTTGCGGGCCCCCTTGTAGCAGGATGTTTACCCCAGGGCACAGACAGGCCTAGAAATGGTGTTCCCCGGTCACCTCTGCCCCCTTTTGGTTTAGGGGTTTGTTTAAAAGTTTTAAAAAATGGGTTAGTCAGACCCTGCAATCCCCCTGGGAAAATACCCGTGTCAGGGGGTTTTTTAGAGCACAAAGTGCAGCCGTGAGATAAGACCGTTACTAAACCAGTTTAAATGGTACACCCATACAAGAAACAGGGGCAGGGGGGGAAAGGGGGGAGAAAGGGGGCCAAAGGTTTGGTGAGGGGAAGGTGGAGATTTCCCCCCTGCACTTAAAATTAAATTGGTAGAAACTACCCATCCGGAAATAAGGGTTAAAAATTTTCCCTTTTCCCCTTCAATGTCCTTCTAGAAGAGCTGGGGTTTTTGGGCCCCGAACAAAGAAAAATTTGGGGGGAGGGCTCCCCCACCAAACCTTTTTTGCCGCGAAAAAGAGAAACCCCAAAGGGGATTTGAATTTACTTTAAATCCCAAACCTTTTTGAGAAAACCCATTTTTTAACCTGTTTTTTAAAATTTACCTAGTTCAGAAAAATAAGAAGAAAAGTAAATCGCCGGGGGGGGTTTTTCCGATCTTTAAAAACCCCCAACACTTTGGGGATATAGAAGGCTTGCAGCTGGAAATGGCCACGTACCGGGCAAAGGACCACTGGGTTAAGGGATAGGTGTAGGCTGTGCGTTTTGGGGGGTTAAATTTTTGCCGAAAAAATCTGGGATGGGGGGATGGGGCTTGCCCCATGGGTGCGCCGGGACATCGGCGGGAAGGAAACCGCTTGGGGTTTGGGAAATTGGCCCGGGGGAGGAGGGAAAGATTCACAGTGGTTTG
This sequence comes from Phyllomedusa bahiana, assembly GCA_025379985.1. Taxonomy (NCBI): domain Eukaryota; kingdom Metazoa; phylum Chordata; class Amphibia; order Anura; family Hylidae; genus Phyllomedusa; species Phyllomedusa bahiana. The sequence continues at coordinate 159,658 of JAODAL010002805.1, read as the reverse complement.
GAAGCCCCCGGACCTTGGGGTTTGGGTTTTTTTTTTTCCAAGTGACAAATTTCCCCAGCAATTCATGCTTTCCCCCCATGGGGCCTATTCATGCTTGTGGGGCCTTTAAAATCCTTTTTTATTCTTTTCCCCAAATACGCTTGAAAACAAAACCGGCATAGACGTCAGTCTTTAATTGAGGTTTGATTGAAAAAGGCCCAGGCCCTTTACAGGGGCCGGACCTCTTCGACTGTGAAAACCCCAGTACCGGGTCCCCCCCTGCCACCACTTTAAACCCCCTCTGGCGGAGTAATGCAGCAAATTTTTGTGAACCCCCTCCCCTTTCTAGGGCCCCCCCCACACTGATATACCCCATCATCCTCCCCTCCACTGAAAGGGTGCGCTCCCCCCCCAGCTGCTGCCAACAGACCACGTTTTGGGTACGGAATGTCATCATCATCACAGGGGACTTCCTTTCCCACAGTCACATCCGCAACTGCAGCTAGAATCCACCGGCACTGTGAGGGAAAGGGGACCACTCAGATTTCCCGGGGATTTGGGCCACACCTTCTCCTCCCTGGGGCACCGCAATTAGGCATCAGGCAGAAAAAACACCTCTTTGGCCTCTTAAACTTTTGGGAAAAGCCCCTTTTGACCCCAAAACCCCATTGTGTGATCAAAGACTCTTCAGAATATGGATTATTTTGGGGTGTAATGTTATTTGGGGGGTGACATTCGGGGCCCTATTTGTTTTTAAAGGGTTGGGGCTGAGAAGATGGGCATTTTTTGGCTGTTACTGAGAGGAAGAGAGGAATAAAAACCCCTGGAAAGCGGATTGGGTTAAAACCCCCGAAGAACAGATTGGCGATGCTCTTCATTACTTTAACCATGGGATTGACCAACATACGGCTTGCCATCCTGTGACTGACGATTTTTTTCCTTGTGTGTTGTCCCGACACTGTAAGGAGTGCCTTTCCCCGTACCCCCCAGCTCCCGTCCTATGACCCTCCTTGGTCAGTTATCACCTCTAGTTCTCTCCATGTTCAAAAGCTAAATATTATAAATGTAATAAAAAAAGAGAGAAGTGTATATATATGTGGATCACAATGACACACTGGTATATTTTAGTGTTATGTGGACTTAAAATCTGGCAAAATTATAGTTTTTGGCATTGAGTAATATTCAGAAACAGAGAAAACTCTATTTCCTGGATAATAGATATATACAGTTACATAGTTTGTAAGGCGAAAAAAGACAAAACGTCAATCCAGTTCATCCTGTTTTGCTAAAGTGTTGATCCAGAAGAAGGCCAAAAAAAACAATGAGACAGGAGCCAATTGTCCTCATTTTAGGGAAAAAATTCCATCCCGACTCTAATCTGGCTATCGGAATAATCCCTGGATCAACGACCCTACTCCAGAATCCTAGTCATTATAACTTGTTATAGTATTACGCTCCAGAAGTGCATCCAAACCCTTTTTGAACTCTGTTAGTGAATTCACCATGACAAGTTCATCTGGCAGAGAGTCCCACAGTTTCACTGCTCTAACAGTAAAGAATCCCTTTCTATGTTTATGTAGAAACTTTCTTTCCTCAAGACGTACAGGATGCCTCCTTGTTCTTAATACAGTCATGGGTATAAATAAATCTTGGGAGAGATCTCTATATTGACCTTTAATATATTTAAACATATTTAGTATGTCCCCCCCGAAGCCGTCTTTTCTCTAAACTAAATAACCCTAATCTTGATAATCTTTCTGGGTATTGCAGTCCACCCAGTCCTTTTATTATCTTTGTTGCCCGCCTTTGTACCTGTTCAAGCTCTACAATGTCTTTCCTGTGCATGGGTTCCCAAAACTGTACAAAGTATTCCATGTGTGGTCTAACCAGTAACTTGTGGAGAATAATGTTATCATCATGTGCATCTATGCCCCTTTTAATACACCCCATAATTTTATTTGCCTTAGCAGCTGCTGCCTGACACTGGCTGCTACAATTAAGTTTACTGTTCACCAGGATTCCCAAGTCCTTCTCCATGTCACTTTTACCCAGCATTTTTCCATTTAACATGTAATCATGTAATGGATGTTTCCTCCCCATGTGCATAACCTTGCATTTATCTGTGTTAAGCCTTATCTGCCATTTCTCTGCCCAGGCCTCCAACTTATCCAGATCCCTTTGTAATAACACATTATCCTCTATTGTGTTGATTACTTTACAGAGCTCAGTATCATCTGAAAAGATTAATATTCTACTATGCAATCCATGTATAAGATCATTAATTAAAATATTAAAGAGGATGGGGCCCAATACTGAGCCCTGTGGTACCCCACTGGTAACAGGGATCCAGTCAGAGTATGAACTGTTGATTGCCACCCTTTGTTTTCTATCTCTGAGCCAGTTGCTTACCCACTTGCACACATTTTCCCCCAGTCCAAGCATTCTCATTTTACTTACTAACCTTTTATGTAGCATAGTATCAAATGCTTTAGAGTAATCTAGATATATGACATTCAATGCCTCACCCCGATCCAGACTAGAACTTACTTCCTCATAGAAGCTGATGAGATTAGTTTGACAAGACCGATCCTTCATAAACTAATGCTGGAACGGCGTTATACATTTATTTTCAGTGACATAGTTCAGGATAGCATCTCTAAGAAAACCTTCAAACATTTTACCCACAACAGAGGTTAAACTTACCGTCCTATAGTTTCCAAGATCACTTTTTGACCCCTTTTTGAATATTGGCACCACATTTGTTATGCGCCAATCCTTTGGGACATACCCAGTTATTAGACAGTCCATAAATTTTAAGAATTGGGGCCTATCTATGACATTACTTAATTCCATTAGGACACATGTGTGTATGCCATCTGGACCTGGGGATTTGTCTATTTTAATCTTCTTAAGATGGAGCTGCACTTCTTCCTGGGTTAGACAAGAAACATTTGAGTTTCCCTCATCCCTCTGCTCATCAACAGAAAGGTCATCCTCCTCGGTAAATACAGTGGAGAAAAAATTGTTTGCTTTCTTCTCATCGCCTTCTATGGTCTCTCCCTCAGTGCTTTTCAAAGGGCCAACATTTTCTCTTTTAATCGTTTTACTATTTATATAATTTAAAAATATTTGGGGGTTAGTTTTAATTTCTATAGCAATATGTCTTTCTGTCTCCAGCTTTGCTGCCTTTGTCATTATTTTACATATTTTATTTTTTCCTTATAGTTTTTTAGTTCCTCCTCACTGCCTCCTGTTTTAGTAGCAGAAACGCTTTCTTTCTGTTATTTATTGCTTTCATCTCTGTTGATCCACATTGGGTTTTTCCTGTTTCTAATTATTTTATTACCATAAGTTATGCCCCTCTCACAGTGGGAACCTAAGATGTTTTTAAAAATATCCCATTTATTATTTGTTCTGCTATTTTTAAACACTTTGTCCCAGTCAATATGGTTTAGGGCCTCCATAAGCAGAATAAAATTAGCCTTCCTAAAATTCAGTGTTTTTGTGGCTCTTCGACAAAATACTCTATTGAAGGATAAATGGAAATTTATTATATTATGGTCACTATTTCCTAGATGTCCCTCAACCTGAACCTTTGTTACTCTGTCAGGTCTATTAGTGAATATTTAGTCTAGCAGGGCTTTTCCTCTAATCGGTTCCCGCACCATTTGGGAAAGGTAATTGTCTTTAGTTATTGACAAAAACCTGTTTCCTTTATGAGAGCTACAGGTTTCAGTTTCCCAATTTATGTCTGGGTAGTTAAAGTCGCCCATAATAACAACCTCATTCTAATTAGCCGCCTCATCTATTTGCCTGAGGAGTACATCTTCCATGGGTTCTGTTATATTTCGGGGCCTATAGCACACCCCTATTAGAATTATATTATTGTTGTTAACCACATGTATATTTATCCTTAATGATTCCAAATGTTCATTACCTGTATCTATATCTTCCCTCAGTGTTGGCTTCAGACAGGATTTGACATAGAGACATACACCTCCCCCTTCCGGTCTTTACAATCTCTTCTAAATAGACTGTAACCCTGTAAGTTACAATAACACACGGTTTATTTGAAACATGTTTCACCCCCAAAACGGAAAAAAATTAACTTTTCTCCGCTCAGAATAATTTTCAACAACCAACCACTATTTTGAATATATCTCTTTCTAGAGGAGAATTGGAGATTGTGTGTTATAAAAAGATTTCACACCCAGTACTGCAAAAACTTAACTTTTGGGCACTGAGTATGATAATATGAGTATGATGTATATGAGAGTTAGGCATTATGTAAGCCTGCAAATGTCACTAAATAACAGCTTGTGAGTGTGAGAAAGATGCAGCCAGCAATACCAAACTCCCTAACTATTGCTGTCTATGGAGAGGAAAATGCTATCTAACTATGTCTTGATTCTCTAAGTTTGCTTAACACCCTCCTAACTAATTACCTAACTACCTAATCTAAATAGCGGCTTTTAATGTCTAAAATCACTAATGAATAAATTGTGAACTGCGGATGTGTTTTTACATAAAAAAAACCTTCTGTTCCTGTCACTAATTTTCTGCACATTCCACATAGCTCCTGTCCCTCTCCTCAGCAGTCACTGCACAATGAAAATCAGCGATGACAAACTTGCTTTTTCAAAATCGCTCACCTCCGTATGACAGTGTAATACCTTATAAATAAGTCACCAAAAAATACTCCTATACGTGGAGCCAATATACTAGATGAATCAGTTACTAAAAAAACTCCTACAAAACCAAGACCCAAAACTATTTCTACTTAAAGGGGTTTTGCCAAGACGGCTGTTCCCTACCTGACACGCTGCGGCTGGCCCCCGAGGTCCCTAGATCGTGGCGTTCTCTGCTTCTGTAATTTAAAAAAACCCGCCCTCTAGACGGCACTTAGTGACGTCACCGCGCTGCGAGTCGTGCGCGCTCCCGCGGCCGATGCTCATTTTACATCAGCCTTGGAAGCGGGAGGAGCTCTGCGGTCTAGCTGAGTGAATATGGTAAGTGTTCGGCCAGACCGCAGAGATCCGTGCTGCCCGCACGATGTTTGCGCTATGTTTTTCCCTTGTGTCTCCCCTGTACCTCCGCTCACCATCCTCTCTTTCCTGGTAGGTTAGGTATGTTTAGGGCTGAAAGCAGGGTTAGTGTTAGAGGTTATAGATAGGGTTAGGGTTAGAGGTAGGGTTAGGGTTAGAGGTAGGGTTAGAGGTAGGGTTAGGGTTAGAGGTAGGGTTAGGGTTAGAGGTAGGGTTAGGGTTAGAGGTAGGGTTAGGGTTAGAGGTAGGGTTAGGGTTATAGCTAGGGTTAGGGTTAGAGGTAGGGTTAGGGTTAGAGGTAGGGTTAGGGTTATAGCTAGGGTTAGGGTTAGAGCTAGGGTTAGGGTTAGAGCTAGGGTTAGGGTTAGAGCTAGGGTTAGAGCTAGGGTTAGGGTTAGAGCTAGGGTTAGGGTTAGAGCTAGGGTTAGGGTTAGAGCTAGGGTTAGGGTTAGAGCTAGGGTTAGGGTTAGAGCTAGGGTTAGAGTTAGGGTTAGAGCTAGGGTTAGAGCTAGGGTTAGAGCTAGGGTTAGGGTTAGAGGTAGGGTTAGGGTTAGAGATAGGGTTAGGGTTAGAGGTAGGGTTAGGGTTAGAGGTAGGGTTAGGGTTAGGGTTATAGATAGGGTTAGGGGGAACATTCAAATGTCAGCTTCAAGTAAAGCTCTCTGCTGCTGTCAGTGAGATTTGGCTGTAAATAACTAAGACAGACATAATAGAGTTGACCTCTTTGTTTGTATTTTTCATTCAATTGTCACTGACAAACAAGAAGCTATTATGTCTGTCTTAGATATTTACACCAAAATGTCACTGACAGCAAGCAGAGATCTTTACTTGAAGCTGACATTTGTCCTTGTAGTTCCGTAAAGATCTCTGCCTGTTGTCAGTACAATGTGGGTCAATACCACTAGAAGATAAGTAAAACCTGCTGGCTTTCAGTGTAATTTGTGTGTAAAACACTAAGAGATATAACAGGTGCTTGCTGACAGTGAACGTTGGGTGACAGAGTTGATATCTTTACTGGAATTTATCACCCAATTGTCACCGATAAACAAGCAGCTATCACCCAAGTAAAGATGTCAACGTTCACTGACAGCAAGCACCTGTTATGTCTCTTAGTGTTTTACACACAAATTACACTGAAAGCAAGCAGGTTTTACTTATCTTCTAGTGGTATTGACCCACATTGTACTGACAACAGGCAGAGATCTTTACGGAACTACAAGGACAAATGTCAGCTTCAAGTAAAGATCTCTGCTTGCTGTCAGTGACATTTGGGTGTAAATATCTAAGACAGACATAATAGCTTCTTGTTTGTCAGTGACAATTGAGTGAAAAATACAAATAAAGATGTCAACTCTATTATGTCTGTCTTAGTTATTTACAGCCAAATCTCACTGACAGCAAGCAGAGATCTTTACTTGAAGTTGTCATTTGTCCGTGTAGTTGAGTAAAGATCGCTGCCTGTTGTCAGTACAATGTGGGTCAATACCACTAGAAGATAAGAACTAGAACTAGAATGTTGGGTGACAGAGTTGATATCTTTACTGGAATTTATCACCCAATTGTCACCGATAAACAAGCAGCTATCACCCAAGTAAAGATGTCAACTCTATTACCCAACGTTCACTGACAGCAAGCACCTGTTATGTCTCTTAGTGTTTTACACACAAATTACACTGAAAGCAATCAGGTTTTACTTATCTATATAGGAAGCTATATAGGTCCCCTCAGATAGGCAGGTATATAAATATAGGGTCACCCTCAGGCAATATATAAAGATATAGGGTCAGTCTCAGGCAGGTACATAGCTATAGGGTCACTCTCAGGCAGGTATAAAGCTATAAGGTCACTCAGGCAGGTATATATATATCTATATATAGGGTCACTCTCAGGCAGGTATATAGATATAGGATCACTCTCAGGCAGTATATATAGATATAGGGTCACTCTCAGGCAGTATATATAGATATAGGGTCACTCTCAGGCAGGTATATAGATATAGGATCACTCTCAGGCAGGTATATAGATATAAGGTCACTCTCAGGCAGGTATATAGATATAGGGTCACTCTCAGGCAGGTATATATAGATATAGGGTCACTCTCAGGCAGGTATATAGATACAGGGTCACTCTCAGGCAGGTATATAGATATAGGGTCACTCTCAGGCAGGTATATATAGATATAGTGTCACTCTCAGGCAGCATATATAGATACAGGGTCACTCTCAGGCAGATATATATAAATATATATATATGGTCACTCAGGCAGGTATATAGGGGCACTCAGGCATGTATATAGATATAGGGGCACTCAGGCAGGTATATAGCTATAGGGGCACTCAGGCAGGTATATAGATATAGGGGCACTCAGGCAGGTATATAGATATAGGGGCACTCAGGCAGGTATATAGATATAGGGGCACTCAGGCAGGTATATAGATATAGGGACACTCAGGCCGGTATATAGGGGCTGACAATCAGGTGACCAACAGAGCTGACACTCAGGTATGTATATGTATATACGAGCACTCAGGCAGGTATATGTATATAGGGGCACTTAGGCAGGTATATAGATATAGGGGCACTCAGGCATGTATATAGGTATAGGGGCACTCAGGAATGTATATAGATATTGGGGAACTCAGGCAGGTATATAGATATATGGGCACTCAGGCAGTATATAGGTATAGGGGCACTCAGGCAGGTATATAGGGGCTGACAATCAGGTGACCGACAGAGCTGACAATCAGCGTACAGTTATATTAATTAGCTTTATGAGTCAATACAATGCTGACCGATAGAGCTGATCAATATAACTGTACGCTGTCAGCTCTGTGGGTCAGCATTGTATATTTGACCCATAAAGCTAATCAATATAGCTGTAGACTGTCAGCTCTGTGGGTCACTCTGACCCACAGAGCTGACAGTCTGCAGGTAAATTATATCACCCACCAAGACATTTTTCAGTATTTTTATTCCAGCTGCCCTGAGCCTAGCCTGCCCAGCCCCAGCCCCAAATACCTAATAAGGCCGCTCTGCGCGGGGAGTCATTGACTAGGAGGAAGAGGAGCATGCAGGCGCCAGCGCCCTGGGCTACGCTACGCTGCTCTTGCCCTGTCCCTGCGTAGTGCGCAGTAACGCACAGACAGCCCTGGCGGCAGCGGAGAAAGTCATTGAGCACTGCCGACTGCCGCACATAGTCACTGACTGATTAGTAGCGTGGTGCTGCATCTAAAATTACAACAATGCGGCGCCGCGCTCCACTGCTCAGTAACACACAGGAAGCCCGGCAGCAGCGGAGACCTTAGGGAGGCGGCGGGAGCTTTGAATAGTGCCAATGAGAGCACTACATGTCTACACTACAACAATAATTAGAAGTCACCTTATTAATTTATAGAGTACATCTGTATGTCATTTGTTCTCAGTATGAATACTATTGCAACCCACTGTATAAGTAGAGGCCCATGATCAATGCAGGAGTATAGGGTTTATTTATTATAATGAGGCCCCTGAAGTTTTTGTAAAAAGTAGTCAACCCTTTAAACAGCAATCACATATAGTATCAGGGGCGTAACTACCGAGGTAGCAGACGTAGCAGCTGCCATGGGGCCCGGGCTTTTAGGGGCCCAGGCCCCGGTGCAGCTGCTACCAAGTCTGCTAACCCAGTGATTCTGCTCCTGCACCCGCTGGCAATGAACATAACATTTCACTGCCGGCGGGGTGGAGCTGCGGGGCCCGGAGCATCCTGCCTCTGAACGCCCGGGCCCTCTGGCCCAAGCGTTCAAAGGCAGGTCTGCAGGTGTTAGCTGATGTGGGTGACGCGATGACGTCATATCATCGCGCCACCCGAGGCGAGCACTGAGACTGACCTGAAGCTGAGCTGATCGCAACGAGGGAGAGTGGTAAAGGTGAGTAAGAGATTTCTTTTTTTTTTTTTTTAACATTAAAGTTGCCTGCCTGCCTGCCTACCTGACCCCCCTATAGCCTACTCGACCCTGCCTGGCTGTTTACATGACCTTGCCTGGCTACCTACCTGACCCCCCTATAGTCTACGTGACCTTGCCTGGCTACCTATGTGACCCCTCTATAGTCTACCTGACCCTGCCTGGCTACCTATACGACCCCCCCTATAACCTACCTGACCCCCTATAGCCTACCTGACTCTGCCTAGCTACATATATGACCACCTAGAGCCTACCTGAACTATGCCTTCCTATATGACCCCCTATAGCCTACCTGAACCTTGCCTGCCTGCATGACCCCTTAGCCTACCTAAACCCTGCCTGCTTACCTATATGGCCCTTATTGCCTACCTAAACCCTGCCTGCTTACCTATATGGCCCTTATAGCCTGCTTAAAGCCTGCCTGCCTATTTGGTAGCCTGTTTACCTACCTATGTGGGCCCCATCTATAACTTATCTACTTAGTTACCTGTGGTCCATCTACTGCCTACTTAGCTACCAGGGGCCTAGCAACAGCCTACTTAGCTACCTGGAGGCTGCCTGCCTAGAGCCAATCTACCTACCTACCTGTAGCCTACCTGCTTGGGGCTCACCTAAAGCCTACCTGTGGCCTGCCTACTTAGCTATTTGGGGTCTATCTACCTGGGGCATAATTACTGCCTACCTAAGGCCAATCTAACTACCTACCTGTAGCCTACCTGCCTAATTGAGACTTTAAGGGCCTACCAACCTATCTAATATAAATCTACCTGGTAACATGATTCTGAGGGGTACAGGCCATACTTGTAATATAATCTCTAGGGGGTGAATTCTCTGTTCCTCCCCTCCAGGAGACTTAGCCTGTAAGCTATGGCCTGTACTCGCTCTTCCACCCATGGGAAGTTTGTACAGAGGAGGGGGCAGAGAGTGAGGTGCTGGAAAAGTGAGGATTCTGTGTCTAAATCTGCAGGGACAAGTGGTGGCCAGGAGAAGTTGTCATTAAGGTCTGGACTGGATGCAGAACAAAAGGGAAAGTCAACGACTCATCAGAGAAACGTCACCTGGGAGTCACAAGATGTAACTGCACTGTAATCACTTATATGTCAGCAGAGTCTGTGTACACTGGTGTCTACCACTATATTGTCACTGTATGGTGGTAATACACAGTCTGTAGGGCACCTGTGTACACTGATATATACCATTATATGGTCACTGTATGGAGATAATAGGTCTTTGTATACAGATCTTTATTCAGTAATAGTATAGGGGTGTTATTTAATCACTGGTGGCAATTTGTGGTCTTGTTCTTGTGGTATAATCTGTTCCATATGTAGCAACGTTATTGTTAATGTTAATCTGGGTATAGTGGTATTGTTTGCTAGCAGTATGATGGTGATATCTATGGTGAGTTAATTACTTCTTGTATTATCTAGTGATTGCATTACCTAAGAGGTCCTGGTAAATATTTGTGGTCAGGGGTGAGAGGGGCATCCAAATGCTTACTATGGAGCCCAGGCTTCTCTAGTAATGCCCCTGTATAGCATAGTATGTGACATTGACCACAGAGAAAGACTGATAATCCTGCTAGGTAAAATCACAAAACTCAATTCACCAGCAACCAAGTGTAACAAAAAGGAGATTTACAGAAAGTAAGAACAAAAAGCACTTTATTAACAAAATTTTCACATCAAAATCACAATATATGAGGTAATGCTCCCAGCAGGATGATACAGCCGTGGTTGCATCACAGAAGTTATCCGTTGATCTGATCAGACACTGTTGATCAGATCAGTGTTACTCCGGAGTCATTACATGGATAAAACTTTATTTGAAAAACAAACAACGCATTTCGTGTTAGAAACACTTCATCAGGTTCGTCCTGAAGCACATTGCTCGAGAGCCGTGTTTTATAGCCATATGGTAAATAGTCACCAGAAGTGAAAACCTTTTGTGTAACACAGGGGAATTTCTTTTCATTTTAACACAAAACATAATGTAGTTAATAAAAAAAATCACTTTCACATAATTACAATATTATCTTACTAGTGTTGTATAGTATAGGATACAAATATCTACTATAGCATCAGAAATTCTAAAAAAATGTACTGTATTAAGAGCAATAAAAGTTACATAGTATCACTGGATGAACCTAAGAATTTAAATCTGTCCTATCACTATAAAGAACAATTATATTTTGCTATAAGGGGGGGATAATTTCTTAGAAGTGGGTTAGTTTAATATAAAGTGAGAAAAAAAGCCGTTTATTAACAAAATCTTATATCAAAATATATGATGTAATGTTCCCAACGGGATGATGGAAGATCACAGAGCGGCTGTATGAGGAGAGGAACGGGAGCTCATGGAACGAGCCTGTTTCCAGATGTAAAATAAAGCATAATCACAGAACAATAAGCAAATATCCCTTAAGAAAATAACTTTTTAATTAAACAACATTAACCCTTAAGGACCTTGCATTTTTTTGGGGTTGACACGTTTTTTCCTCATCGCCTTCCAGGAGCCGTAACTTTTTTATTTCTCCACCTACCTAGACAAATTAGGGCTTTTACTTTGCGGGAAAAGATGTACTTTCTAATGGTGTCATTCATCGTCCTATAGAATATACTAGGAAACCGAATACAAATTCTAAGTGGATCAAAATGTGAAAAAAACTTACTTGCGCAATGTTTGCGTTTTTTATGTTTTTGTACCATAAAAGATCCAAACATTTTCTCATTTCGAAATTTGCACGGTGCCATTATCTGCGACAAATTACTTTTTCGCAATAACACTGTTAAAAGGTATTTCGACAGTACAAAGTACAGTATTATAACATGTGGTCAATAACTACACAAATGGTTAAAATACAGTCAACTGCACACATACTATTTTAAAAGTGGTTGGCATGCTAAATTAGAAGGTTGGTGAAGAGCTGGTCAAAACTGGTTGCGGAACAATGACATTAGAAGGTGGAGTGTAATAGAGGTTGAATATATTTAGCTGTATTCCACTTATGGTTTTGTAGTGATGCCTGAGCCAACTGAGAGTCACACCCACATGGAGAAGTGTGGGTAAGCCAGGGGTGAAACCCGGGGGCAGAGCCTACAGACCTTGGAAAGAGCCATGTTGTGAGGAGGCCATGTGTTTGCCATGCGGTGGGAGCAGCCATTGAGGCCTTTATCTGGTCTCTGAATGAAAGAAGGGTTCCTATTCTACATTCTACACAAAAGATACTCAAGGGTAAAGTACATACATATTTGGTATTGTATTCTATGTTTTGTAACTTGTAACACTAAATATATTTTTCTTATATAAAGAAACGTGTATAAGTATTTCTGAATCTAGATTCGTTAAGATTAAAAGTAAGGACCTTGGTCTGCACTCACTCACGGTGATCATAGATCTGTTATCTTGTCATTACTTAAATATATTTTTTCTCTAACCGTATATTTCTTACAAACACCAACAGGCTTGAGTGAGGGCCATTTTTTGCGTCCTGAAGAGTACTTTTTATTGGTATCAATTTGGAATAAATGCAACTTTTTTTTATCACTTTTATTCCAATTTTTAGGAGACGTGAAATGATAAAAAAAAATGCAATTTTGGCATTTGGAATTTTTTTCTTAAGCATACGGGATAAATTATGTTATATTTTAATAGATCTTACTTTTTATGACGTGGCGATACCAAATATGTGCAACTTTATTTTTACTTTTTTTTTTGTTTGTAAAATGACAATTTTTTTTACAATTTTAAACATTTTTTTCTTTTCTTTAACATTAAGTCCCTCTAGGGTGCTTGACCACTAGGGTACACAATCCTTTATACAGCTTAATGCTTTGTTAAGACCAGTGGTCTGCAAAGTGCAGCTCTCCAGCTGCTGGAGATCCGCACGTTGCAGACCAACGGTAATGCAAAGATGTCGGTCTTACTACGAAAATGTAAAACATGCTGGCGATGAAGCCTTTAACAGGCTTCCAGCTGCCATGTCAACCGATCTGTGCCCCACAATCTCACCGCGGAGGCCTTACAGGAGTGAGGAAGGGTGTGCCATCGCCGTGGCAGCAATCACTGCAGGGTTAAAGAGCAGGGAAAGGAGCTGGCTCCATCCTGTGCATGTTAGGTGCACTGGGGCGTAGGTTTATGTCCAGTGTCATTGAGAGGTCAAAACCTCATCATAAATTCAAATTCAGTAATAGGTCAAAGAATTATGTCACTAATTGTAAACGGATTCAAGAACAGAGGGAGACTACTCAACCCACTTGATTCCTGATGACAAGCAGATAAACTCCAACAAGTGAATAGCAATGGGTTAAATCTTTTTTTTTTCTTTTTACATGAGGAGATATGTATAGTCTGAATATGGGAGGAAAACATATTTGTGCCCTATTCTCCAGTTCCTACAATCACCGTTTGCAGGGTAACCCCCAACAAAAAAGAGAAACCCCCACTGGTAGCCCTTAAACCCCCTACAGAATCCCTAAAAATTAAATTCCCAAAAAGGGGTAATTTTTTTAATTTGGGGAAAAATTTAATTTTTGGGGGATTTGTAGGGAATTTTAGGGCTACTCAGTGGGGTCATCCTTTTTGGGGTGGTTACTCTGTAAGACTGTTTAAAAGGTAGGGTTTGGGAAAAAATTGGGTTAAAACAATTTTTTTTTTTACTCTTTTAAATTCAGACCCAAATATATATCTCCGGGGCTTAAATTTTTTTTTTTTTTTTTACCTATTGCTTTTTACGGGTTTGGAAATTTCCCTCCCCTTTAAATCTTTTAGCAATCAAGAAAGAGTGAGCAGTTTTCCCTGCTTTCTTGAACCTTTTGGGACAGCTTTGGTTGATTTGATATAACTATTTGACCCACTACTAAATTTGAGTTTATGATGAGGGTATATTGAGGGGTATTTGTAAATTTCCCCTGTGTTTCTGTATTATGAATCCGACATTCGGTATTTTTTTTTGTGATATGTTTAAAGTAAAAAACCCAATTTTTATTTTCGGTTTACTTACAAAACCCTCCTCCTATATTTAAAAAAAGGGGAAAAAGATGGATTCTGCAGTAAACTACCTCTCAAAAATCTCCAGTGGGAAAAAGAAACATTTAAATTTCCCCACATAAGGTTTTTAAACCCTTTTTTGGTAATATGTGGGGTCAAATGCTTTTAAAATTTATTTTAACGGGAATTTTTAAAGGGATAGAATTTTTTTTCGGCTGCACTTCCATTTGAGCTTTTGGGGCCCAAAGTTATTTTTCATCAGTATTTGTAAACAAAAATAGGAAATTAAAAAACAAAATTTTAACGACAAAAAGGGCTTTTTCCCGATACTCTGTAAGCAAAAGGGGGGTTTTTTTAGTGGGCCTAGAAAAAAGAAGAGGAGTTTTTCCCAAGACATCCATTTCATTTTTTAAAAACAAAATTTTGCGGGCCCGGTAGGTCATGACTTCAATTTTTATGAATTATCAGATTTGTTTTTAAAGTTTGATTTTTGCTAAATATTTAAAATTTTATCAAAAGAGCTCTTATTTCTTGTGAAATTTTTTCATTTATGCATCAGGGTATGACTTTAACCTTTTTAAAAAATTTTTCCACATTCTGAAAAAAGATTATGGGTTTTTTCTTCTGTGTGAGTTTTTTGATGGGTATCCAAATGTGATTTCTGTGTAAAACATTTCCCCCCATTCCGACATGAATTTTGGGGTTTTTCTTTTTTGGGGTGAAGCCTTTCATGTGGGAACCAGATAAGATTATGTGTAAAAATATTTCCCCCATTCTGAACTTTAATATAGCCCTTTTTCCCGTGTGAGTTTTTGTGTCTTTCCAATGGTTTTTCCCAAAAAAACTTTTCCCCAAAAAATGAACATGAATATGGCTTCTCTCCTGAGTGAATTTTCTCTTTTGAAACCCAAACTGTGATTTTTTTGTTTAAAAAATTTTCCCCCATTCTAAACATTTAAAATGGTTTCTCTCCTGTGTGAGTTTTCTTTTGTTGAACAAGAAACCGAAATTCCTTTAAAAACAATTTTCCCCCATTTGAACATAAAAATGGTTTCTCTCCCCGTGTGAATTCTTTTATGTCTATCACAATTTTATTTCAGGGGTAAAAAAATTTCCCAAAATTTGAAAATGAATATGGCTTCCCCTCCTTTGTGAATTTCTTATGTTCAACCAGGGCCACCCTTTTTGTAGAAAAAATTTTTTCCCCATTTGGAAAATTTTTAAAATGGCTTCTCTCCTGTGTGAGTTCCCCTCATGTTCAACCGCCACGCTTTGTAGAAAACATTTCCCCCCTTCGGGAAAAAGAATTTGGGGTTTTCTCCCGTGTGTTTTTTTTTTGTTGAACAAAATATGATTTATCTTTAAAAAAAAATTTTCCCCCATTTTGAACATGAATATGGCTTTTCCTGTGTGAGTTCTCTTTTGTAGAAAAAAATTTTGAGTTACGTGTAAAACATTTCCCCATTTGAACATGAATATGGCTTTTCTCCTGTGTGAGTTTTCTTAGGGAGAAAAAAATATGAGTTACGTGTAAAAAAAATTTCCCCACATTCGAAAATGAATATGGTTTCTCTCCCCGTGTGAATCCTTTCCCTGTGCAAAAAGATAAACTTTTGTGTTTAAAAAATTTCACATCTGAAAATTTAATTTGTCTTTTTTCCCTTTAGTGATTTTTCTCATGTTGCACAAGTTTTGATCTGTCTGTAAAAAAAATTTCCCACATTCGGAAATGAATTTGGTTTTCGCCTGTGTGAATTCTTTGGGTGTTTTTAAAGGATTGGGTTTACCTTTAAAAGGGTTTTCCCCCATTTGAAAATGAATGTAAGTTCTTCCTGTGTGGTTTTTCTCATTGAAAAAAACAAAAAATTCTGTATAAAAAATTTCCCACATTCGAACATGAAAAGTTTTTCCCTGTGTGAATTTTTCATGTCTAAAAAATTTGTTTTTCCCCTTTTGTAAAAAAATTTTCCCCCATTTTTAAAATAATATTTGGGTTCTCTCCTTTTGGGGAGTTCTCCCAAAGTACCTTTAAGATTTGATTTAAATGTAAAAAATTCCCACAATTTTGAACTTTAATTTTGGCTTTTTGCCTGTGTGGGGTTCTCTCCTTTTTAACAAGTTTTTAAATTTTTATGCAAAACATTTTTCCCCCTTTTGAAAAAGGGGAAAATGGTTTTTCTCTTGTATGATTTTTCTCATGTGAAACCCGTGACCCTTCTGTGTTTAAACGGGTTTTCCCCATTCTGAACATGAGTTTTAAACTTTTTGCCTGTGTGAACCCCTCCCTGTTCAAAAAAGTTTTTTATTTGCATAAAAACATTTTCCAACCCTTTGAAACATGAAATGGCTTTTTGTCTTTTTGAGTTCCTCATGTAGTACAAGTTTAAATTTTTGTGTAAAAATTTCCCACCCTTCGGAACATGAAAAAGGTTTCTCTTTCTGTGTGAATTTTTATGTCCAAAAAAGGGGCTGATTTACTTATAAAGCACTCTCAAAAATTTTACAAAGAAATGTTTTTTTTTTGTGTAAATTCTTCTGAGTGGGAAGGGAAAATCTGACCCTTTTTTTTGTAAAAACCCTTTACCCTTCCTTTCTGGCCTTTACTTTGGGTAGCAATTTGTGATTGATCAGCAGAAGGTTCTTCATGACTAAGAGTATTAGAAGATAGATCTTTACTTTGAAGTTCGGGACATACATTAATAGTAATTAACTTTTCTCTTGAAAAATGCGGGCATCGATTTCTCTCTGTCTGCAAAGTTATCTCTTAATTTAGAGATAACAGCAAAGTGTTCTTTAGAATTCTCAATGGTATTTTCTGTTAGATTAAAACTGGAGGACCATAATTTTTATTTCTTCTTTTCGAAAATACACTAAGTAAAACAAATTTATAACATTTCTATCATGATGGTTTTAAATAGGTTTTATTTCAATATCATGCTAATTTAGTTTTTTGAGCTAAAGCTAACGTTGTGGTCTCTTCATCCTTCCTGCAGCATCCCACTAATGTCTTTGGATCACAAAAATTCATGATTTCATTTTTGCGAATAAGACCAATTGCAAAACGATTCTTTAGAGTTGAGAGCTGCATCTTTTTTGTTTTAGTTTTTTGAGTCAAAAACCAGATGGATACCAAACTTGGTGGGAGAAATATGCTAAAAGGGCTATATAGAGGGAAGGAAATAATTATTTGATCCCTTTGTGATTGTGTAGGTTTGCCACAGACAAAGGACAGAACAGTTTATAATTTTAAGGGTAGGTTAATTTTAACATTGAGAGATAAAAATATCCAATGTTAAAATCCTGAAAATCACATTAGTATAAATATTATATCTACAATATTTATTTTGCAGTTTGCTCAGTGAGAAATAAGTATTCTAATAAACTCTGAAAAGAAGACTTAATAGTTGTGCCAAAACTTGTGGCAAGGCCAAAGCAGTCAGTCGTTTTTATGCCAGTTGATGTTTGAGGTTTACACATGTCAGGAGGAATTTTGGTCCACTCCTCACTGTAGATCATCCCTAAATCATTAAGATTTTAAAGGCTGTTGCTCGGCAACTCGAAGCTTCAACTAGCTCCATAAGTTTTCAATGGTTTGGTTACTCAATATTATAATATCCTCTTTCTACTTGCTCATACTCAACTTAACACTTTTTGCATTAGAGGGAAGTGCATAGGGCACGAAAGCGTATGCACAGTTATTTAAAGCTTAGGCTACCTTTTTAATGTTTTATTTGGATTAAAGTGTTATTATTTTCCATCACACAGGTGTATCCACGTGGATTTACTCCAAGAGACGAGCGCCAGAGGTCCTTTTTTTTCTTTTTTCTTCAATGGGATTAAGGTCTAGAGGACTGCTAAGGCCACTACATGAACTTAATGTTGCACTTCTCTTGTGAATACTCCTTTGTTGCCTTGGTGTTATCTTTTGGGTCATTGTTCTTGCTGGGAAGACCCATCCACCCCCATTTGTAATGTTCTTGTGGGAGTGAAGGAGGTTGTCTCAGGATTTTACGGTCCATTGCTCCAATCCATTCCTCCCATTGATGCAGTGAAAGTAGTCCTGTGCCTTAGCAGACGAAACATACCAAAACATATTGTTTCACACCTTTATCGTTGACCAGTGAGGGTCGGTGATTTTTGGGTACATAGGCAGCATTACTTTTCCTCCATAACACATCATGTTGGTTAATCAAGAGCTAAATTTTGTCTCATCCGACCACTGCTCCTTACTCCCCATTCCACTCACAGAATCATCCAGGTGTTCATTGGACAACGATTCACGCACGGCCTGCACATTGCGCTTCGTGAGCAGGGGAACCTTGTTTAACCAGTATGGTGTAATGTGTTACCAATGATTTTCTTGGTGAATGTGGTCCCAGCTGCCTTGAGATAGCTAACAATTTTCCCCCGTGTAGTTTTAGGCTGATCTCACCCCACGAGGTGAGATTTTGCACAGTGCCCCAGATCGATGTCGATTGACAGTCATTTTGTATTTCTTCCATTCTCTTACTATTGCACCAACAGTTGTCTCCTTCTCACCCAGCGTCTTACTTATGGTTTTGTAGCCCATTCCAGTTTTGTGCAGGTCTATGATTTTGTCCCTGACATCCGTAGAAAGCTCTTTGGTCTTGCCCATGTTGTAGAGGTTACAGTCTGACTGATTAATTGTTATGGGTGTCCCTGCGACCCTCGTGTCGGGTCGCAGACACACCCGCAACGCCGCGGCACCTCTGCTGTGGCCGGTGACGCGGGCCCCGGACGCTCGGGCCACGGGACACCCGGCAGTCTGGTGCGCACTTACCGTCACGCTCTGGTCCCATTCCTGGCGCGCATTACTTGCTGCGGGGGCCGGGGGCACGCGCGCCCTCTAGGGGCGCGCCGCTCGGCACGCCGGGAGATTTAAAGGACAATGCGCGGGGATTGTATCTCACCGGCACGGACCCTATTTAAGCCTGCCTCTTCCCCTCAGCACCACAACCGCTTTGCGAATCGATAGTGCCTTTGTGCCTGGAGAGGAAGGCTCAAAAGTGTCTTGTCCCGTTTACTGTGTACGTACCTTCTGCCTCGTCCCTTGACCACGAACCATTGCCGCCTGTCCTGACCTTCTGCTGTACCCCGACTACGAGCCTGATTCACGATTTTGTACCATGCAACACTCGGCTGCCACCGCCAAGCAAGTCCACGTCAGGGGTAGCGCACTGGTAGTAATCCGCGCCAGCAAGATCATCCCGCTTTGCGGCGGCTCTGGTGAAAACCGGGACCTACTTAGATTTTCCCGTTCCCTGGCGTGGCTTACGTACATCGCTTGTGGTGGTCTCAGTAGGATCACTACACACATCCGTAACAGTACGATTCGGCCAGGGATCCGCCAAGGTGCTCTTAACAAGCGTCTCCTGACCTCACTACCACCGTGGCTCAGGAATGTAAGAGATCGCGCGCAGCAAGCGCAACAGCTGAACCATTGACTACTATGATGCAGCAGCTCCTGGCCACTCAGCAGCAACAATCCGGCGGCCGTGGCTCAAGCAAGCAGGCGTCGTTCCGGGGAACATTCCGCCGGCCCTAACTCCGCTTGTCCATGCTCGACGAAGATTTGTGGGGGGAACTCTAAGGCCCTGCAGGGGGTTAATCACCCAGTGTGCTCTTCCACGTGGAATTATGGATGGGTCAGTTCCCGTCCGAAAGGTCCAGGAGGCCATATAGTGGTCAGTCTCCTATCCGGGAAAGCCCTCGGCCGGGCGACGCCAATTTGAGGACCGTACGGACGATCCTATCACTCACTAGATCTGGCGACATTATTGCAGGAGTTTCCGGAGTCTTCGACGAGCTGCCCACGCCTCGTCTGCTGAAACCGCTTTATTAAACCTACAGCAGGGGAACTCTCCGTTGGCAACTTACGCCGTGCAATTTCGCACCTCTAGGCCTCAGATTTGGCGTGGAATGATGCTGCCGTTGTGCGCCATGTTCAAAGAAGCGGCTTCCGGCCAGATTAAGGATGCCTCGCCTCACCGGGACTCTCCGACGTTACTTAAGTGGAGCTCATCCGATTGGGCAAACCGACATAAGACATCCGTTTCTCGGGAGAGACGGGAGGAGCTCGCCGGACACGGCGAACCAGCTCAAACACGTTGGGCTACCCCGGTCTGCGCCAGTGTTTCAGGCCGTCCGCCCATGCCTCCCTCCAGCCAGCCTTGGAAGAGGCCATCGCAAAGTGGGACAGCTACCCGCATGTCTCCGCAAGAGCTTGCACGACGGCGTGAGAAGCTCTGTCTCCTACAGGCAGCAGTCCCGAACACTTCCGTAGGGGTTGCCCACTTCTTCGGCACGTCCGGGAAACGCACGCACCAAGGATTCGTGGGAGAGGCGTCACTAGGTGTGAGTAACCCTCTCCCACGGATCATGCTGCAGCTCTGGTTATCGTCCAATTCCGGAAATCTCAGCTCCGAGTGTCGGCCTTCCTGGATTCCGGATCGGCTGGGGCTCTATGGATGCTTCGTTGGTGAACCAAGTATCGTCTCTCGGTGGTCCGCCTAGACAACCCTTGGTCATTCCTCCGTCAAGTGGTGAACTATCTATTGGCTATGAGTATACTAGACATCTCCATCCACTACCCAGTGACTGAACAGTTGGTCCCGTGCTACAGATAAATCGTGTAACTGCCGTAGAACAAGGCGAAGGAATCACCGTTCTTCGTGTTACCCCGTCTCTTTCCTCGGCTGTTCTACTGGGGCTTCCTTGGCTTCAGCGTCACGCCCCTATGTGGATTGGAGACGGCGTGAAGTTTCTCGCGCTGGGGCGCCGGACTGCAGTCTCGTGTCTTTCGGACACCCGCGGGTGCGCCCCAGTCCTCCAAAGTCCTCTCCCAAGCCACTACTGGTTTACCGCAACTTATGAGGACTTCCAAGTTGGTTTTTTCCGAGAGCGAGCTGAGACACTTCCTCCTTATCGCCCATATGATTGCCCATAGACTCTGCTCCGGGACTAGTCCTCCCAGGGGTTAGGCTACCCAGCTCTCCGTACGCCGAAACTCGGGCGTGTCGGCCTATGTAGAAGAAATCTACGAAAGGGTTTCATCCGTAATATACTTCTCCGGCGGGAGCGGGATTTTTCTTTGTGGAGAAGAAAGATGGATCCCTGAGACGTGCATTGACTACCGTGCGTCTAAATAACGGATCAACATCAAGAAACGGTTACCCTCTGCCTTAATCACGGGAACTCTTTGACCGTCTCAGGTGGGCCAAGGTTCTTTTTCCAAATTGGAATTGCGCGGGGGGTATATGATATCATCCGGATCCGGGAAGGCGACGGAAAAAAAAAAAAACACATGGAAGACGGCCTTCTAATACTCGTGATGGGCACTTGGAGTATCTGGTATTGCCTTCGGTTTATGCAATGCTCCGGCCGGTATTCCAGGAATTTGTCAATTACATTTTCAGAGACCTCCTATTGTCTGTGTAGTGGTTACTTGGATGACAATCATGGTATTCACCCGATCTGGGATCCTCCCCAGTTACATGTGCGCCAGGTCCTGAGAGCCTGCGCGAGAAACACATCTATACGCTAACCTGGAATAGTGCCTATGTTCACCAGACAGCTCCCGTTCCTTGGATACTAATCTTGATAACGGTCAGCGGATGGGACCCCCACTAATCTCTCGTTGCGTCCAACAGTGGGCCCCGACCTGTAGGCCTGACGGGCTTATACAACCGCTTTCCTGGGTTTAGCAAATTATGACCGGCAATTTCATCCCGGGCCACTTTTACAACGTTTGGTAAGCACATATTGTGCCCTTACTAAAAAATAATGCCAACCGAATAACTGTGGCCTCCGGCCGCCGAATAGGCCTTTTCAAGTGGAAGGCCAGCATTCGCCTCGCACCGGTGTGTATCCCGCCAGATACGAGAAACCCTTCTTTCTGGAAGTGGACGCCTCATTCCATAGGAGCTGGGAGCACTGCTCACCCAAAAGGGGCCAAGGGAAGACTCGCACCTGCGGGTTCTTTTCCAGACCTTCTCACAGCAGAGAAGAAACTGATACCATCGGGGTTCGGGAACTTTTAGCATTAAACTGCCTAGAGAATGGCGCCCACCTCCTGGAGGGTGCTCGGTTTCCCCGTGAATATCTTCACTGACCACAAAAACCTCCTTCTCTCTCCAGGACAAGCGACAAGTCTGAATCCCTGTCAAGCGAGAAGGTCTCTGTTACTTTGCCCGTTTCAATAAATCATCCACTTCCCGACCGGCAGAAAAGGAACCTTAAGGCCGGATGCTCTTATCCCGTGCCTACCGATGTTAGTGGGGACGGAAGATGCGGCCCACAAACATATTGTACCCCATGGAACGTCTGAAGTCTGTGGCTCCCCTAACCTCCATTGGGTACCCCCAGGGATAGACGTATTGTGCGCCCTTTGCTCGGTTGAGGGTCACTGAAATGGGGTCTACTGTTTACCGCATAGCCGGGCTCCCCTGGGGTTTCGAAGGTCTTGTTCGATGATTTCCCGGTTCTACTGCGTGCCTGGTCTTGTTTAACGAGGTAACGGTGCACACGGGAAGTTTGTGGGGGGACCTGACACCACTGTGCCCACAATAAGTCACCTCGCCAAAGACCTGCGGGCACTACTTAGCCAACCTCTGCCGTGCCTAGCTGTCCTTGGAGACATCATTGCCATGGACTTCATAACTGACTTACGCCCTCTGAGGTAATTACGGTTCATTTGGGTGGTCACTGACCGTGTTTTCACAAAAAGGCATTTAGTTCCCTTGCGGCCTTCCCTTCTGAGATCGGCTCGCTCCAATTATTTTTTTAAAAAACACATTTTTCCGTCTGCATGGACTCCCCTTACAGTAGTCTCGGACCGGGGAGTCCAGTCGTCTCGAAGATTTTGGCGAGGCCTTCTGCTCGCTACTGCAAGTGGAACTGGACTTCTCCTCTGCATACACCCACATACAATGCGGCAAGTGGAGAGGTGAATCAGGTCTAGGTACTTATCTCCAGCCACTTCATTTATGCCAAACAAGATGAACTGGTTTCCAGTCTACTACCCTCTGGGCGGAATTTTCGTACAATTCCCTGGACGCTGATTCGCTGAGCATCCCCCTTCTCCATTGTCTTTTGGTCGGCAATCCCCGCCCAACCCTTCCACTGCCCCTCTGCCTCCTCCGATGTCTCCTGCTGGGGACAGTCTGGTCCGTCGACCTATCCGCTGTCTGGAGGGAGACGCGCCAGTCCTGACTTCAGTCTCGGCCCGTATGAAGACCCAAGCGGACAAAAAAACGAAGACCCCTCCTTCCTTTGTCCCGGGGGATAAGGCTGTGGCTGTCTGCCAAATATATCCGTTTTAAAATCCCAGCTACAAGCTGGGTCCCCGTTTTTTTGGTCCACTTGAAGTCCTCAGGCGCATTAATCCTGTGGCCTACAAGCTCCGGCTCCACCTCCGACTGCGATCCCAAATCCTTCCATGTCTCCCTACTGAAGGCGGCTCACCATCAACCGCTTACTCTCGGTCCGTCCGTCTCCCGTAGCTGATTCCACCAATATTTTTGCCGTCACAATAGAGATTTTAGCCACTAAGACGGTTCCGGGGAGACGATTTTTTTGGCTGGACTGGAAGGGGATTTGTGCCAGAGGAAAAGGTCGTGGGAGCCAGGCGCGAGGAGAACACTCCTGGATAGCGGGGTCTCTTGTCTAAGTTTATGCGGGCCAGAAACGAGGGGAAGGTCCTAGGGGGGGGGGGTACTGTTCGGGTGTCCCTGCGACCCTCGTGTCCGGGTCGCAGGCACATCCCGCAAACCGCCGCAGCACCTCCTGCTGCGGCCCGGTTGCCGCAGCCCGACGCTCGGGCCGCTGGACACACGGCATGTCTGGGGCGCACTTACCGTCCACGCTCCAGGTCCGTCCTCGGCCGCGCCAATCCTGCTGGCGCGGGTGCACGCGCGCCCTCTAGATGAGCGCGCGCAGGCACTGCCGGGAGATTATATAAGGGACAGTGCGCCGGTGATTGGTTCTCACCATAGTGCCTTGTGCCTGGAGAGGAAAGCGTCTACACTAAAGTGTACTTGTCCCATATACTGTGTACCGTACCTTTGCCTCCCGGTCCCTTGACCACGAACCATTGACGCCTGTCCTGACCTTCTGCCTGTCCCCGACTACGAGCCTGTCTTCACGGATTTTGTTACACGCAACACTCGGCTGCCTCCGCAAGGCAAGTCACGTCAGGGGTAGCGACCTGGTAGTAATCCGAAGCAAGCAGTCAATCTGCCCTCTTGCGGCGGGCTCTGGTGAAAAACCGGACCTACTTAGATTCGTTCCCTGGAGTGGCTTATGTCATCAGCTTGTGGTGGTCCAGAGGATCACCACTAACTACAACCGTAACTTTATTATAGTTTGTGGCAGGTGTCTCTTATATTATTGATATTTAAGACAGCTGTCCTAAATATAAGTAACAGTTGATCTAGGAGCGGTCTAACCTGCGTATGTAGGAGCCTGAACTCTTAGATAGTTGGTAGGGGACCAATTCTTATTTCTTCAGCAAAATGCAATATACAATTTAGATTGAATTCTTATCGATGTGAATTTCTGGAATTTTATTAGGATATTCTATCTCTCAATGTGCAAAATTAAAACCTACCTTAAAATTATAGGACTGTTCATGTCTTTGTCAGTGGGCAAACTTACAAAATCAGCAAGGGATCAAATAATAATTTCCTTCACTGTATCTACTTATCTACTGAAGGGACTTATTAAACATGGAGGAGAAATATAAGACTTCCCTTTTGAATCATCTCCAAAATCTGCCCAAAAAAAATGCGTATACGATTCCAGCTTTATAAAAGTCCTTGACTAAATATCCCTCTTTCTTTCTGTTCCATACTTTATGGTGCAACGGGAAGTTACTTAACATAGTTAAATATATTGCAAAATAACTCTATGGTGATTGGATGGTAGCTAAATCAAAGTACACTTTGCCAAAGGCAATTATTTACCATAAATATACCAAATCCTGATCCTAAATTGTCTCCCTCTGGAACTAAACTTTTATTATTTACCATCTGACCCACCTATTAAACACATTAACATGGACTGGCTATGCTATTCTATTTAACCTAGGTTCTGATAACTATCAGTATATAGTAATAGTGCCTGCAGTAACACTAGCCTAGGATTGCACGCTGTCTAAAACCTAAGGTAACGTCACTAATAACCCCCCCTCGACATGTTTCACCGCCTAAAGTGCTGTCTTCAGAGGTTATCGAGGCAATAAGCGGTACCGGGCATTAAAGTTGCCTACTTATGTTACTTCATGATGATGTCACTTTAATATTAACCAATGATGGTCCAATATACAAGTCAGCCTTCCTCTATTGATTATTTCACTGTTAGCCACTCTCTTTTGTAGCTCAGTACATGCAGCCAGTAGATGTTACTAATATCCCTATGGATATCATAGTTGAGGTCTACCTATGATGTCAATTACAGGCCTCTCTCATCATTTTAAGTGGAAGAACTTGCACAATTGGTGGCTGACTAAATAAATACATTTTTCCTCACTGTATATGTGTATGTTTCTACAGCGCTTGCATTACTATATTGTTGGCATTGTATTTTGACCTTTGTTTCATCTTGTTCACATACCTATCTATATCATTTTGGTGATTCATCAGGCTTTATATATATATAAAATGGTGGTTGTCTTCTTCACTTAATGTATACTTTAGCTAAAATGTAGTTCAGCCCATATATATAGTTTATGAGACTATGCCAAAGTGTTTTATGTGTATCCAAAGTCTGCTAGACCTGCCACTGACCATACCTAACAGGCTGACTGTCACATGCATAATACACTAATGTATTACTATATATTGTAGTAGTTATCTTGCAATTGCATAGTCTAATCCCACAGTGGGACATATAAAAACAAAACAAAGAAATGCTAAAAATATAAAAACTAAATGTAAAGAACCCACAAAAAAACAAGATGCTATTTCCATATTAAAAACCCTTAACAAAAAATAAAATAATAAAAATTAAAAACGTTAACAGTATTCTTATTGTCACATGTGTAGCAATCAAATCTATAACCCGATCATTTTATTTAATCTGTTTGATGAACAGAAAAAAAAAAAATAGCGGCAGAGTTGGGGTTTTTATTAATCCTGCCTCACAAAACCCTGATAAAAAAAGTCTGAGGTAAACAAAAGAAAACCATTAAAAACATCAACTGATCCCATAAAAGTCATTACACGGCCCATCGTTATGGCTCTTAGAATTTTGTGACATCAATGTGTAATTTTGCATTGTGAAGTACTTTTATTTTTAAAACTAATTAAAAAAAATAAGATCACAAAGTCTGAAAACAGAAAAATCTACTGACCCATAGAATCAAATTAACATTTTTGAAGATATGAAGAGCTTACAATTGATGTGTCATAAGCATTCACCTGTACTCAAGTTAACACACCAATGTGATGTAATAGTTTCTAGTTTTCCCTTTCTTTTAGAAGCATTTCCCCCCACGAGATTATTCCACACTATTAGAAGAAACCCATTGGGAAGGGCATCTCAGGGCATTTTTCAAGCAGGGGGTCACCCTTTTCAGGGCAGCTACTCTGTGATTAGATATATAGGGAAGCAATAGAGGCATGTGAAGGACTTAAGAGGGCTAGAAAGTGTCAGATATCCCTACCACCTGATGGATTGCCAGTATCAACGTTAAACTTAATTGTAGCAGCCAGTGTCAGGCAACATCTGCCAAGGCAAGTAAGGTCATGGGGTGTATTAACCCCTTAAGGAGCCAGCCAGTTTTGGGGTTCCTGACACAGTCCTATTTTTGAAATCTGTCATGTGTCACTTTATGTGAGAATAACTTTTTGACACTTTTACCTACCCATGTGATTCAGAGATAATTTTCTCTTGACACACTATACTTTAAGTTAGTAAGAATTTTTTTATCCATACAATCCTT
This sequence comes from Phyllomedusa bahiana, assembly GCA_025379985.1. Lineage (NCBI taxonomy): Eukaryota > Metazoa > Chordata > Amphibia > Anura > Hylidae > Phyllomedusa > Phyllomedusa bahiana. Next base: position 132,743 of record JAODAL010002805.1, on the reverse strand, counting down.
GTTTGTGAAAAATATCAAAATTTCATGAAAATTTTTTAAAATTTGTCATTTTCAAAGTTCTAAAATTTCTGCGCGCAACACAGTTAATTATTTATCACAAAATAGTTTATAACTAGCATCTACCATATGTCTACTGTAGGTTTATTTTTTTACGACATTAGGGGGCTTAGAAAATTAGTAGTTATTTTTCAGATTTTCAAGAAAATTTGCAATATACATTTTTTTTAGGGACCAGTCCAGTCCTGATGTGGCTTTGAGGGGTCTGTATGTTAGATACCCCCATAAATTACCCCATATAGTATTTACAACAGTGTTTAGGAAGTTTGTTAACCCTTTAGATATTTCATAGAAATTAAAGCAAAGTGGAGGTGAAATGTCAAAATTTAACTTTTTTTGCAGATTTTCAATTTTTATCCGTTATTCACTGGAACACGGTAGATGTTACCATGGAAATGCAACTTAATATTGATTCCCCAATCCTGCTGTTTTTCGGAGATATCCCATATGTGGGCCCTAGTGCACTATTTGGCTCAACCACAAGCCCCAGAATAGGAGGAGCACCTACTGGACTCTCGAGTCTCATTTTCATTACGGTTTTATTTAGGCGCCATTTCAGGTTTGCAGACGCCCTAAGGTGCTAAAACTTAATAAACACCCCTACAAAGACCCCATATTGGAAACTACACCCCTTAAGGAACATATCTAGGGGCGCAGTGAGTATATGGACCCCACAGGTTTTTCACGATTTTTTTTTAGCGTTAAGCTGTGAAAATGAAAAAAAAAATTTTTTCCAACAATCTGCAATTTTAGCTGAAAATGTTTAATTTTCACAGGGAATCCTGGAAAAAAAGCTCCTGAAATTTTGTTACGCAATTTCTTACAAGTTCGGCAATACCCTATATGTGGGTGTAAATTGCTGTTTGGGTGCATGGCAGGGCATATAAGGGAGGGAGTGTTATTTGGCTTTTGGAAAACAGATTTTGGTGGGGTCATGTCGCATTTGCAAAGCCCCCAACGTACCAGAAAAAGGGGAAACCTTCCAGAAGTCACCCTATTTTTGGATTCAACACCTCTCAGGGATCTCCTCTAGGGGTGTACTGTGCATTTTGGGTGCACGGGTGTTCCATAGTTTTTTTTACCATTGGCCCATGAAAATGGGGGGGGGAAAAAAAGCAATTCTGTAATTGTTTTTTGGACTTTACTTTTAAAGCCTTCGACAAACGGTATAAATTAAATCATTACTTTACTATGGGGGTCGGCATAATGATGTACAATGATATAAATTTTATATAGTTTTCTATGTTTTATTACTTTTACACAATAGAAATGTTGTTTCTAAAAAACTGTGCTTTTATGTCAGTCTGAGAGCCTTAACTTTTTTATTTTGCTGTGTATGGAGCTGTGTAGGGGCTTGTTTTTCGGGGGATGAGTTGATGTTTTTATTGGTACTATTATGGGGTTCATATGATTCTTTGATTACTTTTTATTAAGGTTTTTGTGAAGCATTTTGAACAAAATACAGCAATTTTGGTAGTGTTTTTTATTTTTATATTTTACAGCGGTCACAGTGTAGTATCAATGACAAGCTAGCTTTACTCAACAGGTCGATACGATTACAGCAATACCCAATTTGTACATTTTTTTTATGTTTTACTGCTTATACACAATAAAAACACTTATTCAAACAGGAAAACACGTTTTTGCATCGCCATAACTTTTTTATTTTTGTGTGTATGGAGATGTGTAGGGGCTTGTTTTTTGCTGGAGGATTTGACGTTTTTATTGGTATCATTTTTGGGGGGGACAAGGCTTTTTAAATCGCTTTTAAATCTGTTTTTTGGAAGGCAGGTTGAAGAAAATACTGCAATCCTAGTAGTGTTTTTTTATTTTTATTTTTAACAGTGCTCACCGTGCAGTACCCATGACAATTTAGTTTAATTCTGTGGGTTGATACGATTACGGTGATACCCAGTTTATATAGTTTTTTTTTATGATGAAGTGCTATAAAAAAAAAAAAGTGTTTTTATTGTGTCAAACAATATATCTTCTGAGAGCCAACTACTTTATTTTTTATCCATATACAGAGATGTGTAAGGACTTTTTTTTGCAGGATGGACCAACGTTTTAATTGGCATCACTTTGGTGTTTATATGAGCTTTTGATCGCTTTTAATTCCATTTTATGTGCTGCCGGATTAACAAAAATCGCAATTCTGTGACAGTGTTTTTTTTTTTTTTTTTTTACACTTTTCACCGTATGGGTTAATTAATGTGACAGATTTATGGGGCAGGTCGTGACGCACACGCCGATACCAAATATGGGTACTTTATTTTTTATCTTTTTTGGGGCGGTTGCCATTTGTAAAGGGGAAAAGGGCAGTGTATGTGTTTTTATTTTAGTTTTCGTGTTTGTGTTTTACTGTTTTTCACTTTTTCACATTTTTTTTGCTTTTTCACCTTTTATGTTACTTTTCCCCATAGGGAAAATCATTTTTGTAATAGAATTCACAGCTTACTGCTGTGTACTGGTTTCTATGACAACTGTCAGTCACAATGCCGGGCGATGCCTACAGGGCACGTCCGGGCATGGTGACGTCACAGACAACCCAGAAGGCATTCGTGTATGATCGTGCAGCTGCTGTCGCCGACAGAGATGCAGGAGGAGATTACTCCTCCTACGTCTCCCTTAGTTATTGCGACCTATCGTCGCGATGATTAAGGGGTAAACTGCCCCCCCCCCCTCCGAGTGATCTCCGATCGGGGCCGATGTTGCGGGATGTCAGCTGCAATATACAGCTGACATCCCGCAACGATCGTGCAAACTCTGCTTTAGAGTTCGCACGATGTCTAGGACGTATGCATATGTCCAGGTGCGTGAACCCCCAAACGACCTTGATGTCTGCATATGTCCAAGGTCATTAAGGGGTTAAAAGGGGTATATATGTATATGATTATACAGATTCCAGTTAGTCACACAAGGAATATTGTGGACAGTTTTGGGCATCTGTGCACAAGAAAGACAAAGCAGAGCTTGGGCGGGTGCAAAGGTGGGAAACAAATAAAAAAAAAAAAAAAAGAGAAAAAGGAATGGGGAGACTCCAAGAAAGACTAGCAAAATTAGGATTAATTATTTTAGAGAAAAGACGGCTTTGGGGGTGACCTAATAAATCTATATAACTATATTGAGGTTCAACATAGAGATTTCTCCAATGCCCAGATGGTGCAAACAAAGGCTAAACCGCAAGCCAGTACCTATGTCACATCTATGCGTGCTCACACAGAGGCCATACAGGACATGAACAAGTTGTTGGCTCAACAGGTGGCAAGGTTGACTGATGGTATCAGGGTCAAGAAGACTGCAGGGAATAAGGGGAATTGTCATTCTGGAACCTGTAGTCCTGCTGAGATCAATTTCTCCAATGGTTGCTGTATTTCCAGAAGCTTTTACCGCAATGGTCACAAAGACTGCAGTGACGGTGGTGATGGGAAGAGTGAGCTGCTAGACACCACAGAGGCATGTGTATGCTTAAACCCTAGTGATCAGCAAGTGAGCGTATTTGAACCCTCAAATAATAAAGAGGTGTCTGGTTCTGAGACAACTGATACCTTCTCCTTAGAAGTTAAGGAGGAAAATATTAACATTATCACAGAGGTGGTTTGTGGCGACCTACAGGTGGGTGCCATTTGTGGCCAGATGTCCATTGCACCTACTGGTGTTAAAAAGGTGGCCGAGTTGCGTAATGTGAACACAGCCAGTTTGGTGTATGAGTGGGAGAACTATAAGGAGGATGGCCGGGCTGCTATGACCAATGTCCCATTTATAAACGTATCAGCCATGAACTCCAGCACGTGGTGTGAAGTGGATGGTGTACAAGATGCAGAAGTGGCCATGATAGAGGTTGCGAGTTCTCCCTTAGAGTTGGTTATAGGGGGTGTGAGGGAAACATCTCCACACGTTTCTGCAGAGGCTCTGCTGCTAGACAGAGCTAGTAAGCAGCGGTGTGAACAGGGGAATGTGTCCTCTGGCACTAGTAAAACGCTGTGTAATGTTGTCATTGTTGAGGTTGGCAGTAGGAACCCTGCAATTACTAGCATGCATGGTATGGGCACTGCAGGGAGTTCTAGTGCAGCGAAGGTTATAACCACGGAGATGGTCGGTAAGATAGACCAGGTTCCCTTTGAAAAGGAGCAAGCCTGTGTCCCAAGGCAAGAAGAGGGCCAAAACACTGTAGCTGAGAGGACCAGTGTAGAGATGTCTGAACAAAGTCCTAGGAAAGGAGCTCTGCCCATTCAGTTTGACTGTTTAAAATCCAGTGTTGGCGACTTTGGGTTGGTGGAGGAGACTGCACCTGATATGAGGTACAATTTGATGATGTCTGTGAGGTTGCAGAGTCTGGATGCTGTATGCCCACTGTAGAGAAAATTAACCTGTTGAGATAGGAGTACTAAGGGTGATGCCCATGGGATAGAAAGTGAAACACATGACCCATCCTTTGCCCATGTTGGGGTAAGTAAAGGCTGTGAACCCTCAGCCTTATGGTTCAATGACAGTAAATGAGGTAGTTGATCCTAAACGTCAGGAGACGGCCAGTGGTTATCAGGAGTCTGGTGATGGCAAAAAGAATAGGTTTTACAGTGGTCCTGCAGACTCTGGGCTACTGGACAGTGGAAAAAGAACTGACAAAAAGTCTATGGAAATATCCCACGGTTAAGATAAGTGCATCCGCTGGGTTTTGTCAACAGCAGAGGTAGAGTAGTTGTCGCCCCTAGTGACATGTACCCAGGAGAAGGTGATAAACCTGGAGGGTATGTATGTCTCTGGTGCTGTGCAGCTGAAAGTTGGAGACCACGTGGCAGATGATAGCAGAGAAACAGGTGTAGAAGATCTGCATGTTGGTGGGGAAAAAGAACTTCTGCAGGCTGCTGAATTGGAGTATAGTTCCCCTGAGAGTATGGTTAACACCCAGGGAAACATAGGGAAGTCTGACTTAAGTAAAGTCGTACCCCAAAGTAGGAGCTTTGACCCTGGAGGGAGGTTTGTGCAGGGCGAGAAAGACCTATAGCCTTTATCAAAGGGGGGGGGATATGTGGCAGAGCAACCGCAGGCAGTTGCATGTTCCTATCTCTAGGTGGAGTACAGCAGTATACCTGCTACAGATGTGCCACCGAAAACATGTTTTCGGTAGGGGAAGGCAACTATTTGGCAACAGTAACCATAGGTTACTGACACAGATAACTAGTATGGCTGCTATGTGGCTAGTGATGAGTTGCCTTTCCTGGGACGGCGACAGCGTTGGGTGGGTTGCCGTTTTCAAATTCCAGGACAGGTTTTTGGCAGGTTCATCGAGACCTGGGCCTACAGGTGATCGGGGGGCCTGGTCTGCTAGCTAGCAGTGGAGTATCAGAGGAGCTGATGAGAGCTCTGGCCTGAAGAGGCTTGTACCATTACGGTACAGTGAGCATACTGTTATTGTTGTGGTGCTGGACAGTAGGTACAGACCACATATAGAGAGGGTCTCTATGTAAGTTAGTGGCTAGATGGCCGAGGTGTTATGTTTATGGTTTTGTTTATGTAAATGCTGTACCTATACCCTGTGCTTGGTGAAATAAAGCTGGCTAAGATTCAGAAGACAAGCAGTGTCAGAGTGCCATATGATATATGTATGTCAATACCGTGCAACTGAGGACGGCGATCCAAAGAGCTAATCCTTGTCCCCTAGGATGGACCAAGATGGCGTCCAGTTGAGAGTGAGTCGTCACACGTCATACATATTAATATTTTTTAGTTTCAGGTAATTATCTAAGGCTTTCTTGAAACTTGCAACTGTTCCTGCTGTGACCAGATCATCAGGTGGCTATTCCACAGATTTATAGTTCTCACAGTGAAGAAGGCTTTTCTCCTCTGGAGATTGAATACTTTACATGATACAACTTTTCCCCATGCTTTTTGTTGGGCCATTTATATACTTCTATAAATTAGTCATGTCTTCCCAAAGCCATCTTTTCTTAAGACTAAATAAGTTCAATTCGTTTAACATCTACTCATAACTAAGATGCTCCATTTCCCTTATTAGTTTGGTTGCCCGTCTTTGCACTCTCTCTATCTCCATAACATCCTTTCCATAAACTGGAGCCAAAAACTGAACAGCATATTCTAAGTGAGGTCGCACAATGCTTTATACAGCAGTAATATTACATCCCTGTCCCGCGACTCCATGCCTCTTTTAATACACGCCAATATCCTACTTGCCTTAGAGATTGCTGATTGACATTGCATGCTGTTCTGTAATAGGCAAGATAAGCCAGCTCTATCTCCTTACCTTGTGACATAAGAGGGCGGTGATTCTCCAGATCCTCAATCATGACGCCCTTGTACAGATCCTTGTGTCCTTCTAAATACTCCCACTCCTCCATGGAGAAATAGACAGCGACCTCCTGACACCTTATAGGAACCTGACACACAAAATTATATGGTCATCACCCAGACCCCTCCAGTGGTATTACTGTATAATGTCCCAGCATTCCCAGCAGCAGCAGCGTCACCTCTCCAGTCAGCAGCTCCGTCATCTTGTTGGTGAGTTCTAGGAACTTCTGCTTATTGTCCCTCATATGTATCAGTGAGTGTGGGGGAGGCTCTATGATGGGGCCCCGGCTCCATCCTTCTGACACACAGGGACAGCTGCTGGGGGCCACACAGTCATCTGACGTCTTCTTCACTACTGTGTAATCCTGTGTATGGAGAGAAATCCCTGGATCAGTGATCGATCTCCAGAAATCCTGGTATTGAAAATAATAATATTACTGCACCAAAAGACTTCCAGGCTACGTTTGGACATGGCAGAGAGGTCCATAGTCTCACTTTTCTGCAATGTTCATGAAGTGGTGGTATTATTCTGTCACTATGTGGTGGTGATACGTGGTCATGATGTGGTGGCATTATTCTGTCACTATGTGGTGGTGATATGTGGTCAAGATGTATTATTCAGTTGCTATGTGGTGGGGATATGTGGTGGTATTATTCAGTCACTATGTAGTGGTGATATGAAGTCATGATGTGGTGGAATTATTCAGTCACTATGTGGTGGTGATACGTGGTCATGATGTATTATTCAGTTGCTATATGCTGGGGATATGTGGTGGGGATATGTGGTGGTATTATTCAGTCACTATGTAGTGGTGATATGAAGTCATGGTGTGGTGGAATTATTTAGTCGCGATGTAGTGGTGATATGAAGTCATGGTGTGGTGGAATTATTCAGTCACTATGTAGTGGTGATATGAAGTCATGGTGTGGTGGAATTATTTAGTCGCTATGTGGTGGTGGTATGTGGTTATGATGTGCTGCTATTATTAAGTCACTAAATGGTGGTGACATGAGGTCATGGTGTGGAGGTATTTGGTGGAATTATTGGTAATATTTGCTTTGGGATTCGTAAGGCCGTGTTCACACGGCTTATTCACGCCGGATTTGCAAGCCAGATTGCGCTCACAAATCCGGCGTGAATAAGGGGCGGGTGCGGGGCGGAGGCACGGCCCGCCGGCCCCATAGACTTTCATTATCCACGGCGCGTATTGCGCCTGGATAATGTGCATGTCACTTTCTCCCCGCCTGGCGGATTCGCCGAGCGGGTAGGAGCGACGGAATCCATTGTTCTCTATGAGAGTAGTGGTTTACCGTAATTACTCCGACGGATTGGCGCCGTACTGCAGCGCAACCCCGGCGCGGAGTACGGCGCCAATCCACGGCCAAATAAGCCGTGTGAACACGGCCTAAGAGTTACTTTTTTAACTGTATGACCACTACTTGGTAAATTTAAACTTAGAATTTTATGCTATAATTTTCTGTATATTTTTATTTATATAAAACATATCATTCGGAGGGGGACATATATCGTTATAGACCTTTTATATTTACCACCCACTGCTCTGCAGATTCAGCTCAACTGCAATTAGATGAGGGAGACTCAGAAGCCAGAGCACCCAATCTTGATTACAGGCTGATTTGATAATGTCATATATAATAATACGTTTAAGCAAGACAGATTGGTGGCACCATTCAGGAGGCAGAGGAAAAGTACTGTAGCTTTAGGGTGGGCCCACCAAATCTACTTCTCTGGTGGACCCTTGATAACACACTCCGATAACAGATCACCAGCTATCTGTAAGAAGATCTGATACAAATTCAGAATATCTCACACCAAATGCAGTGATAAATTACGTCAAGAAAGAGAAACTAATTCACTGGACAAGACGTGATGAAACATAACTTTTACTAAATCTCTTAGTAGAATAGTGAAGAAATCAGGCGATACCTTTTAGAGGCTAACTGAGTATATTTGATAGTGAGCTTTCGAGAGGACTAGCTCTCTTCTTCAGACTGATGTTATACAACAAACTGAAAATACACAGACTTTTTATACACACAAGACATGGATCTTCAAAGGATCTTAGAATTCTTAAAAATAACAAAATGCGAAATATAGGTACAGCAGTTATTTACAACCTGTCAAGAATTAAACAGTCTGGAAACTTGTGAGGCGTGACGGGAGTGATCAGTAATTATTTCTCTTATCTTTATATGCAATCAGGGGAGATTTGTTGCACTCACAGTTCACACATAGCTTGACATGAAGCTGGCATGAATATTTAACCCATTTTGCAGAGTTTTAAATTTTTGCATTAATTTATATTCCCATTCCTTCCTCTCCCTCAGAGTCTTAAAATCTCCCATTAAGACCGTTACCTGCAAATCTTCCATGGAATGATTTTCTCCAGAGAAATGTGCGGCCACTGGCAGATCAGTTCTGTTGTTGTTAATGGTGAATCTGTGTGAGTTCATGCGCTGGCTGAGTCTCTGCCCTGTTTCCCCCACATAAAGGCCTGTGGTCGGACATTGCGCACACATAATCAGATACACCACATTGCTAGACCTGCAGGAAAATGTCCCCCCTAATTCTGTGCACCTGCTGGGACTGTGGGACAGGTACACTGTCAGCAGTGTGGATGTGTCTGCAGGTCTTGCTCCTGTTCTGCAGGCAGGGTGAGGTGCCATTTTCAGTTGGGGCCTTCAGAGCGCTCCGGACAATCATCATCCTCAAATGGATATCTGTATGGTCTTATAAGGAGGAAAGCTTGGTATTTTCTTATAAACAAACTTTAGCTTATTGAAACACACATGTATGCATATTAGCATTAACCCTCACATTTGGAATAGCGAGCAATGACCTGTCTGGGTCTGCTGTATCTCTCCTTTTTGGTGCACAGAATTAGGGGGACATTTTCCTGCAGGTCTTGCTATTTGGTGTATCTGATTATGTGTATGCAATGTCCTACCACAGGCCTCTATGTGGGGGAAACAGGGCAGAGACTCAGCCAGCGCATGAATTCACACAGATTCACCATTAACAACAACAGAACTGATCTGCCAGTGGCCGCACATTTCTCTGGAGAAAATCATTCCATGGAAGATTTGCAGGTAACGGTCTTAATGGGAGATTTTAAGACTCTGAGGGAGAGGAAGGAATGGGAATATAAATTAATGCAAAAATTTAAAACTCTGCAAAATGGGTTAAATATTCATGCCAGCTTCATGTCAAGCTATGTGTGAACTGTGAGTGCAACAAATCTCCCCTGATTGCATATAAAGATAAGAGAAATAATTACTGATCACTCCCGTCACGCCTCACAAGTTTCCAGACTGTTTAATTCTTGACAGGTTTTAAATAACTGCTGTACCTATATTTCGCATTTTGTTATTTTTAAGAATTCTAAGATCCTTTGAAGATCCATGTCTTGTGTGTATAAAAGTCTGTGTATTTTATGTTTGTTTTTTAACATAATTCTGTTTAAGATAGCTAGTCCTCTCGAAAGCTCACTATCAAATATACTCAGTTAGCCTCTAAAAGGTATCGCCTGATTTCTTCACTATTCTACTACTTTCTAAGGCTAACACGGTACAAAATTATACTACCAAATTTCTTAGAATTTGACCAGTCAAAATTATACAAAAAAAAGAAAAGTCACAAATGAAAACAAGAGACTCACTATAGAGCAGTGTAATATAACAGAGATCCACTGTAGTGGCAAAGAAGACGGACAAAAGGATAGTCTATCCCTGTTATTCCCTATATTTCTATATTTAATGCTGCCTAACACAAAAAATGTGGGGACATCATCCTGATAAGAACGGCCCCATCTGGGAGCTGTGGGTGAAGAACCCTACAACACCCTATAAATATATAAACTAGATGTGTTTCCTTCCTACTGGGGGCTGAGCTGCAGGTTTTCCGCTGCTCAGTTCATCACTTGGAAGCTCCTGAAGCTCTTACACAGGATGCTGGATTCCTACTATTATGGATTTTCTCTTCTATCATTGACTTGTTAGATAATAAAGATGATAGAAATCTAGAGAAGTTTACCTCTCCGGTCACCAGTGGATGATCTCCAAGGTGAGGTCTAATATTCTCCTGCTGATCTCATTCCTGTCCGTGTCCATCCTTGGTGGGTCATTCAGGAGAAGGAACGCTGTGTATGAGAATAGGAGAAAACTGGATGAACGGGAAGGTTCTAGTACTGCAGGCGCCTTTATGGAGAAAGGAGGAGCCCCGAATCCTACAGGGGCCACATCATGTGTGAGATACAGAACCTCTGGGGGCAGAGGAGAAGCAGCTTCTCAGAGCCGTCACCACATGGATACAGGGTGTTCCCAACACATCCACAGGATAATCCATAATGTCTAATAGATGAAGGCCCCACCTCTGGGGCCGTGATCGGTTGTGTCTGTAACTCCTATAGAAATGAATGGAGAGACCCCTGTACATGTGTGGCCACCTCTCTGCTCATTCACCACCTGGATGCAGTGGCCCCATCTCAATGAGGGTTGGGTTTGTTCTCCAGAGGTGAGACCCTCATCTATCAGACATTTATGGGAGACGCTGTGGATACATCAGAAATGTCCATGTTGGGAAAACCCCTTTATGTTATAACTGATGAAGGACTTGATGCAGCAGGTGAGAAGAGCAATATGAAGCCATTTCTCCAGACAGTGAGGACCTGACACACGGCTGATGCTGGGGGAGGGAGATTCATCACAGTGATTGGAATAATTCACCATTTCAAGCTTTATTAACAATCAGACGCTGCACAGTAAATGTGTCGGCCTCACTGAATGCTGACAATGAGCAGAAGACTCAGCGGGGGGCGCTGTGTATCACTGACTAGATTATATGACTAGATAAGAAGTATTACTTTTTTTACTAATTAAAACCAAATTATACATATTATTTTCTTCTTAGACATATTGTATTTTTTCTGGTTGTAGTTCTTTTCCAATATGTTTTCTAGGAATGTCTATAAGGGGAATTGATGTTACCTGAGCTGCTTTTAAGAGCATTTACTGCAGCTACATGGAAATAGGAGCATGTGAACAAGAGCTGACTCATTGACTTTATCCTATTCTGAATGGAGATAAGCCATCTTGAACCTAAAGCGATAAGAAAGATGAAACCAGCTCTATCTCCTCACCTTGTGACATAAGAGGCCGGTGATTCTCCATATCCTTCATCATGACGTCCTTGTACAGATCCTTGTGTCCTTCTAAATACTCCCACTCCTCCATGGAGAAATAGACAGCGACCTCCTGACACCTTATAGGAACCTGACACACAAAATGATACGGTCATCACCCAGACCCCTCCAGTGGTGTTACTGTATAATGTCCCAGCATTCCCAGCAGCGTCACCTCTCCAGTCAGCAGCTCCGCCATCTTGTTGGTGAGTTCTAGGATCTTCTGCTTATTGTCCCTCTCATGTATCAGTGAGTGCGGGGAAGGCTCTATGATGGGGCCCCGGCTCCATCCTCCTGACACACAGGGACAGCTGCTGGGTGCCACACAGTCACCTGACGTCTTCTTCACTACTGTGTAATCCTGTGTATGAAAAGAAATCCCTGGATCAGTGACCGATCTCCAGAAATCTAGTAATTAGAACGAATATTATTCCTGCAAAAAAGACATCCAGGCCATGTTTGGACTTTTGATCTGTGAATTCCCCATGATAACTTCTTCTGGTACAGAAGTTCATATTTTCACTTCTCTTACAGTAAAGAATCCTCTTCTATGTTGGCTGCCCCTTGTTATAGTTACAGTATAATATGTCCCACCTATTCCTTCAGGCTATAGTTACACAGTTATATAGTTTGTAATGCCAAAAAAAGAAAGAGGTCCACCCAGTTCAGCCTGTTGTGCTCTAGCGTTGATCCAGTGGAAGGCAAAAATCCCCCATGAAGTAGAAGCCAATTGTCCTCATTATAGGGAAAAAAATCCAGACTCCAATCTGGCACCAGAAGAAATCCCTGGATCAGTGACCATTCTCCGGAATCCCGGTCACTATAACTTCTTATATTATTACTCTATAGAAATGCATTCAGAAACTTTTTAAAATCTTTTAAAGAATTCACCATGGAAACTTCCTCTGGCAGAGAGTTACACAGTTTTAGCGCTATCACAGTAAAAAAATCCCTTTCCTTTTCTCTAGGCATAGAGTATGCTCCTCCGGGCCTCTCCCCCTCGGTATAACGGGCGACTCACCATGCTTATTGCTTTTATAACATTACTCTGGCTGCACTGGTTCCCATGATACATAACTGACCATACTGGGGCTGATCTTTAGGTTTTCCGCTGCTCAGTTCATCACTTGGAAGCTCCTGAAGCTCTTATACAGGAAAATGGATTCCTCCTATTAGGGATTTTTCTCTACCATCATTGACTTGTTAGATAATAAAGATGATAGAAATCTAGAGAAGTTACCTCTCCGGTCACCAGGTGGAGGATCTCCAAGGTGAGGTCTAATATTCTTCTGCTGATCTCATTCCTGTCCATGTCCATCCTTGGTGGGTCATTCAGGAGAAGGAACGCTGTGTATGAGAATAGGAGAAAACTGGATGAACTGGAAGGTTCTAGTACTGCAGGCGCCTTTATGGAGAAAAGATGGGCCCCAAACCATACAGGGGCCACATCATGTGTGACATACAGAACCTCTGGGGGGCAGAGGAGAAGCAGCTTCTGAGAGCCGTCAACACATGGATACAGGGTGTTCCCAACACATCCACAGGATATTATTATTATTATTATTTATTTTATAGCGCCATTAATTCCATGGCGCTTTACATTAAGGGGGTTACATACATAACATAAGTCAAACATTTACAGTAGTGACAAACTCTGACTAACAACAGGTACAGAGGGAGAGAGGGCCCTGCCCGCGAAGGCTTACAATCTACAAGGAAGGGGGAAAGAGACAGAAGGTAGGGGCAGACATGTTCGTGGGGTGAAGTGACAGTGGTGTTATTCTAGGTCATAGGCAATCCTGAAGAGGGGGGTTTTCAGATTGCTTTTGAAGCTGGTGAAAGTTGGGGAGAGTCTGAGGTGTTGGGGCAGCAAGTTCCAGAGTATGGGGGAGGCACGAGAGAAATCTTGGAGAAGGTTGTGTGAGGAGGTGACAAGAGGAGTGGAAAAGAAGGTCCTGAAGGAGCCGAGGTTGCGTGAGGGTGAGTATCTGGAGATTAGAGCAGAGATGTATGGAGGGGAGAGGTTATGGAGAGCCTTGTAGGTCAGGGTCAGTAACTTGAAATTAATGCGCTGGGCAATGGGAAGCCAGTGTAGGGATTGTCAGAGGGGATAGGCAGAGGAGTAGCGAGGAGAGAGTGGATAAGAGGGCACAAGTTGAGAATGGAAATTGGAGGGGAGCGAGAGTGCTAGCTGGGAGGCCACAGAGAAGGATGTTTGCAGTAGTCGAGGCGGGAGATGACAAGGGCATGGACCAGCAATTTTGTAGTGACAGGGTTTTAAGGAATGAGCGGGTGCGAGAGATGTTTTTTCAGGTGGTAGGCGGCAGGGTTTAGGTGAGGGTTTGGATGTGGGGTTTGAAGGACCCAAAGGGAGAGCGAGTTTATCCCAAGGGAGCGGACTTGCGGCACCGTGAGAGTGTAAGCCATTGACTATTTCTAAGACATCAGGTGGAGGGGATGGAGTGGGGGCGGTGGAAGGATAATGAATTCAGTTTTCCTACATTAAGTTTTAGAAGACGGGAGGAGAAGAAGGGGGATATGGATGATAGGGAGTCTGGGATCCGGGGGAGTAGAGAGGTAATATCAGGACCGGGGATGTAGAGTTGGTGTTTATCACATACAGGTGGTACTGGAAGCCAGTGATGCCCATGACTGACCCAGACCAAGAGGTAGATAGAGAAAGTAGTGGGCCCAGGACTGACCCCTGGGGGACACCAACAGAGAGAGGGCGATGGGAGGAGGTTTGGGGCGAGAGTGAGAGACACTGAATGTCCGATCAGTGAGGTAATGAGGAGACCAAGAAAGGCTGAGTCCTGATGCTGAGGGAGGAGAGGATTTTTATGAGGAGTGAGTGGTCGACAGTGTCAAAGGCAGAGGACAGTTTAAGAGGAGAAGGAAAAGAGTAGTGAGGTGAGGCTTTTTGCGGTTAATAGGGCATTAGTGACTTTGGTTAGGGCGGTTCTGTAGAGTGATGGGGTCGGAAACCAGATTGGAGTGGGCAAGAAGAGAGTTGGAGGACAGATAGGAGGACAGTTAAGGTAGGGCATGTTGTTCCAGGAGTTTCGAAGCAAATGGAAGCAGGAATTGGGGCGATAGTTGGACAGAGAGGAGGGGTCAAGAGAAGGTTTCTTCAGAATGGGTCTGATGGATGAGGTCTCCACCTCTGGGGGCCGCGATCGACTGTGTCTGTAACTCCTAGAGAAGTGAATGGAGAGACCCCTGTACATGTGTGACCTCTCTCTGCTCAGTCCCCACCTGGATGCAATGGCCCCATCTCCATGAGGGTCGGGTCTGTTCTCCAGAGGTGAGACCCTCATCTATCATACATTTATGGGATACTCTGTGGATACATCAGAAATGTCCATGTTGAGAAAACCCCTTTATGTTATAACTGATGAAGGACTTGATGCATCAGGTGAGAATAGCAATATGAAGCCATTTCCCCAGACAGTGAGGACCTGACACACGGCTGATACTGGGGGAGGGCGATTTATCACATTGATCGGAATAATTGACAAATTTCAAGCTTTATTAACAATCAGACGCTGCATAGTCAATGTGTCGGCCTCACTGAATGCTGACAGTGAGCAGAAGCCTCAGCGGGGGGCGCTGTGCATCACTGAGGAGAGAAAGCCGCTTATCTCTAGAACACAAGAATCGAATACTCCAACGTTTTCCCCTTACCCACTGCAGTTATTTTTTTACAGTGCCTTGCGAAACTATAATTTGGCATGGCCCACTTTTCAGTTTTTTATTTTTTTTAAAATGTTTAAAATATCTAATAAATTTAATTCCCCTTCACAATTCTGTCGCACTTGTTGTTGATTCGTCACCAAATAATTAAAATTTGATATCTTTATGCTTGAAGCCTGAAATGTGGCAAAAGGTTGAAAAGTTCAATGGGGCCAAATACTTTCGCAAGGCACTGTAACTCGTTTTTTCTTCCCACCTTCCTAGAACCATAACTATTTTGCTCTACATAGACCTTTGTAGAACAAAACACACTATTTAATGGTGCCATTGACCGCACCATACTATGTAATGCAAATACCAAGAAAAAACAATGGGGAAAGAGTGCTTCATAGGGTAAGATGTGACCACTAGAAAATGGTGCAGAAGGCAATCAACCAACTAACGGAGTGTGATGAAACAGAGCGTCCTCTTCTCTATCGGAATCTACTTGCATCCATAGAAGTGTAATACACGTCAAAACTAAAAAAAAAATAAAAAATTCCTTGTGAGGTAGAACATGAAAAAAAAAAACACAATTACACTTCATCTGGACAAAGTCATCAGCACATACAAGGTTATATACATGGTAAGATTTTTTTCCAGTGAATTTGGTGACATCATTGGATTATGGTCGTATGAAGATGCCAGTCCAGTGTGGAGACGCTCTCCACAACAACAAGAACCCACAGTTCTATATCTAATCTCCTTCTCAGAAGCCCCTACACTATGGAGCTCGGATCCTCCAAACATCTGTGTCAGGTCAGCAGTTCTCCATGTATTCTTCTCTACACTATGGAGCTGGGATCCTCCAGGCATTGGTCTCAGGTCAGCAGTTCTCCATGTAATTTTTCTTTTTTTTTTTAATCAGATAATTTTTTATGAACAGATTTTCGATACAATTGCATACATTCGAACAAACATATATGAAAAACATATGAGTAATCATGTCTTTGAATATTATTATTAGAGATGGGTGAATTTCTCAAAAGTTCGTCGAATTTTCCGCAAAATATCGTTTCAACATGAATTTATTTGCGGAGAATCGCGTTAAAAACATCTATTTCCTGTGTTGTAAAACATTGTACCATGCTCAAATATGCATAGGGAGCGTGATTTAGTCTTGATACAATGCTGTGGTTTAGTATGACACGAAGATGACAGGCACCGGTACTAGAATCGCTTCACACTTCACTTCTCTGGGCAGTTACCGGGGCAAAACTGAACAAATAACTGAAGTGGGAACGCAGCCTGACAAGGTAATGTCAGCACCGGCTGTAAAGAAAAGAGCTGAGGGCGAAGATCCTACTATAGCGTCAAAGAGTGCACTTGTTTTACACCGACATAAGATGATTCCACAGATTATGACAGAACCTGCTCTGTTAAACACTGATACATGTAGAGACCCCCCGAAAGAGTGGAGAGGGTGCCGGCAGTAATTTTGCATTGACGTCTCTGATCATTTTGCCCTTCCTTTCATCCATCAGTGTCCGCTTTCAATCGGTCAATAATCCATCAGCATTGCTAAAGCCAAAAACAAACAGGAGTTGATCCAAAACAGAGATGACCAGTAAATGGGATATTTGCATGTCTTCTCTGTTTTGTATCCACTCCTGCTTTTGGCTACCTAATCATCAGACAATCTTGATGCAAACAAAGGACCATGTCATACTGGCGTTGCGGCTTCATTTGGTTGTTTTTCCTTTTCATTCCTTCTGACAGATTAAAAGAAGGGGAAAACCAAACATAGTGGCAACGTCATAGAGTGGTGGAGGGTGGAAACAGCATTAGGAAACTACAGGGTATTCGAGTGAGATAGTGGTCAGTTGGCAGCAGCATGAGTAGATCTCAGAGTGGCACAATGACACAGTGTGGAGGTGGGTGACAATACCAGTCCCTGGTAAAGATGTGGCATGAGGCGTGTGGCAGCATCAGAATAGTAGCGGAGGCAGGTCGCCAGAAGAATCCAGACTCATTTCTCAAAGTTTGGGTGAGGCGTCATGGCTGAGCTAATCTGATGCATAAAGCATTGGTGTGTGGAAATCCTGGCCGATCCACATCTGATTCATCTTGACAAAGGTGGGTCGACGAGCGAGTTCTCCTTGGGGTAACTATGGACCCCGCCGCACTGAACACCTGCCCTTATGCCACACTACTGGCTGGGCATGACAGCTTCTCCAGCGCAAACTCGGCAAGTTGCATCCTCACCTCCAGTTTTGCTGACCAGTAGTCCAGCGGATCTTTTATGTGTGGTGGCAGAGTGCTGTCCAAGTAGGCTACCACCTGTTGGTTCAGGGTCTGCTCCAGGTGCTGCTGCTGGTGAGTACCCTCCTCACTAGGCAGGTGAGGAAAGCTGCTCATCAACGACTCCAGACTTAGGCTGCTGCTGATGGAGCTGGTACTGCTCCTAGCCCCCCCCACCTCCCTACAGCAGCCATGGCAGTGGTATGTGAGCGATGAGGAACCCCCCGGTCAGACCTGTAAGAGGATGGACGAGGGCGCAGATAGGCAGCGGCCAACTGACTACATAGGATTTCTCTATAGTACTTGAGTTTGTCCTCCTTCTCGGCAGGTGAAAAAAAGGCTCCCATTTTGGACCGGTAGCGAGGGTCCAAGAGGGTGGAAAGCCAGAAGTCATCCCTCTGCCGGTGACTATTCGGCTGTCACTAGCCAAGCAAATCAGCATGCAGCGGAACATCTGCACAAGTGACTCTGAGGGACTCCCTGTCTTCATCTACACTGTATACTGCCACGATGTGTCTGGGTCATCTGCCTCGTCTTCCTCCTCCGGCTGATCCTGCTCCTCCTCTCCTGTCACCCGAGTAGAAAAACCACTCATTTCGCCAGATACTGCTTGTGCTCCAATGTCCTCCTCCAGTTCAGCCCTCACCACACTCATATGGCCGTGAGATGTAGTCGCCACGTCTCCAGTCCCCTGACCAGACAGCAGCATCTGTTCCAGGACATGAAGACATGGAATGACGTTAATCCCATAGTCCTGGCGACTGACAAATAACGTGGCCACCTCAAAGGGCCTGAGCAAACCGCAGGTGTCACGCATGAGCTGCCACTGGCTGACATCAAAATTACGCAGTGGAGTACTCCTGTCCGCTTGGATCATCAAGAAGTCATTAATGGCCTTTCTCTGTTCAAACAGTCGGTCTAACATATGGAGGCTGGAATTCCAACGGGTGGAAACCTCGCATATCAGCATATGTTGGGGGAGGCCGTTCTGCCTGGCTTTGTAGGAATGGATGAAGTGCATGCACAGTTTCCTGGCCATTTTTAAAATGTCTTGCAGATGGGTGGAAGACTTGAAGAACCATTTGACAACCAGATTGAACACGTGCGCCATGCAGGGCGCATGGCTCAGCCCTCCTTGGTGCAGCGCGGACACCATGTTCCTTCCATTGTCTGTCACCATGATTCCGATTTGCAGTTGTCATGGAGAAAGCCACACATTGATTTTGTTTTGCATGACGTGGAGCAGTTCCTCCCCTGTGCGATTTTGTTCGCCCGGGCAAACCAGGTGTAGAACTGTGTGACACTGCTGTGCCCTGCACATGTGGTATGATGGAGCAGCTTAGACTTGTGGAGGCTGAGGTGGTGGTGGAGGAGGAGACTGACATTGGCACAGGATCAGCAGGTTGACAACGTGGAGTTGAAAGCGGCGTCTCCTGTCCAAGTTGCTGGTGTGGCTGGGCAGGAAGCACATTCACCCAGTGCGCCATAAAGGACATGTATGGTCCCTGACCGTAGTTACAGCTCCACATGTCCGCGTTGCCATGCACCTTGGAAGACACTGATAGGCTCAAGGACTGGTCCACCTTCTGTTCTACATATTTGTGCAGGGCTGGTACTGCCTTTTTCGAAAAGAAAAGAGACTCTCCACCTCGGCTCGGCACAAGCCATTAGTTCTCTGAACGATGCAGAGTCCACCATTTGGAAAGGGAGGGACTGCCGTACCAACAACTTGGACAGGAGCACGGTCAGCTTCTGCACCTTAGGATGGTTTGACGCATACTGCTGTCTCTTGGCAATTGCTTGGGTGAACGACTGCTGGCATCATGAGCGGCCAGGAGCATGAGCATCTGGACCGGTAGATGATGGGATAGACAAACAGCTCCCTTCGGCAGAGGTGGTGGAGCCTTGACTGGCTGAAATGGCATGCGTGCCACAGGATGCTGCTGATGTTGCTGCAGCAGGATGGACCACCAGATCTGAGACACCTTTCTCCCAGGCCACTGGATGGTGACGCTACATGTGGCCACGCTTCACTTTCTGCCTACAGATTCTACATATACACATGTTCGACTCCTCTGGTGTCTTAGCAAACAACTGCCACACCGCCGAGTAGGTGATTTTACCACCAATGCTCCGCACTGATTGACTACCACCGCTGTCTTGGTGAGTCCCGGTGCTGCTACTTTCTTGGACCTGCGAAACGGATGGCTGTTTTGCTCCCAACCTCGCACTGCTGCTACCCTGCTGACCCAGGGCCACACTACCGACTTGCTACCTGACGCGCAAGTTGACGTCCTCTTCTCCTGACGATGATGAAGCCCTTGCTTCACCCGGCTCCCAAGTGCGATCAGCTACATCGTCATCGATAAGTGTTTGCCCGTCACGGCTGTCCTCCTCAACGATCTCAGTATGCAGAGCCTGATCTCTCACAAGAAAACCTCCCATGCCACTCTTCACATCACTACTTTCCACCTACTGCAAGAAGCAGCGGATGTCTTCCCCGCCTCTTCGCTGCCAAGTAGCTGCTGACTGTCCTCAACTAGTTTGTCCTCGCTGTATAGTGGCGCAGAGCCCAGACCCCATAGTAGTTCTCTTCCTGAGGGAACCGAATGGGACAGAGGCTGGTTGAGGGAATTTTAGGGCCCCTGACCTGCTCCTGGGGCCCTGCCAAAAAAAGGGTTGTGTCTGACGACCCACTGGTGGGGTTGTCAGATGCAATGTGGGGAAGTGGATGCCTTCAAAAACCAAGAAAAACCCTTGGTTTGTGACAACACATGGGAGCAGATGAACCGGTAGTTTGGGCCCCACCGGTATCCCTGTTTTGACCTCCCCCTTTCTGTGCTGCGACCTGTGCCTGCTCCGGAAATTTGTGCCAGCCATGATTGGGAAGGGGGCCCTTTACCTCTCTTCTGAATACGGTTTGATCAAAATTTACAATAGAACAGCTGTTTAATAAAGATGTCTGTATATGATTAAAACCCCATGCTGTATTTGACCAAAATTACCAAAAAAACAAGAGGGTAAAATAAATTATCTACAGAAATGAATGAGATGGAATTCAGCCGGGTTTTGGTCAGGGAAAAACACATACCCTGTATTGGACTCAAAATTACCCCACAAACAAGAGGATAATTAACCATGGTATAAAAATACCATACAGAATGACGAGATTTAAATTCAGGCGTATATGGTAGAAATACACATACCCTGTATTGGACTCAAAATTACCCCACAAACAAGAGGATAAATTAACCCATGGTATAAAATACCCTACAGAATGAACGAGATGAAATTCAGGCGTATATGGGTCAGAAATACACATACCCTGTATTGGACTCAAAATTACCCCACAAACAAGAGGATAAAATAACCCATGTTATAAAATAGCCTACAGAATGAACGAGATGAAATTCAGTCAACTAGGGGACAGAAATACACTCACCCTGTCTTTTACTAAAAATTACCCCACAAACTATAGGAGAAATTAACATTTGGTATAAAATAGAATAGCCTACAGAGTGAAACAGATGGAATTCAGGCGTGTATGGGGCAGAAATACACACACCCTGGATTTTAGGAAGAATACCCCACAAACTAAAACAAACAAAATAAAAAATGCTGGTTCAGGAACAGGTGTATATATGATACACACTTGTGAAGGTCTTTCACCCCAGTAACTCAAAAAATGGATTCGTTTTGCACAGAGTGCAATATAGTGCTGCAGCAGATAGATGCTTGTGGCAGAAGACACACTGACAAGTGTCAGAATTTAAAATGGCTGCCATATTTATAGGGCTGTGACATCACAGAAGTCCGCTGGCTGCTGATTGGCTTCATGTCTGCACTGACATTGAGGGTGTTCCTTTCCTCCTCCCATAGTTCTCTGCCCCATGTCACGCCATGTGCTTGCGGCCATTTTAGAAAAAAAATCGATTCGCCCATCTCTAATTATTATTATACATAAATCGACACACAATACAACATAAATAAGAATAAGGCCACACGGTGGGTGGCAGGAATAAAACCATAACCTAACTAGAAACCTGCCCCCCTTCAAAGCAGGACATAGCAGCAGAACGGTGGAGTAGCGTGTAGACAATATTAATGGACCATCAGGTACCTGCTTGAACTAAATTAGGTAGAAAAGCAATTCTAAGTTTCAGTTGCAAACTAAAGGGTAATCCTGGAGTATCCATCCAAGAGCCCCATATTTTCTCAAATTTTGCTGCGGCGCCTCTTGAACCACAAACCCCTCTTTCCAATCTCAGTGTAGAATTTACCTTGTTGATAAATTCTTTGGATGTGGGAGCATTAGGTCAAATCCAGTAAAAGGCAATAAGCTTTCTAGCAATGTAGAGTAGTCTGGAGATACTGAAAGATACCATAGAGTCCTGCATGGATCCCTCAATCAACCCCGTTATACCTGACAAGGGATATGCCAGAATAGAAATACCATGAACAGAATGAATGATTTCTAAAACTTCATTCCAAAATTTCCCAAACACTGTGCACTCCCAAAACATATGCACAATATGAGAATATTTTAAATAGAAAGTACAGAGTTTTTTATAAGCCTTTGTGTAAGCATAAAGGACGACATGTGCCGTTTTTTTTGGTGTATTTTGTGTCAAAAAACTGATGCACTATCCTCTATATAAATGAACTGTAGTACACCAAAACTAGGTGCATTACTGTATATGCCAGGCATCTAGATATACCGTAATTAAATCATTAAGTAGTGTTTTGAATCAATGACACAACGAAACGTTTTTTTTTTGTTGTTTTTTTTTTTGTGCTTTTGACTAAAAGAATGATTTATGTGGATAGAATTGTCTCTCCTAGAGTGTCTATAGAATATGGGAGTCTTGCTGATATCCATTTAAGGAATTGTTCAATGGGGGTGTCTGACCTAGGGGTGCGCTCTCAATGGTGGGGCCGCTCCTGTTGGGCGACTTACTCCGCCGAAGGGGGCGTTTTCACCCCTGGGTCAGTTACTACTTTATTGGATATCTAGATTTAGAGGAATAGCATCTTCCCTCTCTAGGAGAACATATGTTGGTGTTTTTGCTGTGGGTCCTCCATTTTGGAAGGGCACTCTTTTAATGTATATCAAGTAAAAGTTATTTTTTAATTGGGGTTTTTTCTTCACTGTGAATTTTATTTTGTTTTAACCCCTACTGTATCCTTGTGTAGTAGCTCAGAAGAGAAGCATTTACAAACAGAAGATAATTCCCTTGGTGAAATGTGCATTATATACATTGTCAATCACAAGGCATGTTGCAATGGACATGCCCTGTGATTGAAATTGGGCATGCATGAAATGCATGCCTAAATTGCAAGAATTGGAAAAATACTGAGCTAGGTAGGTTAAATTATTTCTGGAATTGTGGAAATCCTTTCAATGCATCTTCATCCAAGACCTGTTCCAGCAACTGTATGCCGCTTTCTCGCCATAAAGTAAAACCTCTTAGTTTATCTAATTCTGGGAGGTGGGGGTTGTGCCTAATGGGAGTGTACTTAAATAGGCCTTTAACAGCCAAGATTTGCCATTCTGTGTCCCACAACTTGTACATTAGGGTTAATGTTGGAAGCTTCCTATTTCTGCTTCCAGGAGGCAACACAGATGTGGCCAGCATGAAAGTTGTGCTACTAGTTTGGCCCTAGGGCCTTAACCCTTTTTATTGCCTTATTTAACAAAATGTAGCCACCGAGATGCTCCAAAGTACAGCCAAGTATTTGGTATGGCTAAGACCCACATATTCTTGCCTCTTTGTAGGGTTTCCAGTTTAATTATGGCATTGCCATCTTTCACAAAAGATCTCCAGATGGGCCTTATGAAAAGTCTTCATCAGTAGTCAGACCAGAGAGTTGTAAATCATACATAACAATTGTGGCATTTTATTAAGTTGGCTCTTCCAATTGTAGTCAGTGGAAGATTCCATGTCCCAATTTTAAAAATCTAACTAGAAAAAAGATGGGAAATATTTTAAATGGAATAATCCTCCAGCTTTGGGGTGACTTCAATACCAAGATATTTAAAACTGGTAACCACATGCAGCATGAAACCAATTTCAGGCATATTAGTCAGAAGGGGCTAAAGCGGAAAGATCACGATTTATAGCTGTTGATTTTTAGACCCGACCACGAGTCAAATGTTTTAGTATGGGACATAACTGGGGCTATAGCGTTTGCGATTTCACTAACATATAATAACATGTCATCAGCATAAACCAAGACTCTCCTCAAGGTTGACGTATCGGAACCCGGTCCAATCCTCTGCATCTCTCGGTTTAGATGTCAGTGACTCAATGGCTATTGCAAATAAGAGAGGTGAGGGCAGCCATCCCTGTCAAGTGCCACTGTGAAGGTTAAAAGCATTGGATATGAGATTTCTCACCCTTAGTCATGTACTTGTCCCAGGATATAGTAGTTGAACTGCTGAAATAAATTTATATCCGAATCCCATACATCCCATACTGCTGAATGAGAAGTGGTGCTCATGGCAGCTGAAGCCTTATGCAGGCTATAGCAGCTGCCATGTATGTACACCTATTACACCCTGTCTATGGCAGGTGTAATAGGTAATGAATGAAACTCCTATGTACAGCAGTACAATGGTACTGCTGTATATAGGACAAAGAAGTGTGCTCCTAGTGGTCAAGTGCCCAAGGGGACTTAGTATTAAAGTAAAAAAAAAAAAGCTTAAAAAAATTAAATTTACATCACCCCCCTTTGTCGTTCTACAAAGAAAATAGTCACACATATTTGGTATCACCGTGTCCGTAAAAGTCCAATCTTTTAAAATATAACATCATTTATCCCATACACTGAAAACCATAGAGGAAAAAAATTCCAAATACAAAATTGTGGTTTTTTGGTCATTTAATATCCCCAACAAAATTGGAATAAAAAGTGACCAAAAAAGTTGCATCTATCCCAAAATAGTACCAATAAAAACTACACTTCATTCTGCACTTTTTGCTTGAATTTTTTTTTCCCCCTTATTTCCCCCCAAAAAACCAATTGTGTTTACTATGTTCCCCGGCTTAAAATGGGACAAATTTCAGTTGAAAATTACCCCCGGGAGTGTGAAAAATTACGGGCTAAAAAAACGTCCAAAAAGTCAAAGGTAATCCACATTTAGAGAACTAGGTTACTCCCCTTTCTCCCTGCTCGGAAAATTTCCCCGAAGGGGGGGATAAGTGACATGTAAATTTACCAAAGTGGCAAATACGGCCGCTGGTAAGCAAGTCTATGGGCCGGCGAAGTGCCGGCCCCCGCTCCCGACCCTCCCGCCCCACCCCCCGGCCACAGGGCTAATTGGGGGCGTAAATTTATGCCTGCATTTAAAGCGGTGAAATAGCCTCAAAACCCGGTCCTTTTATAGTCCAAAAAAATACGGTAAATTAGGCTGGAAAACCATCAGCTCCAAGGGCTTTGTCATTAGGAACTGTTTTTAGTACATCTTCCATTTTCCTCGGTTAACGGGCGTCTAAAAATTCCCGGTTTCCCTGACAATACAGGAAAAATATCAATAAATTAAATATAAAATCTAGTCAGCAAATTTAAAATTTTTCAAAGAATATAGATTTTTATAAAAAGTGGTTAGGGCTTTAAGAATACCAGGCTCATCAGAGACTTCCACCCCTTTTTCTGAGGTCAGTTAATATGTGGTAAGAATTTGTTTTTTTAATTTTTAAATTGTGGCCAGCAGTTGCCCTACAATCTCTCCATATTCAAAGCATTTTTGTTGTGTGAAGAACCATTTGTTCTCAGCAACAACGAATAGGTGATCAGTAAGCAATTTTTGAGAATTTTCCCAAAATTGTTTGGTTTGATCAGAAAGGGATTGAACTAAATTTTGATCTGCCTCAAACACTGCCATTTGAAGAGTGTTAGTTGATTCCCTACTCTTAGATTTACGTTTGCTTATTTCATGGAAACATAGACTGTATGAATGCCTTCATGGCATCCCATACACAGGCTAATGGGGGGGAAAGAAAAAAATTCAGAAAACTGGGGGTACAAAAAGTTTTAAATCAGCGGGATCCAAAAGGGGATGTGGGGCCCACTAGATTTGGCTTCCCTAAAATGTAATCTTCTTTTGAAGCTCCTTTGCATGGGCTGGGAACCCCAGACATTTGTGCAGGTCGCAGTAGATGATCGAAGAGAAAAAATGTTCGGGTGAACTTAAACAGTAGTGGTGTTCGTTTTGGTGAAACTCAAAACCCCCTTTAAAAAACAATGGGAGAAGATTTTTGGTTTTAATTTTTAGACCTACCCAGGGGGGGAAAAGGGGGAATTACCAATCCATAAAGTAAATGGAAAAGTGGAAAACTTAACCAAAAAAATTGACTCAAGAGTGACAAAAAAAAAAATAAAGGGGCTAAAAACTAATTCCTTTCAATGGCTAAGGAAAAAGATGAGGACGCTTGCAAGCAGGGGGTGTACAATGGGAGGTCAAAGATATCAGCTGCTACAGGGCCCTGCATCCTGAGGGGGCCCAAAAGCCCCTTTGACACATAAGCTGACACCGGTATTGGAAATGGTACATGGTAACTGGCAGGGGTGCCAATAGGGCTGTACTCCTGCCAGTGGCCCTAATCAAAAAGGGCCCCCATTTGATTTGGCTGTATGGGGCCCTGAAACGGTTAATAGATGACTGACAACAGCCCTGGTAACGAGGGGGAGGGGAGAAAGGAGGTCACCGGAAACGACGAGGCTGATGGGAAGAACAACAACATGAACTCTGGATTCCTGTCACCTGGAATCTCGTGTCCTCAGAAATCCCCACTGACCTGGGAAACCAGTCCTTCCTCTGCCAATTGCCTAATGTCAATGCTCTCCCCATCTACCGTGCTCTGCAGCAAGGAAGCGAGCGGCCTCTCCTGTCAGACCTCGCTGCAGTCAGACCTCTCTGTCCTGGGCGCTTCCTTCACAATCAGAAGCGAGGAGAGAATGAGGCAGACCTGAGGGAGGAGAGAAGGGTGGTGACTGAAGGGCCTGTGATTATGCCATGTGTCAGAAGGGGCGGGGTCAGCATTAGTGGCTTAAGGACCTGTGATGATGTCACCACCATGTGATCAGTCACATGAGAGGGCGGGGTCAGTAGTGGCATATAACAGACCTGGTATAATGGTCATGTGACAGGAAGTGACATCTTCACAGGTCCTTAAGCCACCTCTGCTGACCCCACCCCTTTCTGTCACATGATCATCATCACAGGTCCTTCAACCACCACCAACCTCTCCTCTCTGCTCTCTCGTCACTCCTGATTGTGAAAAAATCAGCGGCCGGAAGAGAGAACCTTCCCCCCTCCTCTGTGCTCCTCAGTCATTACACACTGCAGATAACCCCGGCTGCTCGCCTTTGTATGTATTGTTAGGCAGTGATGTCATCTCCCTATACACACAGTGTATGTACGAAAAGACAAAAAATGGAGAAAAATCGGGCGCTCCTAGTGTAGATCATATGGAAAGTGAGAAATCAGGGGGTTAGTATCGACTAACCTGTTCTTGGTGTGCTATGGTGGAGGCACAACTCTCCTCAGGCATGTAATATACAGTCACAGCAGCCGCCTCGCTCCTCTGGCTTCCAGAGATGCCGTGTGGTGGGGTGATATCGGTTAGTAGGTTATTTTACCACTTAATTAAAGTGTGAGTAAAAAGTAAGGAACATAAAACACTAGACTGGGCTAGTAACATAAAATTGGACAATTTATTGTAACATAAAGACAGGACGGACTACGCGCCTCTTGCTGTATAAGTGCTTCCTCAGGTCCTGAAGAAGCGGTTATATAGCGAGAAACATGTAGTCTGTCCTATCTTTATGATACAATAAATTGTCCTA
Source organism: Phyllomedusa bahiana (assembly GCA_025379985.1). NCBI lineage: Eukaryota > Metazoa > Chordata > Amphibia > Anura > Hylidae > Phyllomedusa > Phyllomedusa bahiana. Next base: position 105,357 of record JAODAL010002805.1, on the reverse strand, counting down.
TTTTATGTGGGGAAAATTGCTTGTGAAAGAAATAGAAAAAAAACAATAAAGTTTTACATCACATTCATATGGCAGCTTGAGTATAGGGAAGAGCTTATGGGTCATCACTATGCACAAACGAACAAACTAATTGTTAGTTTTTATCTATAGTTTTAAAAAAAAAGTGTAATTTTTTTTTTCAATTCATCATGTTGCTTCCTGTCATCCCCTCTATTGTAATGTGTCAACTATCCTATACAGTTTGGTTCCATTAACATTTCCTTTTCAGCCTTCATTTAGTATAGCGGCCTGATGGAGGCCCTATGAATATGCTTGATGTTTATGCTGGGAACTTTTCCTATCATATAATCCAATCATAGAGCCATAATGGGATGTGAACAATAGGAGTGACCCATTACAGTGATCATTGGCCGCAGCATGCTCATATAGAGAAATGTCACCCAGCAAATAACTGAATATATTATATCATAGCCCACAGAATGGTGGGATAGCTAAGAGTAACCTACCAAACTAGTTCTGTGAATATTCATAAGTGTCACTCCTCCCAATAAGACCAAAACACAGGGAAAGAACCATTGTCTCCATAACCTCCCTATACAATCTGACTTTTAGCTTCAAATAAAAAAATCCACTGAATCTCTTTTTCTAACCCCTTCTATCTCAGCCTCCTTGATGGTCTTGCTAACTTTATGTTGGCAAATTTGATAGGTTTTTGGATAAAGTGACCTGTATTGATGTTTGAGACACCCTTGAATATTCCAATGCGGTGTATGTTTTCCTATACACGTAGTCCCCGACTTTCAACGTCCCGACTTACATCTGCCCCCTAGTTACAAACGGAAACATATGGGGCATGCTGACACTTGTAGTTCCATGTTCCACTGCAGACAGTAGCTGTGGAACTACAAGTTCCAGTATGCCACAGTAACACATGAGGTGAAATCTTCTAAACAGGGGCGCAAACAGCGACACAAATGTAAAAACCCTTCCTTGCACTATCCAAAATGAAAAAGAAAACTTTTGTGCTGCATTTACATTTAATAAACATACCTGTTCCGATTTGCAGACAAATTCAAGTTAAGAACAAGCCTGCAGTCCCTATCCCATTCGTAACCAGAGGACTGCCTGTATACTCCAATCCAAACCCATGAAAGTGAGAGTGAAAGTGAGAGGTTTTTGTCAGTATCTAAATTACCTTTCCCAACTGGTGCAGGAGCCGACTAGAGGGAAGGCCCTTCTGGACTTAATATTGACTAATAGACCTGTAGGTTCAGGTTGGGGGGCACCTAGGAAATAGTGACCACAATATAATATATTTCCATTTATCCTTCAATAGAGTATTTTGTCGAGGAGCCACAAAACATTGAATTTAGGGAGGCTAATTTTAATCTTAGAGAGGCCCTAAACAGTAATGACTGGGACAAGGTGTTTAAAAATAAAATAACATATAATAAATAGGAGATCTTTAAAAACATCCTATGCACCCAATGTGAGAGGTACATACCTTATGGTAATAAAATGATAAGAAACAGGAAAAAAAAAACAATGTGGATCAACAAAGATGTAAAGGAGGCAATAAATAACAAAAAGAAAGCATTTAAACTACTTGAAGAGACACTAGAAAACAATAAGTAAAAAAAAATAAAGTAGGTAAAATAATAATAAAGACAGCAAGCTGGAGACAGAAAGGCAGATTGCCATAAAAAGTAACGCTAACCCCAAAATTTTTTTATATATATATTTTATATATATAATATATATATATATTATATATTTATATATATATAAATTTATAATATAATACATATTATATATATATATATATAATATAATATATATATATATATATTTTATATATATAATATTAATATATATATAGTAACGAGAATAAAACTGAAAATGTTGGCCCTTTGAAAAGTAGTGAGGGAGGTATTATGGAGGGCGATGATGAGAAAGCAAACCTATTAAACTATTTTTTCTCCACTGTATTTACCGAGGAGGAAGACCTTTCTGTTGATGAGAAGAGGGATGAGGTAAACTCTAACTTAAATGTTTCTTGTCTAACCCAGGAAGAAGTGCAGCCACGCCTTAGTAAGCTTAAAATAGACAAATCCCGAGGTCCTGATGGCATACCCCCACGTGTCCTAAGGGCGTTAAGTAAGGTTGTAGATAGGCCCCTATTCTTAATATTTATGGACTGTATAATAACTAGGTATATCCAAAAGGATTGGCGCATAGCAAATGTGGTGCCAATATTCAAAAAGGGGTCAAAAAGTGATCCTGTAAACTATAGGCCGGTAAGCTTAACCTCTGTTGTGGGTAAAATGTTTGAAGGTTTTCTAGGAGATGTTATCCTGGACTATCTCACTGAAAATAAATGTAAAACGCTGTTCCAGCATGGGTTTATGAAGTATCGGTCCTTTCAAACTCATCTTATCAGCTTTCATAAGGAGGTTAGTTCTAGACTGGAACAGGGTGAGGCATTGGATGTCATGTATCTAGATTTTTCTGAAGCATTCAATTCTGTGCAACATAAAAGGTTGGTAAGTAAAATGAGAATGCTTGGACTGGGGGGAAAATGTTTGCAAGTGTGTAAGCAACTGGCTCAGTGAAAGAAAACAAAGGGTGGTAATTGACGGTACATACTCAGACTGGATCCCTGTTACTAGCAGCGACCACAGGGGTCAGTATTGGAGGTGTCACTGTTACTAGCAACTACCACAGCGGTCAGTATTGGGCCCTATCCTCTTTAATATATTGTAAAGTAATCAACACAAAAGAGATTAATGCTTTATTACAAAGGGATCTGGATAAGTTGGAGACCTGGGCAGAGAAATGGCAGATGAGGTTTAACACTGATAAATGCAAGGTTACACATGGGGACAAAAAAATCCATTCCATGACTACTTGTTATATGCTGAGTGAAAGTGACATGGAGAAGGACTTGGGAATCCTGGTAAATTTAGTTGTAGCAGCCATTGGGACATAATAAATATGTGTAAATATATAAAAGGTCACTATAGAGATCTCTCCCATGATCTATTTATACCCAGGACTGCATCCAGAATAAAGAGGCATCCTTTATGTCTAGAGGAAAGAACATTTCTACATAAGAATAAAGAGGGATTCTTTACTGTAAGAGCAGTGAGACTGTGCAACTTTTTGACAGAGGAACTTGTCATGGTGAATTCACTAACAGAGTTCAAAAAGGGTCTGGATGCATTTCTGGAGAATAATAATATAACAAGTTATAGTTTCTAGGATTCTGGAGAAGGATCTGGATACATTTCTAGATGTAATAAAAGAACAAGTTATAGTGACCAGGATTTGGGAAGGGTCTGGATTCATTTCTAGATGTAATAATTAAAATTTTATGTGCCGGTTTTCTGGAGAAGGGTTGGATTCATTTCTAGATGAAATAATATAACAAGTTATAGTGACCGGGTTTGGAAAAGGGGTTGGAACATTTCTGATGTAATTATAACAATTTATAGTGACGGGATTTGGGGAAGGGTCTGGTACTTTAGTGTAATATAACAAGTTATAGTGACGGGGATTTGGAGAAGGGTCTGGATACATTTCTAAAAGTAAAATTAAAAATTTATAGTGACGGGATTCTGGAGAAGGGTCTGGTACATTTTCTGATGTAATAATAAAAAGTTATATGACGGTTCTGGAGAAGGGTTTGGAACATTTTAGATGTAAAAATAAAAAAAAATTTAGTGACCAGGTTTCTGGAGAAGGGTTTGGATACATTTTAATGAAAAATTAAAAAAGTATAGTGACCAGGTTTGGGGGAGAAGGGTCTGGTCTTTTAGGTGAAAAAAGAAAACAAGTTATAGTGACCGGGATTCGGAAAAGGGTTGGATGCATTTTAGGTAAAATAAAAAAGTTATAGTGACCGGGATTTGGGGGAAAAGGGTTGGAGCATTTTAGATGTAATAATATAACAAGTATAGTGACCGGGATTTGGAAAGGGGTTGGGGTCTTTTTCTAGATGTAATAAAAAAGTTATAGTGACCGGGATTTGGAGAAGGGTCTGGTACATTTCTAGGAATAATTAACAAGTTTTTAGTGACCGGGATTCTGGAGAAGGGTCTGGAACATTTCTAGATGAAAAATAAAAAAGTTATAGTGGGGGGATTTGGAAAAAGGGTCGGGAAACATTTTGATGTAATTTAATATAAAAGTTATGTGCCCAGGATTTGGGAAGGGTCTGGATACATTTCTAGATGTAATAATAAAAAAAAATTTATAGTGACCGGGATTCTGGAGAAGGGTCAAAACTTTCTAGAGTGAAAAAAAAATGTAACAAGTATAGTGACCAGGATTCTGGAGAAGGGTTGGTGCTTTTAGGTTATAATAGAAAAAGTTTTAGTGCGGATTCTGGAGAAGGGTCTGGATGCATTTCTAGATGTAATAATATAACAAGTTTAGTGACCAGGATTTGGAGAAGGGTCTGGAAAAACATTTTTGGATATAATAATATAACAAGTTATAGTGCCAGGATTCTGGATAATGGTTGGATACATTTCTAGTGTAAAAATATAATAATTATAGGCCCGGGGGGTTTTTGGAAAAGGGGTTTGGGATCATTTCTAGATGTAAAAATAAAACAGTTATAGTGACGGGATTCGGAGAAGGGGTCTGGATACATTTTAGAGTGCAAATAAGTAACAAGTTATAATGACCAGGATTCTGGAAAAGGGGTTTTTGATCCAGGATTTTTTCTGTTGCCAGATTGGGGGGGGGCAAGGAATTTTTTTCCTAAAAATGGGGGACAATTGGTTCTCAGGGGGGTTTTTTTGCCTTCTTCTGGATCAAGTCTGGGGTGCAGTGGGCTGAACTGGATGGATCCTGTCTTTTTCAGCCTCACAAACTATTTAACTATGAGTTGTGCAGTTTCTTGCAAAATAACCCAGCTTTCCACAGTTTTATCAATTAATTTTACTGGATTCTCCTCTGTTCCCACGGAATTGTTTTCCTTGGGACTTCCCAGATGCCTCTGTTATCATTACTTTCCGGGCTCTCTTTTCTTGCACTTCCTGAATGTTCCAATGAGCTAGTTAGATTAATTAGTGCCGACACTCACCTGTTTCGCCAATTGGAATGTGCAAAAAGTAGCTTGTCATGGATCTTCCTACTTAGTAAAGCCACCAATGTGGAAGTCAGCATCTTTCCCATACCTTGGTTATCAAGACTGGCCCCGGCCTCTTCTACAATCTACCTGAATCTTTTAAAATAATCTTCCAATGCTTTTTTTTATTGGGTATTTGTTACCCAGAACCAGGATTGTGGAGGAAAAACCTCTTTGATATTGTCTCTGAGTTTGTTGAAATATTCCAAAGCCCTTTGAGAATAATTCTCCTGTTTTGATGGGTTTATTGGCAGGATGAGTTTGGTGGTGATGGCAGCAGTGTCTATTTAACCCGCTACTCCCCCAATTATCTGCAACAAGTCTCTCTATGTGTGGTTGTCTTTGATCCTAATGTTTTACAGCTCATTTACAAACCCATATGGATTGTTTTGTTGCTTATGGATAGATAAAAGAAACTTTTTAATCTCCCCAAGAGTCCATGGAACATACTGAGAAATTCTTCTATCCTGCTGGCCACCAGTGCCCTTGTACAAATTGTTTTCTAACAGGGTATGCGGAGCCTTGAGGTAGAAGATACTTTGAGGAGCAAAATCTTTTTCCTATGCAGGTCTAAACCCAATTGAAGTATCTTAAATGGGCACAATATATTAGCATAATTGGAAAAATTCAAGCACTTTACAATTACTTGTCAAGTTTTATCCCTACATTCTTGAAAAAGGTTGTACTCAGGTCTTTGACCTCCCTTGAAATCCGAATCTAAACAATGATCCCACTCCACCTTGCAAGGTTTAGTTATGCGAAGCACCACTGGAAGTTCCTGTCAGGTCTCTTTGTAGGACAGATTCAGGAAATCTCAACATTTTTAAATCGTTCAGCCTGGATCTATTTTCCAAATATTTTCCTGGATAACATAATTTAATTTTATTTGTTATTTACCCTGCATCTGATTCCAACGTCTGCAGCCTAGTTTTCCGATCATCAGGTCTCTGACTATGATGGTGAACATCAAACTATAACTTAGAAAGTATGTTCACAACTGAATACGCTGAAGTCTGGTGACATTCGGTGAGGTATCTCGATCCCCAGAGGCATAACTTGAAGCTAGCTCCGTGGCCCTAGTGCAAAAAGTGAAATGGGACCCCCAGCTGTTGTGTGCTACTTACAATGCTGGTATCTTCTTATGTGGCAGGAAGGCTTTTGGGCCCTCTCAGGCTGCAGGACCCTGTAGCGACTGCTACCTCTGCATCCCCCGCAGCTACGCCCCTGTCGATCACCAGTTGTTTATAATTGATATTAAGGCTATCTTGTTCTATATCTGCGTTGTGTACATGCTTCTCCATGGAAGTTGGTGGATCTCTGCTGGAAGGAGGGTAAGGGTTGTTAGCGGCTTCAAAAGCTTGGGGCAATGATTCGAGCCCCTTTCCTTGGCTTTTAGCTCTATTCTTCTGACCCACCTTTGGAAAATACAGATACACAAATTAACTTTCTGATCTCCTATAAGGATGTTCCACTATTTCAGTGTTTCTCAACTCCAGCCCTCAAGACCCACCAACAGGTCATGTTTTCAGGGAACTGAATGCACTGACAATAATTATATCACCTGTGCAATACGGAGGAAATCCTGAAAACTTGACCTGTTAGTGGGCCTTGAGGACTGGAGTTGAGAAACACTGCACTGTATGATAACAACAATTTGTAGTACACTGGACAGGATTTTGTTATAGACACGACTCCTGCTTATGCTTGGGACCGCTGGAACAGAGCCTGGAGTGCTGCAATACCAGGGGTGAGAAAGCAATAAGGCTGTATATCGTACAAGACATAATGGCCTAATTATGTGTAATGGAAAGCATTACAGCTGCTGGTATTCTTCACCTGAGTAGTAATATCCAGAAGAGATGTATCCAGTGGAGAAGACCCCAAGTACTACCACTGAGCAGAGGTATAGAGGTACATACTAGGTGTCTCAATGCTTAAGACTCCTGGTGTAAATTCGACCAGTTTTAAATGCTCCTACAGTAACAACAATCAGCAGAGCCAAGTTAAAGCTGAGAGAGTCGCATCCCGTGTATAGGCTTAAGTTGATGCTTGACGAGCCAATGGGGGATGTGGTTGCCCTGTACATCAATTCCTGAACTTGCTGAATGTTACCAGCTCATTTCACAGCCCTTCTAGTATTTCGTGTCCAAGAAGCCCTCAAGCCACACTTTAAATCAGCGAAGCTTGTAATGATCCCGGAAGCCTTATGTTAGGAGTACGTGGCCATTTTAAGACTCTTTCTTGTCTGGTCCATCGCTTCAATCAAGCTTGGAGCATCCTCATTAGTAATTCTACTTGTGCTGTGGGACGGGTTATTTGAACCCAGTCAGTTCTCTGCAGCCTTGCCTGTGAGTCTCTCCTAGTTTCCTGGCTCTGTATTTGTGCATTATTCAGTGACTTCTGGTTTTGTACTGTGGATCGCTATCTTGACTACTCTTTGGATTTGGATTATGTACCTTGAACTCTCTTGGCTTGACCTTGGCTTGTTTGACCATTCTCCTCCTTCTGTGTTGTACATCTGCTTATACCTGTCTTCCTTTGAACTGGAAATCTAGAAATATTTTTTTTAGTAGGAGGCGACAGGGAAAGGTAAGGGTTTGGATGTGTGGTTTGAACATAAGAGCAGAGGTAAAGGTTATCCTAAAGCAGAAGACCCGGGGACTGGTGAAAGTGGAGAGCAATTCAGTCTGAGATATAAACCTGGTAAGGGAGTGGAGTAGGACAGTAGAAAGATGATGAAAACTGTTTTATCCATGTTGTGTTGTAGAAGACAGGAGGAAAAGAATATGAATGATAACTCTGGAACCTTGAAGAGCAGAGATGTACATTTAAATGTCTTCAGCCCAGAGATGGTACAGAGAACCATGAGATGCTATAAGATGACCCAGGCTGAGAGTAAAAAGAAAGGTCAAGGAGTGACCTCTAAAGGACAATGACAGATAGTTAGAAGGACATGATGTGACGGGGAGACACTAAACATTTGTGACAGATGGGAGTGGTCAACATTGTTGAAGGCAGAGGTCAGTTCTAAGAGAAGAAGCATAGAGTAATAGTATAAGGCAGACCTGGGCATTGTACGGCCCGCTACCTAGTCAGGTGGCACTGAGAGCCCGCGGCGGACAATCAGCACTACTATTAATATCCCGGGTATTGGAGAATTAGGCAGCGACGCGATGAAGTGATCTCATCGCGCCGCTGCCTCTCCTTGGCGCACAGAGTACGCTTTGCGGCCGAGGAGCTGCCGGAGAAGCGTCCGCGCGCTGCCGGCATGACGTCATCACGCCACCAGCGTCAGGGCGCTCCTTGGGTAGGAGAGGAACGCGCTCGGCCGGGAAGTCAGTAAGGTAAGTATTAGTGTTGTTATTTTTCATTTTGGTCATAAATATATATACCTGCCTGTGGGGGCCTATAACGCTGTATACCTGCCTGTGAGGGGCCTATTACTAGCTCTATACCTGTGTCAAGATGATAAAATCAGGTGTGGAATCTATCTTTTATCCACTCCTTATCCAATTAATGCCTCCTCCGAATTATATTATTATTATTGCTGCCGGCAGCCAGAGCTTGAGAAACACAACCGACACCTTCCGTTTCGGACATGTAATCTGAAGTTTAATCACAGTAAATTAAGTTCCAATAGAACTTTTCAATCACATGACTATTTTATAACTACATGATTGGTTAATTGGTGGTCGCTAAGAGACAAGTTATAATTTGCATGTACGTATGAAGCATTAGCTGATATGATACATTCCGAAGCGCTCTGTATCATCTGGGGGAAGGAGGAAGGCCTTGACTTTCTTGCTTGTAACAGGCAATGCATCTGTCTCAAGGAAAGCTGTGTGAGAGATATCTGATACTTCGATATGGATGTATAGCAGTAAAAGCAGTTTAAACAAACTATCTGATGAGCTTAATAAGAATATAATGATGAAACAGACTTCTGATGTTTTTTCCTTAAATTACCAACTTGACACCTGCCTGTTGGGGCCTATAACTATCTCTATACCTGCCTGTGGGGGCCTATAACTAGCTCTATACCTACCTGTTGGGGCGCTATATCTACTTAAATATCTGCCTGAGGAGACCTACATCTATGTATCTATATAGAAGGGACCTATATCTATCTGTATACCTGCCTGCGGGGACCTATATCTATATACCTGACTGACTGAGGGAAGCTGTATATACCTGTCTGACTGAGGGTCGAAGAAAGGAAAGGGTAATCCAGCAGCCCGTTATCAGACGTTTATCGATAGTAAAAAAAATAGTAGCTTTATTTAGATCATTTAAAATGTAAAAATATCTTAGAGGAGAAACATGATGGTGTTGCACACCGACGCGTTTCGGGAGGCTCCTCCCTTAGTCATGGTGTGTCACAATAGAAACGTAACTTCCTTTTAAAGCCCACAAATTAGCATAACAAAAGGGAACAATTATATCACTAAAAAATTAATTACAAAAGTGCAGCAAAAGAATAATAAAATAATCAAGAAGGAGAAAAAGAAAAAAGACAAAAAAGAAAATAGGGTTATCATAAATTAAACAAAAATAGACAAAAATGAAAATATATTCTAATAGTGAAACATAATATCTTGTCTTTTGTTAAGGCCATGAGGAAAGCGAGTATCTAACTGTACTATCCACCATGCCTCTCGTGATTATAATTTTCTCCTACAATCTCCTCCTCTTCTAGGACTATGAACAATTTCTATACCATTACATTGGAAAGATTCAAGATTGCCTGCATGGCATTCGGCAAAATGCCGCGATGCCATGGAGACATGTGTGAACTCGGCTTTGGAAACATCTGATATGTGCCTGCGGATTCGCGTTTTTAAGCTGTTTGAACTCTGTCCTACATATTGAAGCTGACAAATACTGCAGGTGATGAGATAAATTACATTACGTGTACAGCAGTTAATGCAAGTTTTTATTTTATGTTTATTTTTCGTAGATGTTGCAGTGAATTCTTTAGTATTAACCATATACTTGCAGGTGATACACCTTGTGTGTCCACAGCGATAAGAGCCTTGCACAGAAAGCCAGTTATTAGTTTGGTTAGTAGTTTTTGTTGAGAAAAAGCTGGGGGAGAGAATATTTCCTAATGAAGGAGCTCTTCTAGATACGAAATTAATTTTATCTTTGATAATTTCTCGCATATTGGATTGTACAAATAGAAGGGGTAAGTTCCTTTTTATAATGTTGACAATTTTACCGTACTGGGAGCTATAGGTCGTTGAGAAAGTTAATTTTGGTTCGTGTTTGGCTTTGTTGTTACTGGATTTTAGCAATTGATGTCTAGGAATATGGGAGACCTTCGATAGTACTTTATTCAAAACTTTATCGGAACAGCCCCTTCTCTTTAATCTTTCAAGAGCTTGTTGAGAGTGTTCTATAAATATTGCTTCTGAGGTGGAGTTCCTTTTTATTCTAATAAGTTCACCGAAAGGGATATTATCTCTAACATGCTGATAGGGGGACGGGCTATCAGCAGCCTTATTTGCTGAGTATTTAAATACCAACGATTTTAATTTAAAATTCACCTGGCAATGGCATCCGGATACTATTTCCTTTTTGGATGTTAATCTAATGGGAACAATAGACCAAGGTATTGTCATCTCCCCATATAGAAAAAATATGGCCCAAAATTCGCTACTAATGGCCAATTCACTACATCCAAAGCATGTTAGAGATAATATCCCTTTCGATGAACTTATTAGAATAAAAAGGAACTCCACCTCAGAAGCAATATTTATAGAACACTCTCAACAAGCTCTTGAAAGATTAAAGAGAATGGGCTATTCCGATAAAGTTTTGAATAAAGCACTATCGAAGGTCTCCCATATTCCTAGACATCAATTGCTAAAATCCAGTAACAACAAAGCCAAACACGAACCAAAATTAACTTTCTCAACGACCTACACTCCCCGGCCACTTTATTCGGTACACCATGCTAGTAACGGGTGGGACCCCCTTTGGCCTTAGAATGCCTCAATTCTTCGTGGCATAGATTCAAAAAGGTGTTGCAACGATGGGTCAATTGGTACCAAGGGGGCCCAAAGAGTGCCAAGAAAATAATCCCACACCATGACACCCCCACCACCAGCCTGAACCGTTGATACAAGGCGGATGGATCCCTGCTTTCATGTGTTGTTGACGCCAAAATTTTGACCCTACCATCCGAATGTTGCAGCAGAAATCGAGGGTCAATCAGACCAGGCAACGTTTTTCCAATCTTCTATGTCCAATTTCGATGAGCTTGGCAAATTGGAGCCTCAGTTTCCTGTTCTTAGCTGAAAGAGTGGCCACCCCGGGGTGGTCTTCTGCTGCTGTTTGCCCATCTGCCTCAAAGTTCCCCGTACTGTGGTTCAGAGATGCTCTTCGCCTATTGGGTTGTAAGGGGGGCTATTTGAGTCACTGTTGCCTTTTATCGCTCGAACCAGTCTCCCCCATTTCCTTTGCTCGGGCATCAAAAAGGCATTTGCCCAAGGACTGCCGCTACTGGTGTTTTTTTTTTTTGGGCCCATTTCTGTAAAACCTAGAGGGGTTGGGGTGGTGAAAATCCCAGGAGATAAAAGGTTTTGAAATACTCAGACCCCCTTTGGACAAAAACCCATGCCCGTTCAAGGCACTAAAATCATTTCTTCCCATATGGCTGGGTTTTAAAAACTGGGGAGATTTTTCTTGCCCTGTTCTGCTAAATGAACTGAGTTGCCGCCATGGTTGGGGCTGATTAAAAATTTAAAGGTTAACGAGCATTTGGGACAGGTGTACCTAATAAAGTGGCCGGTGAGTGTATAGTCCCAGTACGGTAAAATTGTCAACATTATAAAAGGAACTTTCCCTTCTTTTTGTACATCCATTTGGAAAAATTTATAGAGATAAAATTAATTTCGTTTTTGAAGAGTCCTTCATTAGGAAATATTCTCCCCCCAGCTTTTTTTCAACAAAACTACAAACCCAAAAACTAATAAATGGCTTTCTGTGCAAGGCTTTATGCTGTGGACCACAGGTGTATCCCCTGCAAGTTATGGTTAATATAAAAAATTCACTGCAAATTTACGAAAATAAACATAAAATAAAAACTTGCATTAATGTGTCCCGAAATGAAATTTTTATCTCATCCCCCGCGTTTTGTACTTCTTGTAGGACGGGTTTCAAACACTTAAAAACGCGAACCCGCAGGCACTATAGATTTTTCCCAAAACCCGAGTTCACACATGTCTCTGCTCGGGCATTTTGCCAAATCCCATGCAGGCAATCTTATTTTTCCCAATGTAATGTATGAAATTGTTCATAGTCCTAGAAGAGGGGAGATTGTAGGAGAAAATTATAATCCCGAAAAGCATGGGGATAGTAAGTTAGATATCGCTTTCCTCATGGCCCTTTAAAAACAAAGAAAATATTTTGTTTCACTTTAAAATATTTTTTCTTTTTTGTCTTTTTTTGTTTAATTTTGAAAAACCCTTTTTTTTTTTTTTTGGTCTTTTTTTTTTTTTTCCCCTTCTTGTTTTTTATTTTTCTTTTGTGCACTTTTGTAATTAATTTTTGGGGATATAATTGTTCCCTTTTTTATGTAATTTTTGGGGTTTAAAAGGGGTTAGTTTCTATTGGAAACCATGATAAGGGAGGAGCCCCCCGAAACGCGTCGGTGTGCAAAACCATCATGTTTCTCCTTAAGATATTTTTACTTTTAAATGATCTAATAAAGTTTTTTTTTTTATATCGATAAACGTCTGAAACGGGCTGCTGGATTACCCCTTTTCCCTTTTTTCGAACTTGTTCTTTTTGGGAAAAGCGCTTCAGAACCACGTTCCGTTTTGCAGTCGCTCCATGCTCGAGGTTCAGGTGGTGAAAAACCATTGTTTTTTGAATGAGGGACATATTCTACTTTCTACCTTTCTGGGGGAAACTGTTATCCTCCTGATAGGGGATGTATTTTATACCTGCCCTTTTGAGGGTAAAAAGTAAGTTTTCACAAAAAAAATCCCCCCAAAATAATTTTTTTCCCCCTTCCCCTATGTTTTTTTGTCTGGCCCTCTAAAACCCTCCCCTTTTCCATGGGCCCCTGGGAAAATTAATTGCCCGCCCCGGTTAAAAGGGTTTTGATTTACTGATCATTGGTCTTTGGGTTTGGGCGCTTTGGGAAAAACGAATGCAGCGATGCAGAAAATGGGAGAAAAAACAGGGCGGGGGACAGTTCAAGGATATGTGTTGTTCAGGGGTTTGAAGCAAATGGGGAGGATAATTGGAAACACAAAAAAGGGGGCATTAGGGAGGGTTAAAGGATGGTTTCTTGAGTATTTGTGTGATGGGTTTCAGTTTAAAATGGAAGATGCGAGGTTTGTGATTGGGTTTAAGAAATGGGTTAGGCATGGGGTAATTTCTGTATTAAGGTCTGATATGAGTGGGTTGGGGTTGGGTGAGATTTCAGGGTGTGTGCTTCCCTTTCTGTGACTGTTTTCTGATGCCCCGATTTTAATGTATTGAATAAAATATGTTATGTAATAATTATAAGTGTAAAAAAAAAAAGTAAAAAGTTTTACCTTCTTGAAATTTTTTTTTTTTTAAAATAAAAAAAAAAATTTTTTAGAAAAAATAATTGAAATAAATAATAACTTAAAATTTTAAAACTAATTGTGATTTTAAATTTCCTAAAAAAATTCACATATTAGGTATCCACACGACCATAATAACCTATAGAATGAATCTAACAAGTTATTAAGTGTGAAATGTGACTAATGAAAAAAATAATTTAAAAAAAATTTATAAAAAATTCTGCTAAATAGAATCTTAACGGCACTAGGACATAGCAGTATGTCTTGTGTCCATACAAAGGGAAATACAATACATGGAAACCTCCAAAGAAGCATTTATTCTATCTATCATAAACTTTGAGATTCTTAGTTCACACGTTTTGATAAAAAAAAAAATGTTTAAGCCACCCACGGCTTACAACGTGATCTCAAGGCGGCTGGTCCTACGCTATCTTTACCTCTCAACAGAGCCAAATTCAGACTTCTCATTGGGTCAACCGACCTCCATTATCCAGAGAGAAAAATAAAAAAACACCAACCTTGCAAACATACTGCACTGATATAACAGCCTGTGAAGGTGGGCGGGGTGCAAGAAACCAAAATGGAGGCATCCCTTCCTCCCTATATAGATTAAAAGCAATATATGCCAAATACAACGTATAGTTCTGCACAAAGAAACATTTCTGAAAAACACAATGTGAACCTGGGTGCCACTGGCATGGGTGCGACATATATATATACACACGCACACCATTACCAGTGGCACACCACTGCTAAAAGGGAAATACAATACATGGAAACCTCCAAAGAAGCATTTATGCTATCTATCATACATGAAAAAAACTTTGAGATTCTTAATTCACACGTTTTGATCAAAAATATTTAAGCTACCCACGGCTTACAACGTGATCTCAAGGCGGGTGGTCCTACGCTATCTTTACCTATCAATACAGCCAAATTCAGACTTCTCATTGGGTCAACCGACCTTCATTATCCAGAGAGAAAAATAAAAAAACACCAACCTTGCAAACATACTGCACTTATATAACAGCCTGTGAAGGTGGGTGGTGTGCAAGAAACCAAAATGGGAAACCATACAAAGGGAAGACACATTGAGGAGTCAGATAATGGAGGGGAATAGAATTCCATTTGTTACTACATTCACTGAATATACAGGCAGTCCCCGGGTTACAAATGGGATAGGGACTGTTGGTTCGTTCTTAAATTAAATTTGTATGTGAGTCGGAACAGGTAGATTTATTAAATGTAACTTCAGCACAAAAGGTTCTTTTTAGTTTTGGATATTGCAGGGAAGGGTTCTTACATCTGTTTTGCAGTATGTGCCCCTATTAAGAAGATTTCACCTCATATGCTGCTGTGGCATGCTGGCACTTGTCATTCCAGAGCTACTATCAGCTGTGCAACATGGTACTACAAGTGCCAGCATTCCCCATAAGCCTCCGTTTGTAACTAAGGGACAGATTTATGTCGGAACGGTGTAAGTCGAGGACTGTCTGTATTGGTAAGATTAGTAAATTGATACATATGGATCGGCATCGATCACAGAAAGGTTTCCTTCCATTGTGCGATTTGAGCAGGCCCCCTAGATGTCATACAGGAGGAGAGGGAACCTCAATAGAAGCTCATGCGTTCTGATCTGAAAGTAAGGTCAGAGATTTACAAATATCCTCCCTTCCCTCAAGGTTTGGTATCTTTCCATGTTTTTATTTCCATGTTTATATAGTGAAGGGTCTTCATGATGGGACATGGTCTACAATCCAGAGAATATATACACATCATTCTAGTGATTTGATTTATGGGGTTGAATGTCCTTGTAATAATAATAATAATAATAATAATAACCTTTATCAACATATTAAGCAGCACTTTACAATTTGGAGGGTGTAGGTAGAGACAAAAAGACAGACACTGCACAATGAAAAACTACTTACAGATGAGACAAGTTGTGAAGTCCCTGCTCATAAGAGCTTACAATCTATTAGGGTGTGAGGGTGAGACGAAGGGTAAAAAGTGCTATGTTTACATTGGTCCAGCCATGTGACATAAATATGGGGTGATTCATATGGAAATCGTATGAACTAAATTCGTAATCCGAAGGAGGGCAAAAATGCGTGCACTAGAGAGTGGGGGATTAGCCATCAGGAATTGTGGTTGGCCATACTGAGAAGATGTATTTTCAGGGCACTCTTAAAACTATAAGGGTTGTGAGTGTGCCTGATTGCCCGCGGTAGCATGTTCCAGAGAACTGGTACCGCACTTGAAAAATCTTTGAGACGGGCATGTGAGGTTTGGATGACTGAGGCATGTAGTCAAAGATCCACAGCAGAGCAGAGGGACCGGGTAGGGTGTTAGACAGAGATGAGGGAGGAGATGTAGATGTAGAGGGGTGAAGCGCTGTGTAATATAACTTATAATGGAGAGACAATTATATAGGTGAGGGAGAGAACCAGTAACCTAAGGACCATTCAGGAAAGGACACTGGAGTCACCAGACATTATCTGCTCAGCAAGTAAGCGTGCTCCACACCCTCTTACTGACACTATGGCGTAATATATGGTAGATGTCACTAGTGTTGATCGAACCGTTCGAGAAAAGTTAAGTTCAAACCGAACATCTCGATTTTCTCGATACCGAACATTTTACTGTTCATTCGAGTAATGTTCGAGTTCGACATGGCATTCGACACTCCATTTTCATGCACTTCTGGCAGCCATCCAATCAGTGCAGAGTACAGAGAAATGTCAAAAACATTGTTGCTTAGGTGTAGGGCTCTCAATGGCTGCTAAAATCACATGACCATGTTATATATATTTCACTGTATTGCTGTCACGTCAGAGGAGGTGCAGTGGGCCCTGACTGCCACCCAGCCCACTGTCCCTGCCTACTTGGCGTGCTGCTCTAGATGGCAGACCCCAACTGGATGACAAGCCCTACGCTACTGTCAAGATGATTAAATCAGGTGTGGAATCTATCTTTGTTCCACTCCTTATCCAATTAAATACCTCCTCCGAATTATATTTTTATTATTGCTGCCAGCAGCCAGAGCTCGAGAAACATGACTGACACCTTCCGTTTCGGACATGAAATCTGAAGTTTAATCACAGTAAATTACATTCCAATAGAACTTTTTTTAAACACATGACTATTTTATCACTACATGATTGGTTAATTGGCGGTCGCTAAGAGACAAGTTATAAATTTGCATGTACGTATGAAGCATTAGCTGATATGACACATTCCGAAGCTCTCCTCTGTATTATCTGGGGGGAGGAGGAAGGCCTTGAATCTGGCTTCTAGCAGACACTGCATCTGCCTCAAGGAAAGCTGTGTGAGAGATATCTGATACTTCGATAAGGATGTATAGCAGTAAAAGCAGTTTAACAAACTATCTGATGAGCTTAATAAGAATATAATGATGAAACAGACTTTTAATGTTTTTTTCCTTAAATTACCAACTTGACACTACTACGTGCAGGGCCAGCAGTGAAACGCGAATTCAACAGTCCGGGTCGCTAACGGTCGGGAACGCCACAGCCAAAAACGGGAACCAGAAGAGAAACGGAGAACAAGCCGAGGGTCAAACACTAGCGGTCACGCGGTACCAAACGGAGGACAAGATCGAGGTCAAGCAACAAGCCGACGTCAAAAACTAGGAAGACAATCACAATAAACGCAGGGGAAAAACACAGGGGAACCCTTTCACAGGCAATGCCTGACAGAACTGAGCCAGTTTAAAAGGTTTTCCCGGACAACGCCCCAGCAGCTGATTGGTGCAGCGTCCGGGCCCTCTGATTGGCCTGAGCGACACACCCCGTGTTGGGAGAGGCTGCAGAGCTGTCACTCCTGAGCTCCCGAGCAGCACCTCTCCCCGGGTGTGGACCCAGCTCAGATAGTTTAACCCTTGCCGGGCGTTGCACCATGCGAACGGAAGGCTGCCTGGCCGAACATGTTCTGAAAATTGCCTTGTGAACACTTTTTTCAGCTCACTCCCTGTACTGTACAGACTGCTCTTAGTTAGATAGCATTTTCCTCTCCATAGACAGCAATAGTTAGGGAGTTTGGTATTGCTGGCTGCATCTTTTCCACACCCAGAAGCTGTTATTTGGCGACATTTGCAGGATCACATAATGCCTGACTCTCATATACATGGATATAGTGGTAGTACCTAGCTCTATCCTAACCTTGGGATAATTGTATACAGATGAGCAGACCCATTTACGTTTGTTTACACCGTCTCCAATTCTCCTATACAAAGAAATATAGTCTACAGTGGTTGGTTGGTGAAAATTATTCTGAGTTGAGAAAAGTTTAATTTTTGCAGTTTTTGGGGTTCAGTAATTGTATAACACACCGTCTTCAAATCTCCTACCAGTGTGTTATTGTGATCCATATATATATAAATATATATATATATATATATAGATTATTTTATTTTTATATATATTTACATCTATATTATTGTACAGGCCCCGAAGGCAAGGGATAACTTCATAGGCCCCAGAGTTCTGCTAGGTTGGGAGATAATACAGGTCCCGAGAGACCTGCTCGGTGAGGTAGAACCGGCACTTGTTTGTGTCAGCTCATTAGGCGGTTGGCACATGTTACCAAAGTGTTTACGTGGAACCAGTAGTCGGGTCGGCTTTTCCGGAGCGTCAAAGGTTGGGTGGGTGGTGTTCCCCAGGTTCAGTGCCAGGGTTTCTTTGGCTCATAGGTCAGCTAGCAGTTGGGGTGTGTTGGAGTAAGGCCAGGAAGCTAGGCTGAGGAACACCACGTTCCAAGCTACAAGCTGAGTAAGCTACATTTGTTAGTAGCGCTCGGACGTGCGGGTTTATTTTGTGTATTATTTGTTGGACTACGCCTTTGGGCTCCCATCTTGCACAATAAATCCCGGGGAATGAACGTGGCTTTTGTCAAGCTGTCTGTGTCTCCATTTGCCTGGGATTTGCTGTACCACCAGTTACCCCTTCCAATTATATTATTATATATTATATATATTATATATTACTTCTCTCTATTTTATTACATATATCTTGTGCCACGTGCAAAGAGCTATAATATTTAGCCACCATTAGTACTGCCGTCGAATCTAGTCGAACCGGGACTTCCATGTTCCTCATTAGCATGTTCTCACAGCCACCAATGATACTGCCATCTAATCTAGTCCGGTCTGCAGAGGCGTAAATTCAGGTTCTTGGGCCCTCGTGCAAAAAGTGAAATGGGGCCCCCTGTTACCAGGGCTGCCATCAGTCATTCAGGGCCCCATACAGCCAAATCAAATGGGACCCCCATCCATTACTAGTTCCTATTTCTTAAAATATCAGTGGGCCCCTTTTTGCTTAGGGCCCCTGACAGGAATACTGCCCTACTGGTACAACTTGACAGCTACCATGTGCCACTTCCAATGCCAGTGTGTTCTTTTGTGTCAAAGGGGCTTTTGGGACCCCTCAGGATGCAGGGCCCCATAGCAGCTGCTACCGCTGCCCCTCCTATAGCTACGCCTTTGCTTGCAAGCTGTCCTCATCTTTTTAGTTAGCCATTGCAAGGAATGAAGTATTTTAGCCTCTCAACTTTTTTCTGTGTCTCTTAGAGCCAAATTTTCTTCACTAAGTTGTTCCAGGTATCCAGTTTACTGTTATGGATGGTAATTCCAGCTTCTCCTCACCTGTGTATGTATAAAAATTAACCCGAACATCTCCCATTGACTTTAATGGGGTTTGAGTTTGACTCGAGCCTCGAACTGAACACCCCAAGGTTCAAGTTTTGACTCGAACCCAAGCATTTCACTTTTTGCACCAGGGATCAAGAACTTGAACTTATGCCTCTGCAGGCTGGACCAGATTAGATGGCGTGCCATTTATGGCAGCGAGAACATGCCAAAGGAGAACAGCAAGGTTCCAGTTCGTCTAGATTAGACAGCAGTACCATTGGTGGCTGCGAGAACATGCCAATGAGGAACAGCCAGGTTCTGGTTGGACAAGATTAGGCGGCAGTAGCATTGGTGGAAGGAAGAACATGTCAATGGGAAACATCAGGATAACAGGTCTTAGTACATCTGGTAGTAGTACAGGTGGGGGAATTATAAAAATAAAGATTTGGAGGACTACAAGGAGGAGGAGTAAGAGGTGTATGCAGAGCACATCAAGGTCATTCAGGTGTATATTTCAAAATAAATTCAACTGTAAGACTTGCAAATCTAGCTGTTGGCAGCAGTAGAACACAAATTGTAGAAGCAGCAGGCAAAGGGACTACAGACATGAGATGTAGTGTAGTTTAAATGTGTATTTCACATTGTCAAGAAGATGTGCTACAGTTTATAGTCAGTCCCATCGGAATGGCCCAACAAAAATTGTCAGGACACCTTTATTAATTTTGAAAAAAGCCAATAAATACAAGTCAGGGGAAAAAAGGGATGGGTTTGAAAGTTTTTACCCTCCAGCTGTGCTGAAGTGGTTAAAAGTGGCTGCGGGGCGATAAAAATTTATGGGTTTTGAGAAGCTGGAAATTCACCGTTTGGACACCCAGAAGTCGAAAGTCCATACTAAGCCCAAAAACATCGGGTTGAGGACGTTATGGCCATGGTCTTAAAGGGGATGTATCGCGGGGGCCCTACCCGCTAAGGAGAAAAGACGGCGATAAGGAGCCCTGCTTTCCGGTATCAAGACCGTAAATCCGCTCTATCTTTTTAAAATTTAAACTGTAGAAGGTGGGGAGGGAAAACGCTACGTCGGGAACAGCGGTCCCTGGTCCGGAAGTTGCGGAGGAACGGCCCGCGAACTTGAGCCCTTGGTCGGCTAGCGCAGCGGGGGCCCCCACCATCTTGGGAGGGGGGCCCGCGCTTTCCCCCCCCAAACATTGCGGAGTTAAAGGGCGGAGGCCCCGGAGGGTCCGGGAAAAGATGCGGCACAGCGGAGGTCACTGAGATTCCGGGCGGGGAACCCCCACCCCTTAAAACGCCCTACTCGGTAAAAAACCCCGGGCCCTGGGGAGTATGGGGTTTCCCGGGGGGTGGGGGGACTGCGGACAAGCCGAGGAGGAGAGGGAGGCCCGACGACCCGGACAACGGGTCCTGCAATAGAGTAGCAGTCCGGGTGTTCCCTGTGCCCTGCCTACACCCCTGGGCCCGGGGCCCGCGCTCCCTTTATTTCCACCGCCCCTGGAACTATTATACCAAGGCTCAGAGCGCGGGCCCATTTGCTGCGGGGGGTAAACGGGGCCTGCTTTCCCCCCGGTGAATTTGCTGGATCGACGCTGGAGCCACAGCGGACCCCCAGTGGGGCCGCGGCGAGAGCGGGGGCCGGCAGGACCATCGGGGGGGCCCGGTCTCTGACAACGGCCCTCCCGCGACTTTGCTGCGCCCCCGGCGCTTAGGGGGCCCGTGTTTGCAGCGCGGGACCCCCCGGGTAGGTCTGCATGGAAGCACGCAGAAGACAGGGATCCAGAGGCGGCTTTTTTTGGGCCCGTGGGACCCCTGCAACTAACAGGGCAAATGTGGTACTGTCCCCCAGTTATTGGTCTGGTGATTGAGAGGAGGAAGCCCCACCCCTCAAAAAAGACAACTGCCCCTATTGAGGGACTTTGAGGCGCCTGGCCCCTCTGCTTGATACAATTTGCTACCAATATAATTTGTTGGTTAGAAGTTGTTTTATGTTGAGTACTCTGTTTTTAATATTTCTGCCGCGCTCTTCCTCCTGCATCCAATTTAAAAAAGTGTGCCTTTTCCTCCACTCTCGGATTTTTGTCCCCCTCTTTCCCCGTTCAAGGAAGTGGCTAGCAGCTTATTATACCCTAAACCACACTTCCGGGCATTCTGCTGCCCAGACCCTTGACTGTTAGTCTCTTATGATCTATAACCCATCTCTGTCTGTAACACCCGCCAAGACTTGAATACTACAGAACAAAATTGGCCTGTGGTGTGTTTCTTACCACCCACTTTTGGGGGACCTTGCGGTTTTTCAGTGCGTCCGAGAGGGACGCCGGCTCCGTCCCATTTTGGTATTACAGCCCCAAAGAGAAGGTACGTTGTTTGTACATTGTTATAAAAAAATCGTGTGCTGGGAAATGTGACATGGGTTCCATACCTAAACAGGAGTTCCCTCTTGCAATTTCCCCCAACTTCCTACCCCCTGATTCGATTTGGTAGCCCCCTTCGCTGTTCATTTTTTGCCTAACTCCCTATGGTTTCCCATCAAACCTCTTTAAAAGGCCCTTGAAAATTGACAATACCCCGATCAGAATTCCCCCCGGCGGACTCTGTCCCGTATCAGATATGCAAATGGAGCCCCGCGGCTCTTCGGCCGGGGAAAATCTGAACCCAGAGACAAAAACTGCCGCTACCACACTGCCAAAAACGTTACTCCCGTAAGAGGAGAAAAAGGTGGACTTTTCCCCTAATCGGCTGATCCAAAGCCGTGAACGCGTGAGGAAAGAATAGGGTCAGTCCCCAAAAAGACCAGACACCCCTTTGCCCCGGGTGGGAAGAGGGGGAAAGGGAATATTGTAGGCGCATCAACTTGGACGATCAAAAAGACAGGTTCGGGATGTAACTCGTTCATTGCCAGCGAGGGTCTGAGGGTACTCCCCCGAATCTTTTTAAAATTTCCCTATTTCTACCTAGGCAAGATAAGTTTCATATGTTTGCGGTGGAACGCGCAATCGGATTCCCCAAACCCCCCCCCCACCTGGGGCCCCCCCTCGTACTTTCTAGCAACTATTGAATTAGGGTAGGGACACTATTCTCGACTCACTGGGGAACGAGGTTTCCCATAACCATTGGTAGTTTAAAGGCCCGGGTCTACCCTAACTTTTATCGATTTCAGAAAAAGACTTTGTTTTACTGCAAAACAGAAGCTAAAGAGGAAACTACAAGTACCAATGTATACCCACCAGATTGAAAGTCTTGCGACAACAAAATTTTTTTTTTCCTTAGCCCAAGGACATAGACTGGGGGAGGTCCCCTTTTTGGGAGGGCAGAAGGTCACCAAGCCAGCAGTTGAATGATTCATACTTCACTTCTTTGCATTGCATTCCCGGTATATGTGCATTCCCTGGGCCCATCTGTGGTGGGGGGAGCCCCGTATCGTATTTTGTTATCCCCCCCCCCTTTTTTTTTTTTTTTTTCCCCCCCTCCCTCTCTTTCTCCTTTTTTTTCCCCCCTCTTTTTTTTCTTTTTTTTGGGGTACATACTGTAAGTCTTTTTCCCTCACAGGGAAACTTCGGGGTTTTAAAATTGATCGTTTTTTTTTAAGGGGCACTTGTTTTAAGATCTGGGGGGAAAAAGTGATATTGTGTCCCTTCGGGAAACCCCACAAAAACCCCGATAAACACACTACTTGGTCCCCCTTGGGTTGGTTTTGGTCCTATCATCTCATTTACAAATTTGTGCAGGGGAGTTAAACCCCCTTATGTGCACGGCCCGTTTTAGCTACTGGGCTGGGGGTTGATGATATGGGAGTACATAGTGTGATATGTCCCCTATTTATGTGCATTTTAATCGTTGGGTTTATGCCCCGCCTCCATTCTGGGTAGTGATCGGGAGTTTTTGGAGGGTAGGGCACATACCCCAAACCCGTCATGTTTTTGGCTGGGGGATTTTAATTGTACCTGGGATAGGGCGGGATCGTTTTGACCCCCTTTTAACGGGCCCCGGTGGACCCCTTCCCTCGTCCCTGCGTCTTTTTGAACATTTTGGGGGTCACTGATGCTTGGCGCTCTAAAAATCCGAAACCCCCATTTTCCCTTTTCACTAGCATTTAATGCTCTACGCGATCGCCTCAGTTGATACAGTGCCCCTGCCCCCATGATTGCTATGATATTTGCTAGATCTGTTTCGGCACCCCCAGGTTGTTGTTAATTTGGGGATAACATGCCTCCCAGAACTAGATGGCGTTTAAACCCATCGGGTTGAAAAATTTTCCCCCCTGCCCCTATTTCCCTCGAAAATGGCGCTTTATTCTTCCAAGAAAACGCTGGGCGCCTAAATACCCCGACTTTGGGATCCTTTAAGGCATATGCGGGGGGTTTTCTTTGACCTTGTATTTGATCTTAAAAGGGTTTGGCACAGGGACTTCAGTTGTGGGAGGTGACTGGGCGAATTGCGTTACACCAGGGACCCTTTCTAATAGAACAGGGCCGAAGGCTGGTGGATAGACTGTCCCAATCCTTTTTAACTAAAAGGGCCCCCAGAAAAAAGGATTCTTCGTAGACATTCCTATTTTGAAATGGGGAGAAAGTGGAAAAATCTTGGCGTGTATGGGGAGGTCCTCTGAGCCCCCGGTGACCCCTGAGTTATATCCCCTGAGGGCCCCGTACTCGTGCCCCCTTTGGGGCCATATTGAAGCTTTCCCGCTTTACTATCAAAATTTTATACTCCTACGGGTTACTGTGCCCGCGGGCCCGGCCCTACCTGTCCCCTTGCCCCCCCACCTTTGTCAGGGGAGGATAGACTTTAGACGTCCCCTACAGAGCAAGAAAAAAGATTCTATCCCCCTTTTCAACCATCAAAATCCCCAGGGGTGATGGACCCGATCGAGTTCTATAGGAGTACGGGGGGTTTTGCCCCCCCAATATTAGCGTATTTGACATCCCCGCGGGGTTGGCCCCTTTCCCCCTGTGTATAAGCAGTATGTGTCCCTTTTAACCCGGTAGGACCCGATGTACTGTGATTTATCGCCCTTCCCTGTCCAGACAGTATAAAATCTTTGGGCCCGTGTTTCCAAAGGTTTTAAAAAAGTCTCCTGTCGATTGTGCAGCCCACCCCGACTGGGTTCATGCCCGGGAAGTCAACAGCGTTTTTTTAATTTAAGACGTTTGTTTACCAATTTTCAAGCTACTCCCTGAGGTGGGTTCTAGAATTGGTCTCCTAGGCAAAATAAAGCTTTTACTCAATTTAAGTTCCCATCTTTTAACCCTTTAAAAAGGGTTTGGCTTTGGTCCCTCCTTTATTAATTGGGTGCGGTTGCTTTAAATGAAACCCCGTTTGAGTTGCCGGTTAAAAGGGTGGGTTTTCGCCCCTTTGTTCACCCTGGGACTAGGCAGGGGTGTCCTATCCCCCTTACTTTTAATTGCAGTGAAGGGCCGTGCTAAGGGTTTTTGTACCCCTATGTGAAAAAGGGCAGTTTATATGCAGAATCTGTTGTTTTTTACTGATCCCAAGCCTCGTGTGCCACCCTGGGATCATTGGGAGTTTTGGCATTTGGGTTTTACTTCAATTGGGAAATTAAAATCCACCATTTACCCCCAGTCCCAGTGGAAAAAGCTGTAGATCTGTTAATTTGGGCTTCCCCCCATTACCTACCTTGGAAACGGTATCGATTGTTTAGGATTTGTAAAGTTTAAAATTAACCCCTGTGTACCCCGGGTATAGAATTATAATTGGAAAAACCCATTTTACAGCGGCCGCATTAGCTTAGTTCAAAAAACACCTCCTAAAATCTTAGTCCCCCCAACGGCACAGTTTAAAACCCTATGGTCATTCGCGCCCTTTGGGGGTTTTACTCTCATTTTTATGGCGCGGGAGGCAGGGGAGCGGGAAAAATTTAACAGCTCCTTGGGATGGGGGGGGGGTGCCCTTGGATATTGGTCTATATATTGGGGGAGTCAGCTCTGCCCGGTAAAGGGGGGGAGCTGAGGGCAGCTCAGGGGGTTTAAAAACCCGTTATCTCCCCCTTTAGTCGGGGGGACTACCCCCTTGCATTCCCCTTCTGTGGCACTGCATAGGGAGGGGGCCTGGTGATTTTCCGTATAAACAGGCCCTTTTGTTGGCAGAGGGCCTTCTGTACTAAGTGAGGGTATCGATTGTTCTCTCCCCTGGGCATTGCAAATTATTTCCAGGCCACTCCCGTCCTCGGAGGCGAGTTGGAGTTCACGGGGTGTGGTTATACTCCCAATTTGCTTGGTCGGGGGTCAGACCCCTTCCCGGGGTTGCGGTGAGTTTGAGCTCCCCCTCCCAAACTGTTTAGTATTTGAGAGTGAAACTTTCGTTACGTCCCGGGTCATGCTGAGTGGTATTTAATCCGTTCCCCTTCCCCGATTGCTTTTTCCCCACCCCTAGTACGTAGTTCCTTTTTTTTTGGCCTTTTTTTCTCCCCACGTAGTAGGGAGGGAGTTTGGTGACCTTTGGGGGGGATGGGGGCGGACTGGGGCCCATGAGGATGAAAGCGGGGACTGTGTAGTTTCCCCAAAGGGTTTTTTCCCAACTTAAGATTGACTGACCCCAATTATATCTTGCACCTCTTATTACCCTACTTTTAGTTAGCAAATTCAGACAGGTATGTGGATGAAATGCCTCAAAAGCACCGGCCGGGTTTTTTAACCTATAGTCCTGCCCAAAGGTGTTGGCTATGGGACCAAATTGCCATTCTAATGATAGGTGGGGTGCCGGTCCCCTTTCCCATGGTTCTTATTCGGTCCCCACCCGACAGCCGGGGTTACTTTATTGACCCTTCGCAATTAAGCTCTTTATATGCGAGGAAGGCATTGTGCGGACAGGTTGGGCCCTTTGGGCCCCTTTCGGTTTTCCGAGGTGGATGGTTTGGCAATGTTTCTCCAATCAAAATGGCTGTTAAAGCAGGAATAGGCGGCAAATTTTTAAGAATATGGGAAGGTGGATGGGTCCCTGCCCGGGTTGGGTTTTTTAAGGGGCCCCAGAGTAGAGAAAACCTCCGAGTCCTTGATTTTAGTCACCTAAAAAGATCCATGTACCCTATCCTAGTCTCCCCGCGGGGTTGCGTTCGCACATCAGTCTATATTTGCTCTATCTGGATTGAAATTTTTATGTAAACAACTAGAAAATAAAATGTTATAGCATATTTTCTTTCTTTTGTTTTGGGGTTAAATGTTCCCTGCCCCTTGCAGGTAAGTATTTATTTTGATTTTTTCAGGCACCGTTAAAATATTGTGGGGTTTTGGGCGCCTGTAAATAGCAAAAATGTTGGTATTCCCTCCCTTCATGGTATTTTTAAAGGTGGGTGCCCAATTGCTGACGATTTTTGTACCTGTTTTTGATCCCTTTAAATAAAAATTTTAAATTTTTTAATAAAAAAAAAAGGGGAGAAACGCTTCATCATTGGCTGTATTTTTGAAGCTTGTTCTCTAATTTGTGAAATAGGAAATCCGTCTGCCAAAGCAGGGTCGAAAGCCAGTAGACTAAGATTGGCCTTCCAAGAGAAGTCAAAGTTTTTGGGAAGCACTTGGAAAAAAATTTCTGCACCAAAGGTTCATGAGTGTGCCAGGGGGGTGTGTCAAATCTACCCTTTAAGGGGAAACAAGGGATTTGTTCCGTGGTCCACCCCCCTTTCCGGCCCGGTTCTTAGCACCCACCCCCTGGGGGGGTTGAGTGCGCAGAGCCCCGGCCCCAAACTTTTGACCTTCTCACTCTTAGGGTAACAAGAGGTTTACCATTTTTGTCAGGCCCGCAAATTTTTTTTAAAAGCCATAATGGCATTTGCTGCTCCACAATCGTGGGGAAAATTTGGGGGGGTGGGGAAACCCCCCGGGGTTGCCAGTCCCCATCGATGGTTGCGGGGAGGCCCCCCGATGACGTGCACGGCCGTATGCCTTGCGGGGGCGAATTTCGGAAATTGGATAAGACCTCGAGCCTTCCCCAGCAGACAGTCAAGACCCCATAGCGCTTGAGAATTTTACAACCGGTTCTGACTTGCGGGGGGAGAGATGTCGTTAAAATTACTGATATAAGGGACAGGGATTTTTCCCCTTTTTCGCACACCCCTTGCCCGGGGGGCCAGGTTCTTTGCATCCAGCCATTCGGTGTTTTCCAAACTGTACAGTCTTACCCGTGTGTACGGTCTCCAAGACAAAAATTTGAGAAAGGCCCGGTTTCTTTTTGGCACGTATGCACCCCATCGAGGGTTGGGGATAGAACTTGCACCCTCCCCGCAGTGTGGAACAGGGTCAAAAGGGGCCCCTTTCCCAGGCAAGTCATCCACCCAAATCACCCCGTGAGCAGTCATGGTGTAATGCCCTTTTACCCGTTACGCCCCTGTTTGTAGTGGATGGGCTTTTGATGGACAAGAGCATCCAAAGTGGTGGAGACTTTTCTGCAATGTGGCAAGCCCGGGCAAGGACACTTTTTGAAGAAAGCCCGCTCAGCCAATTTGGGGGGCTGCAAAGGGCCATGACCTGGCGGGCCATCTGTGCCCCCGCTAAAAGGAAACATTTTCCCAAAGCCAAGAGCCCGCCCTGCCAAATTTTTAAACTTTTGGATTTGGGTGGTTTTGGGGTGAAGGTGTTTCTTCGCTCCATCATCTGGTACCCAGAAGGCTGGGTGCCGGCTGGCTGCTTACGGTTTTGCAGGTCCACGGGAAGGGGAAAAAGGTGTAGGCTGGTTGTGGTTGTGGGAATAAAACGAAGTATTGGGACTGGGGATGGTGCCCCCTCACTGCCCGGCACACGGCAGCGGGGGACCGTTTGGGCTTGGAGTTGTGGAGGATGAGGCGAAGTGTCCCGGTGGGTTTGGGGAGACCCCGTGTGGCCTTTTTTTTCCAAGTGATATTCCCCCAGAATTCATGCTTTCCCCGCTGTTCCTGTTCATGCGTGTGGTGCAAACCTTTTCTTTTTCCCCTATGGGGTTGCAACAAATACGGCTATAAAACCGGGAATTGAGGGTTATCGAAAAAGGCCCAGGCTTACAGGTCCTGGGAAAATCTTCGAAAGGAAAAACCCAGTAGCAATTTTCCCCTGCCACCATGACCCTAGAAATGCACGGGCTTGTGCGCCCACCTCTTTTTTTGAGGCCGGGCCCCAGGCCCCCACTCTTCCCCTCCATTGATGGTGCTCCATTGATGCTCCAAAAGAACTTGGATCCCAAATGAAAAAAATTTTAAAGGGGACCCTTCCCCCAAAGTTACATCCTCAAGCTGCGGCTAGAAGCCACAGGCATGGAGATTGCTGACCCTCTGTATTTTGGGGACGACCAGCTTTTTTCTCCCCCTTGAGGGGATCACGATGGGTTTCAGGCAGACAAAATCATCCTCTTTGGCCTCTTGATCTTTTGAAATCCCTTCTAAACCCAACCGCATTGTTGAGCTCTTCAGCAAATGGATTATTTGGAGTGGTCTATATATTGGGTTGTGACATTTGGCCCTTGCTTGCTTCAGGTTGGACTAATGATGACATTTGTGCCCGTGACTGGAAGGAAGAGGTGGTAGATGCAGATTGGCAACACTCGTCATTACTGAGACTAACAGAGAACCGAAGCGATGACAGGCCGGACGGTCCTGCAACTGACGATGTGCTAGCTTGTGTGTTTTCTGGAGCACTGGAAGGAGTGCTTTGTCTCGTACCTCTATCTCCACTTCCTAAATATTATAGCTCTGCGCATGACCCAAGATATATGTAATACAAAAGAGAGAAGTGTGTGTGTGTATATATATATATATATATATATATATATATATATATAATGGCAAGGAAAGAAAAGAAAGGCAGGGCGCACAATAGTGTAATACAGTTAAAATAACTAGCCAATAAAAGAGCAAAGTTCACCTGGTAAGGTTGTGCAGTAAATAGAGGCACAACACTCAAGAAGGCTTCCAGGGCTTTTGGTGCTGTAGCCCTTAAGACAGCAGCCTGGATCCCAGGAAAAACACAGGTCCGGTACCGGACTAGGTAGGAACTATCTTGAAGTATCCAAAACGGACATGGATCCCGCGCTCCGAGGCAAAAAAAGAGAGAAGCGATCTCTCGCTATATTAAAAAGACTGGCTTTATTGTTTAAAAGGGCAGCAGACTTTGCTGTCACACAATTAAAACCAAAAGACATTAATAAATAGGATCAACCCGTTTCCTGCGGCAAACCCGCACTTCCTCAGGAGCATGCATACACTGCACATGGCTACAGGCTTTATATATAAAACATGGATGCCAGCAGGAAGTTGTCACAACGGCATCGACGAACCAAAGATCTTTTTAGTCCACAATATCTGATTCTATAGTAAAGAAGACTCTGAATGGATGGAGATCAGTCAATCACTATTAGTGTCAGGTCACATGTCTTTGAGCTTTAAAGACTGGTGGGGAAAGCTGTCAATCAAATGATGTCATTGGAGATCCGGGTTCTGATGTCGGCATGCACAGGGACTGGTTGGAGATCCTGTCAATCTCCCAATGTCGACCCTATGAGACGATGAGGTCTCATAATTGTTCTGTTACAAGTGAAAATGCATAACCTTAAACATGCATGACATCAGTCTCCTTATAAATATAAATATATCACAAATTTATCTTTGTTTGGAGCGGCCTATTAGCTTTAATAGTTATTGACTGATCCTCCATCCATTCAGAGTCTTCTTTACTATAGAATCAGATATTGTGGACTAAAAAGATTTTTGGTTCGTCGATGCCGTTGTGACAACTTCCTGCTGGCATCCATGTTTTATATATAAAGCCTGTAGCCATGTGCAGTGTATGCATGCTCCTGCGGAAGTGCGGGTTTGCCGCAGGAAACGCGTTGAGCCTATTTATGTGTTTTGGTTTTCATTGTGTGACAGCAAAAGTCTGCTACACTTTTAAACAATAAAGCCAGTCTTTTTAATATATTATAGCGAGAGATGGCTTCTCTCTTTTTTTTGCCTCGGAGCGCCGGATCCACGTCCATTTTGGATACTTCAAGACAGATATATATGTGGATCACAATTACGCACTGGTATATTTCAGCGCTATGTGGACTTAGTCTGTCTAAATTACACTTTTTGGCATAGAGTAGGATTCAGCAAAATGGAGAACTCTATTTCCTGGATAATGGATATATATCTGTATGACAATAACATACGGTATATTTGAAAGGTATTTCACCCCCAAAAACTGCCAAAAATGAACGTTTCTCCACTCAGTATAATTTTCAAGATTCAACCACTATTTTAAATATATTTCTTTCTAGGGGAGATTTGCAAAAAGTGCATTAGCCAATAAACGAAGCACCAAAACTGGCAAAAGTGAACCTTTCTCCACTCAGAATAATTTTCAACAACCCAACACAATTTTAAATATATTACTTTCTAGAGGAGAATTGGAGATTGTGTGTTATAAAATAATTTCTCCCGCAATACAGCAAAAACAGAACTTATGGGCACTGAGTATGATTACATGAGTATGATGTATATAAGAGTTAGGCATTATGTAAGCCTGTAAATGTCGCCAAATAACAGCTTCTGGGTGTGGGAAAGATGTAGCCAGCAATACCAAACTACCTAATTATTGATGTCTATGGAGAGGAAAATGCTATCTAACTACGTCTTGATTCCCTAAGTTTGCTGAACACAGCTCTACTAACTACCTAACTAATCTAAATAGCTTTTACTGTCTAAAATCACTAATAAATCTTGTGCCTGAATGCAAGCAAGCAAGCAGAGAGCAGTCTGTACAGTAGAGTGAGTTGGAAATGACTTTCACGATGCTCTACACTCAGCGATAACGTTTCTGACACTTCTCTGTGGTCTGCACTGATTGTATGGCCGCTAAAAGTGCAGAAAGGCGCTGAAAAGTATTAAAATGGCGAATGCTAGGTCAAACTCGAACATTTATTCGAAAGAACCGTAAAATGTTCGGTGCGAGTAAATCGGGATGTTTGACTCGAACTTAACTTTTCTCAAGTAGTTCGATCAACATTATTTAGAAATCACCTTATTAATGGAGTACATCTGTATGTCATTTATTCTCAGTATGAATACTTTTGCAACCCAATGTATAAGTAGAGGCCCATGATCAAAGCAGGACTATAGGGTTTTTTTTTTTTTTTATTATTATTATAATGAGGCCCCTGAAGTTGTCTTAAAAAGTAGTCAACCCTTTTAACAGCAATCACATATAGCATAGTATGTGATACAGAAAAAGACTAATAATCCTGTTAGGTAAAATGACAAAACTCAATTCACCAGCAACCAAAACAACCAGGAACCAAAACAAAAAAAAGATTTACACAGAGTGAGGACAAAAAGCAGTTTATTAACAAAATCTTCACATCAAAATCACAATATAAGATGTAATGTTCCTAGCAGGATGATATAGAAGTTGTTGCATCACAGAAGTTATCTCCTGATCTGATCAGGCACTGTTGATCAGATCGGCGTTTCTCCGGCGTCAAAGCGCTGGTCTCATTAGATGGATAGAACTTTATTTAAAAACAAACACTTCATCATGTTCGTCCTGAAGCACATTGCTCGAGAGCCGTGTTTTATAGCCATATGGTAAATAGTCACCAGTAGTGAAAACCTTTCGTGTAACACAAAACATAATTTAGTTAATAAAAAAAAAAAATCACTTTCATATAATTACAATATTATCTTATTAGTGTTATATTTTTATAAAAAAATTAATAAAAACATACTACAGCATAAAAAGTCTAAAAGATTTTGCTATATTAAAAGCAATAAAAGTTACATAGTATCACTGGATGAAATTAAGAATTTAAATCTGTCCTATCACTATAAAGAATAATCATAATATTTTACTACGGGGGGGGGATAATTTCTAAGAAGTGGTTTAGTTTAATATAAAGTGGGAAAAAAAGCAGTTTATTAACAAAAATCTTATATCAAAATATATGATAATGTTCCCAGCGGGATGATGAAAGATCACAGAGCGGCTGTATGAGGAGAGGAATGGGAGCTCATGGAACAAGCCTGTTCTATAGATGGTGACAATTATAACACTTTCCAGATGTAAAGTAAAGCATAATCAAAGAACAATAAGCAAATATCCCTTAAGAAAAGAAATTTTTAATAAAACAACATTAACCCGTAAGGACCTGTGTTTTTTAGTTGACAAGTTCGTTTTCCCTCCTCGCCTTGCAAGATCCATAACTTTTTTATTTCTCCATCTACCTAGACAAATGAGGGCTTTCACTTTTGCGGGACAAGATGTACATTTTAATGGTGTCATTTACCATCCTATTGACTATACTGGGAAACTGAATAAAAATTTTAAGTGGGTCAAAATGTGAAATGACTTGTACCCTGTTTGCATTTTTTAAGGTGTTTTATGTTTTGGTACCATAAAAATAAAACATTTTCTAATTTCGAAATTTGCGCAGCTGTGCCAATTTTTGCGACCAATAACTTTTTTGCACAAACATCTATAGGCTTGAGTGAGGGGCATTTTTTGTGGGCTGAAGTGTACTTTTTATTGGTAACAGTTTGGAATACATGCAACTTTTTTGATCTTTTTATTCCAATTTTTAAATTTAAAAAAATGCAATTTTGGTGATTGAAATTTTTTTCTTCTGCGGTGTTCAGCATATGGGATAAATTATATTATGTTTTAGTAGATCGAAATTTTTCTGACACGGCGACACCAAATATGTGCAACTTTTTTATTTTTTTATTTGTGAAATAGTGAAAGGGAGCATTTGAACTTTCAATATTTTTATTTTTTTGACACTTTTTAAAAATTTTTTTTCTTTTCTTTAATATGAAGCCCCCTAGAGTGCTTGACCACTAGGATGCGCGATCATTTATACAGCCTAATGCATTGTATAGATGCAATGCAAAGGTGTCGTTCTTACTACTTCATTTCTGAGTCAGGAAGTAGTAAAACAAAGAATATGGCGGCGATGGAAGCTTTTACCAGGCTTTCAGCTGCCATGTTAACCAATCTGGGCCCTGTAATCTCACCACAGGGGCCCTGACTGGAGTGAGGAACTGTGCGCATTGTGATGCCGTGGCTGTGATCACTGCGGCACTTAAAGGGTTAAACAGCATGGGATGGAGCTTTTGGGACATTCTTTGGTTGAGTGCTATAATTCTTTCCACTACTGATATTTGCTCATTTTTCTGCGTTTCTGTATAATGTATCCTGACATACGGCTATTTTTTCTGTGATTTGTAAAGTAAAACACCAATTTCATTTTTGGTTTACTTACAATCATGCTCCCTTATTTCACAATGAAAAAAGGATGGATTCTGCAGTATCTATCTCTCAAAGTTTCCGCTGACAGAGAAACAAAACTCCCCACATAAGGTTTATTACAACATGTGGATGTTTATTTGAACAGGAGATGGAATTTTTTAACCTCTTTAGCCGAACACCTGAAAAGTAGTTAATGACCAAAACATTTTTTTTAGTTTTTGCCTCCTTGCATTTCAACAGTCGTAACTTTTTTATTTTTCAATGTAGGAGGTCCAGAAAATGTAACCAGTTCAGAAAAAGTTGTACTTTTTGGGGGAATAGTTTAAGTTCACTTATAAATTATTGCAGATTTTTTTTCAATATTTGTTTTTTTTTTACACCATTTACATTTCATACTTAACTTGTTAAATTAATTCTACACATTATTATGGCCATGTGGATACTTAATATGAGTAGCTTTTATTCATATACTTTTTATTAAATATTTATCTTATTATTTATTTTTTCTACACTTAATTTTTTTTTTTTTTAAATCCTTAGCTTCTTACACAAACAGCCCTGAGGCTACTCTAGGTCCCCAGGGCTGACTGTGGAGATGTACCCGGGCTCTGTCAGGTCACCTGTGTCCCGATCAACCGACAGAGCAGGGGAGAGCGCTTTGATTATCAAAGGGTTAAGCGCGAGGGAGTGTAGGTATCCGCCACTACCTGCCGCTTGCAGAGGCTGTGCTGGAAACAGGGCTGTGAAGTATAGCCCTGTTCTCAGCACTGCTGCAGCGCTGAGAGCCGCAAACCCGATGTCTGCAGTGACATCAAAAGACATCGGTGCACAAGAACGAACGGAAATAGCCACCGTCAAAAGACGGTGGGTGGTTGCTAAGGGATAAGACGTCATTTACAATTTCAGAATTTGGCCAATGTTATTTGCATCAGTATTTGTAAGATAAACTAGAAGTAGATACAAAGTTGAAAAAGAAAACTTATTTTCCTGATACCCTGTAAGTAGTGAGAGATTGAGACTTGGAATTAGACTTTGTATTTGCCTAGAAAATTCCATTCAATTTTACAGCCAACTGTTGGTGGGTTTTTGGATGTGTCTAAGGTCATTGCCATGTTGAAAGGATCTGCTTTGAGCATCAAGGCTCTGGACTGAGGGTCTTATAGTTTCCTTCAATAAAACAATGACCCAAAACCCAAAAATCAATCAACTATAGAAAGGGTAAAAAAGATTTGAGTCTTGAAGTGGCCAAGTCAAAGTCCTGAACCCGGTGGAGATGCTGTGATATGAATAGAAGAGGATTGTACACACAAGGCATTCCATAAACATTAATAACTATCGTTGTAGGGAAGGAAGGTCCATAAACACCCAATAATAAGTAAAAAGTTGTAGTACTCCACACAGTGTCACTAATTTCTTGCTCTGGGTTCCCTATATGAATTCTCTGATTTGTTAAAAACTTTGATTTGCGTCTGAAATATAAAGAACACCAAAACAGCTATTCTCCTTTATGAGTTTTCTGGTGTTTAGCTAGATTACACTTATGTGTAAAACCTTTCCCACATTCTGAACATGAATACGGCTTCGCTCCTGTGTGAATTCTATCATGTGCAGCAAGTTCTTGTTTACGTGGAAAACATTTCCCACATTCTGAACATGAATACGGTTTCAATCCTGTGTGAATTATCTTATGTTGAGCCAGATGATATCTACGTATAAAACATTTCCCACACTCTGAACATGAATACGGCTTTTCGCCTATGTGAGTTCTCTCATGATAAACAAGATCTGATTTACGTATAAAACATTTCTCACATTCTGAACATGAATATGGCTTCACTCCTGTGTGAATTCTCTCATGTATAACAAGTTTGCCTTTTTGTGCAAAACCTTTCCCACAGTCTGAGCATGAATATGGCTTTTCGCCTATATGAGTTCTCTCATGTATAACAAGTCTGTTTTTTTGTGTAAAACATT
The DNA here is from genome assembly GCA_025379985.1 of Phyllomedusa bahiana. Lineage (NCBI taxonomy): Eukaryota > Metazoa > Chordata > Amphibia > Anura > Hylidae > Phyllomedusa > Phyllomedusa bahiana. The sequence continues at coordinate 69,825 of JAODAL010002805.1, read as the reverse complement.
TCTCACATTCTGAACATGACTATGGCTTTTCACCTGTGTGAGTTCTCATATGTTGAGTAAGTTCTGATTTAGGTGTAAAGGACTTTCCGCATTTTAGCTTCGTACTAGTGTGCATTTTCACATGTTGATTAAGGTTGGATTTATATCTAAAACTTTTTCCACATTCTGAACATGAATATGGCTTTTCCCTTGTGTGAGCTCTCTCATGTTGAACAAGTCCTGCTTTATATGTAAAACACTTCCCACATTCTGAACATGAATACTGCGTCTTTCCTGTGTGAGTTATCTCATGTTGAACAAGTTTAGATTTACGTATAAAACCTTTTCCACATTCTGAACATAAATATGGCTTTTCTCCCGTGTGAGTTCTCTCATGTATAATAAAAGTTGATCGACTATTAAAACATTTCCCACATTTTGAACAGGAATATGGCTTTTCACCTGTGTGAATTCTCTCATGTCCAGCCAGATGACCCTTCTGTGTAAAACATTTCCCACATTCTGAACATGACTATGGCTTTACTCCTGTGTGAATTCTCTGATGTTGAGTAAGTTCTGATTTACGTCTAAAACATTTCCCACATTCTGAACATGAATATGGCTTTTCACCTGTGTGAGCTCTCTTATGTTCAACAAGTATTGATTTGCTTATAAAACGTTTCTCACATTCTGAACATGAATATGGCTTTTCACCTGTGTGAGCTCTCTTATGTATAACAAGTTTTGCTGTGCATCTAAAATGTTTCTCACATTCTGAACATGAGTATGGCTTTGCTATGTGCTTTCTCTCATGATTAAGTAGGGCTGCCTTATATGCAAAACCTTTCCCACATTCTGAACATGAATATGGCTTTTCACCTGTGTGAGCTCTCTTATGTTCAACAAGTTTTGATTTGGAAATAAAACGTTTCTCACATTCTGAACATGAATATGGCTTTTCACCTGTGTGAGCTCTCTTATGTATAACAAGTTTTGATTTGCATATAAAACGTTTCTCACATTCCGAACATGAGTATGTCTTTGCTAAGTGCTTTCTCTCATGATTAAGTAGGGCTGCCTTATATGCAAAACCTTTCCCACATTCTGAACATGAATATGGCTTTTCACCTGTGTGAGCTCTCTTATGTTCAACAAGTTTTGATTTGCAAATCAAAACCTTTCCCACATTCTGAACATGTATAAGGTTTCTCTCCTGTGTGAATTCTCTCATGTCCAACAAGGTCTACACCGGAATGTTTTTTCTCTGGGTACATTCGTCTGAATGAAGGAACATCTGAGCTTTTGGTAAACCGTTTACCCTCTTTCTGGTCTTTACTTTGGGTAGAAATTTGTGATTGGGAAGTAGAAAGTTCTTCATGATGAAGAATATTAGAAGATAGAGCTGTATGCTGAAGTCCTGGACATACATTAATAGTACTGAGTTTTTCTCTTGAAAAATGCTGCATGATCTCTCCATCTTCAACTTTGTCATTTATCATAATGTGTTCTTCGGCATTCTTAGTTGTACTTTCTGTTAAGATTAAAAATGGAGACCATAATTTTTATTTCTTCTTTTGTAAACCACAAAGTAAACAAGTTTATAACATTTCTATCAGGATCCACTAATATTTTTGGCCCACAACAATGCATTGAGTTGCAAAATTATTCTTAAGCTTAAGTTTGTTTTAGTTTTGAGTCAAAACCAGAAGTCGATACAATATAGGACTATGCTAAGGTCACTTCTCAAGGGACCTTGCTGTGGTCAATAGCATCTGCTGCAACTAAGTTGTTCACAAAAGAAGGGGGCTTCTTCTGTCACCCATTGCCCCCCTCCATAATGCGCGTGCGGGGTGAATGTCGTTACCATGGCAACCAAAAGCCAAATAATGTCTTCGCTCTCTGAGGAGCAATCCCACAACATAGGCATCGGGTGCCAGCTGCACTACATACTGTTTAACACCTTAGTCAGCACAGAAAACACTGGTCTGGCATCTAAATGAGTAAGAAACAGTGCCAAGCAACCTCTCTCACTCCAATAGGGAGCCCTGCAGCGAGTGTGCGTGGTTCTGATCAGTTTACATGGCAGCTGGAAGCCTTAAGATGGCTTCCATTGTCACCACGTTTTCAGTTTTACTACTGCAAAGGTTATGGAATGCAATAAGCTGTAGTAACTGTCTTAACCCCAAGAGGTAAAGCACAGTAGAGGGAACCAATGTTAAAAGTAAAAACAAAACAAAAGTTTAGAAGTATAATATATTGAAAGCTCAAATCATCCGTTTTTGCCATTTTACAATAAAAAAAAATAATGACTCCTAATCGGTATCACTGTGTCCATAAAAGCCTGATCTATAAAAATAGAACACCCTTTATCCCATATGCTGAGCACCGAAGAAGACAAAAATTCTGAACACCAAAATTGCAGGGTTTTTTTGGGGTCATTTCGCTTCCCTTAAAAATGCAATAAAAGTGCTCAAAAAAGTCGCATGTATTAAAACTATACTAATAAACAAAACACTTCAGCCACAAAAAAAATGCCCATTCGCTCAAGTCTGTAGGTGGAAGTACAGAAAAGTTATTCGTCACATAAAATGGCACCATGGCAAAAACTTGAAAAATAGAAAAAGGTATGGATTTATTTTTACAGTAATAAAACATGACGAAAATCCACCATGTTTGGTATTGCCATATTCATATCAACCTGTAGGATACAGATAACATATCAGTTATACCAAAGATAGAACACTGTAAAATCTCCCGCAAACATGGTGCAAGTACTTTTTTTCACATTTTGTCCCACTTAAAAGTTTTTTTTTGCGGTTTTCCAGTATATTCTATGGTAAGGGGAATGACACCATTAGAAGGTCCAAAAAACTTAATTAGGCTGTGCACATCTAAAATATATTTTGAAAAACTTAAGCATAGGTGCACACTGAAAAGGCAATAGCATACATCTAATACAAATATCAGTGGCACACTAAAAACTAAGTAGAACATCAAGGTATATAGGAATATTGGAAATGCATTACTGCTAAGGAAAATATGAAAAACCTGGGACCATTAGAAGGTCCATCTTGTCCCGCAAAATAAAAGCCCTCATGTGTCTATGTAGAAGAAAAAAAATGAAAAAGTTATGGCTCTGGAAGGTAGGGGAGGGAAAAATGAACGTGACAAAAAAAAAAAAAATAGGCTGCGGCATGAAGGAGGTTAAAACGAGTAAAAACATTCTTGAAGATATGAAGAGCTTACAACTGATAGTTTGGGCATAAGGACACGGTATAAGCATTCACCTGTATCTGAGCTAACACACCAATGTGATGTAGAAGTTTCTGGTTTTCCCATTTGTTTTATAAGCATTCCTTCCCCCCAATTAGATTATTCCAAATTAGAAAAAACCCATAAGGAAGGTTGCAAAATAGGAGCATCTCCGGGAAAGGGTCACCCTTGTCAGGGCAGTTAATCTGTGGTTAAATATCGAGGGAAGTAATAGAGAGGTCTGTGAGGTACTTAACAGGGCTAGAAAGTGTCAGATTTCGCTACCACCTAATGGATCGCCAGCTTTGACAGTAAACTTAATTGTAGCAGCCAGTGTAAGTAAGGTCATGGGGTGTATTATAAGGGGTAAAGATACACTCGATTCTCCTATTATACAAATCCGTATTCAGTCACACATGGAATATTGTGGACCGTTTTGGGGGTAAGTACAAGCCGAGCATAGCTTGAACGGGTTTAAACGTGGGCAATAAAAAAAAAAAAAAAAAATTGATGTGAATGGACTCCAGTACCCAGAAAGACCAGGATTAATTATTTTAGAGAAAAGACAGTTTGGGGGCAAATCTGTATAACTGTATTGAGGGTCAACACACCAATCTCTGATGATCTATTAGTATCCAGAACAAGGAGGCATCCTCTCTGTCTACAGGAAAGAAGGTTTCTACATAAACATATGTAATGATTCTTTACTTTAAGAGCGGTGATTCTGAGAAACTCACTGCCAGAGAGAATGGTCATAGGGAACTCACTAAAAGAGTTCTAAAACGTTCACATGGCTTAAAATGGGGCGTATTTTGCGGCGTATTGAGAGCGTACTGCGCTCCAATACGAGCGAAATACACCCCAATCATTATGGTAATCCACAGATCTCAGTACGAGAACATGGATTATCTCCTCGTGCGGGGAGTTAAGTGAATGTCAATTACTAGCGGCGAATACACGCCGCTAGTAATGACAGCCGACGGTCTGCGCGAGTTCCCGAGCTCCGGCGTAATTGTGGGACGTAATTACGTTCTTAGGGCCACATGTATAAAAATTGTTTTGGTGTAAGACTTTCTTTGTTGCCCATGGCAACCAATCAGAGCTCATAGCAACCAAACTGGGCTCCTCTTTCATTTTACATATTGTTCTGAAAAACTGAAAGGGGAGCTGTAGGCAACAAAGAAAGTCTTAGACCAATACGTACTTGTTTTCATACATGTCCCCCCTTAGGGTGAAGTGACAAGGATCCTGGAGAAGGGTCATTGATGCAGGGATTTATTTAGTTTGCGAGATTGGAAGTGGGAAGGACTTTTTCCTTAAAATGAGGACAACTGGCTTCTACCTCATGGGGGTTTTTACCTTTCTCTGGATCAACACTATAGCACAACAGACTGAACTGGATAGACGTCTGTAACTAAATTAATATTCCCGATGATGGACTGCACTGAATTCAATTAAAGTTAAGTTTAATTATTGGCTTTTAACCCCCCTAGGTTATTTTGTTAGATCGTGGAAATGAGAACTAGTTTTAAACTGGAATCATTTCATGAAAATGCTTCTGTGTCTAGATATTGATGCTACATCCTTGTTCTGGCTCCCCCTGGTGGTCTTTCACTTCCATCTCAGAAAGTCCACCTCACGTGTCCAGTGCTGGTAAGAAGAAACCTCTCCGAGTGCATTGACTCTTAGTGGCTGAAATACACAATAGCAGGAATCACTCCACGTAATGTGTACAATATGATCTAGGAGGTCTAACTGTGCTACTAAGCATGTGCGACCACCAGCAGGGGACATAGTAGCTGGAATGAAGATAACAGCAAGCGGGAAACTGTATTAGGTTTGTAAAAAAACAACATCTATATGCCGGAGCAGATTTATTTTCAAAGAAAAAGGTTTGTGTTTTGCATGAGCCAACAAAACAAATCAATATTAATTGGTGGAAAACTTTTAGCTCCTTCCAGTCGCAGCCTATTCTTTTTGTCACATTCGTTTTTCTCTCCTCGCCTTCCCAGAGCCATAACGTTCTTTATTTTTTGCAATCTACATAGGAATATGAGGACTTATATTTTGCGGGACAGGATGTACTTTTTAATGGCGTCATTCGCCGCAACCCATACAATTATACTGGGAAACTCGTAGGAAAAAAATTATTAGTGGGCAAAATTTTAAAAAAAAAAAAAAACCTACTTTACGCCAACTTTTTTTTACTTCTTACCTACAGACTTGAGTGGGGGCACTTTTTTGCGGGTGAAGCGTTCATTTTATTGGTACCAAATGGATTTCATGCAATTTTTGATGACTTTTATATGAACATTTTTAGGGGACTTGGGGGGGGGGGGGGGGGGGAAGCAATTTGGATTTTTTTTTTCTTAATCTACGTGTTCTGTGTACGGTGATAAAAGGATGCAAATACTTTAATAGACTAGATCTTACGACACGCGTGATACAATCTTGGTATAAAACTTTATATTTTTATTTGTAAATAAAATGGGCAAAGATGGGGGGGGGGATTTTTTACTTTTAGATTTATGTTCTTAAATACCTTTAAAAATTTTTTATTTTACTTTAACACTGAGTCACCTAGGTTGCTTGGACCACTAGTGGGCAACGATCTCATTAATGCAGCCTATTGCATTGTAAATACAATGCAATAAAGGTGTAAAGATGGTGGTTTAAAACCATTTTCCTGTTGGGGTAGGAAATAGTAAAACGAGATTACTTGGTGGCCCCAGAAGGCAAGAAAAATAAACATTGCCTAAGGCTTACAGATGATAGGTAACAAGATCGAGATCCCGTGATCTCGCCCGTGGGGTCCTAATTCATTTAGATGCGGACGGCACCTAAGGAATTAAAACAGAGTCAACTGTTTTCCTCACTTTCTGACATGAGATCAGTGTATCGGTAAACTATTTTTTGACTTTCGCATGAAAGTAATAAAAATGCCTTAAAAATTCTATATCTCATTTTTCTGCATTTGTCACAATATGGTATAATAATTTTTGTTCCTATATTGACCCTTAAAAACGGGGAAGGTTTTTGCTGATTTCATGTAGTGGGTGGAAACTGCAGATGGCGTTTGTATTTACATAGTATGTGTAAACTTCTGGTCTCAACTGAAGATAGTGATATGAGAAACTAAAGAATAAAAAAATTACCAACAATTCTTAATAACTCTGCTGTGTATAGAATATATATAATAGGTAATGTCTGATGTTAATTCCACTTTAAATCTCCAAACGATGGTCGCCAGTGCGTCCGTGGCACCCAGAAGTAATAGGTGAGTATAACCAGCTCTATCTCCTTACCTGTGTGACATAGAGGCCGGTGAATTCCTCCAAGATCCTCAATCATGACGTCCTTGTACAGATCCTTGTGTCCTTCTAAATACTCCAATCCTCCATGGAGAATCAGACAAGCCGGACCTTCCTGACAACCTTTATAGGAACCTGACACACAAAATGATAACGAGTCATCCACCCAGACCCCTCCAGTGGTGTTAATGTATAATGTCCCAGCATTTCCCGCAGGGTTCACCTCTCCAGTCAGAAGCTCCGCCATCTTGTTGGTGAGTTCTAGGATCTTCTGCTTATTGTCCTCTCACATGTCATCAGTGACGGCGGGACGGGCTCTATAATGGGGCCCCACGGCTCCATCCTCTGACACACAGGCGACAGTGCTGGGGGCAAAACAGTCACCTGACGTCTTACTTCACTTTACTGTGTAATCATGTGTATTGGAGAGAAATCACTGGATCAGTGACCGATCTCTCCAGAAAACTAGTGACTAGAACTCATATTATTCCTGCAATGAGAGACGTCCGGACACGAAGTGATTTTCTGAGCTGGATTTCCCCATGATAACTTCCTCTGGCTGAGAGGGTCCATAGTCTCAATGTCTTACAGTAAAGAACCCTCTCTATGTTGGTCCCTGGTTGTAGGTTACCAGTATTGTCTTCCCGTTCCCTTCAGACTATACAAAAATGGTTATAGATAGTGTAACCTGAAGATCTTCCAACACATACCATTTTGTATTCTGTTACTTATACGATCTATATTATTGATGTAATATTTGCTGATGAAAAATCGCCAGATGTGTACTCAGTATTTTCCATTAGTAGAAAGAGTGAGAGTGTGACCCCACCTTGGAGGTACTTGGGCTACAGTTTCTAGAGACCAGCTACAAATCGTTATATCAATGAGAGTTGGTCCGTTGCTCATTGAGGAAGGGGGGAGTTTCTTTTTCACATAGGGTACTATACATGTTGGGGCCTACCTGGAAATTGAGTAAGGCCTTGCCTGTTTAACTATCTATATTGGGTCTTGCCTACCTACCAGAAGCCCTTAAAAGCCTACCTTGGGTCTTATCTGCCTACTAGTTGGGCACCTTGCCTGCCTCTCTACATTGGGCCACTCCTACTTTCCTACCTTGGGCCTTGACAACCTTCCTGCCACCTTTTCTATGTACTTATCTGGGACCTTGCTATTCTATCTAGCTGGGGCCTTACCTACTGTTGGCCCTACTACTGGAGTTTTCTGGCATAATGGCATATTTATTAGTGGGGTTAGGCGGCAACCTCTAAAAACCATTGGGATTGGCAATAAGTTGCTTTAATTGAAGGCTACCTATATAAAAGAGAGTATGCCTAAAAGTAGAGACAGATTTATCATTTAAGCTGCTTTAGGCACTTTAGACAGCCGTCAACTAAATGCACATTAGGGTTGCTGCATTTTACTAGTAGTAGTTACAGACTCATTGGACTACTTCAGACCAATTTTTTATTTCTTCTGTAATAAATACGCGTCAAAAGGAAGTTTTTCAGGCAGAGTTTATTTAAATCTAGTGTTTATTTTGTAATTAATATTTTTTTCCATGGTTAGTAATAGGAGGTTTCTATCAGAAGCATCTCTATTACTAGCGCTGGGGATTAGTGTCAGCCAGGGGTCCTTTTTGTCACCCCAAGGCTCAACCTCTCACAATTACTCTAGAACTCAATGCAGCATAGGTACTGTGAAGGTCTCAGGTTCCCATTATTAGCGGAAAACCTGTTAAGAAGATCCACTTCTGAGGTGGGTCTGGGGGAATATTTTTTTGGGTGGGGAGGGCTCAATATCTCCACGGTGACATCACATTCTGTATGGTATACGCCTGCAGGGTTACCGTCTATTTAGAAAGGGATCGTAAAGGACCGGGAAATAGGGGAGGGTGTCTGTCTCTATGTAAAAATCCTGTCTGAAGCCAACACTGCGGGAAGATACAGGGTACAGGTATAGGAACATGTGGCATCATATTGGGTAAATATACAATGGGGGTAACATAACATATAATACTAATAGGGGTGTGCTATAAGCCCCAAATATAACAGAACCCATGGAAGATGTACTCCTCAGGCAAATAGTTGAGGCGGCTAATCAGAATGAGGTTTATTTATTATGGGCGACTTTAACTATCACAGACATCAATTGGGAATCTGAAGCTTGTAGCTCTCATTAAAGGAAACAGGTTTTTGTCAATAACTAATGATAATTCCCTTTGCCAAAATGGTGAGGAACCGACTAGAGGAAAGGCCCTTCTTAGACGCTAATATTATCTAATAGACTGACAGCGAGTATCAAAGGTTCTGGTTGAGGGGCACCTAGGGAATAGTGACCATATATAATAATTTCCGTTTATCCTTCAATAGAGTTTTTGTCCAGGGCCACCAAAAACACTGAATTACTTGGGAAGGCTAATTTTATTCTACTTTAGGAGGGACCTAAAACCGTATATTGACTGGGGACAATGTGTTTAATATGGCAGAACTAATAATAATAATCGGGATATTTTAAAATCATCCTAGGCTACCACTGTGAGAGGTACATACTTATGGTATAAAAAAATTAGAACAGAGAAAAACCCATGTGGATCAAACAGGGATGTAAAAGAGGCAATAAAAAACAAAAAGAAAGCGTTTCACCTAACTAAAACAGGAGGGCTGTGAAGAGGCGCTAAGAAGATATAGGGAGAAAATAAAGTGTGTAAAATATAGATAAAGGCAGCAAAGTGGAGACGGGAAAGACATATTGCTATAGAAAGTAAAACTAACCCCTAAATATTTTTTAACTATATAAATGTAAAAAGATTAAAACGGAAAATGTTGGCCTTTGAAAAATACTGAGGGAGAGACAGTAGAGGGCGTATGAGATAAAAAGACAAACGTATTAAACACTTTTTTCTCCAATGATTTACCGAGGAGGATACCTTCCGTTGGTACAGTGAGATGTTGGTAAACTCCATACTTAAAAGTTTCTTGGTCTAACCCAGGGAAGAAGTGCAGCTCCGTCTTAGGAAGATTAAAATAGACAATTCCCCAGGTCCAGATGGCATACACCCACGTGTCCCTAAGAGAGTTAGTTAAGTGATGTCATAGATAGGCCCCCTATTCTTAATATTCCATGGGGACTGTCTTATAACGGGGTATTTCCCAAAGATTGGCGCATTAGCAAAATGTGGTGCAATATTCAAAAAGGGGTCAAAAAGTGATCCAGGAAACTATAGGGCCAGTAAGCTTAAACTCTGTTGTAGGTAAAATGTTTTGAAGGTTTTCTTCAGGATGCTATCTGGAGTAATCTCATGAACAATAAATGTATAACGCCGTTCAGCACGGGTTTATGAAGGATCGGTCCTGTCAGACTAAATCTCATCAGCTTCTATTGAGGAAGTCAGTGCTAGGACTGGATCGGAGGTGAGCACTGGATAATCACTATTATCTAGATTTTTCTAATGCATTTGATTCGGTTGCCACAGAAAAGATTGGTAAATAAAATGAGAATGCTATGGACTGGGGGGAAAAAATGTGTGCAAGGTGGGTAAGTAACTGGCTCACGATAGAAAACAAAGGGTAGTAATTAACGCAGGTACATACTCAGACTGGCATCGCTCGTTATAGTGGTGGTACCACAAGGAGTCAGTATTGGGACCCTATCCTCTTTAACATTTTACATTAATGATCCGTACACAGGGGATACACAGTCTAGAATATCGTTCTTTGCAGACGATACTAAGTTCTGGTATTAAAGTAATCAACACAATAGAGGGATAATATGTTATTACAAAGGGATCTGGAATAGTTGGAGGCCTGGGCAGGGAAATGGCAGATGAGGTCTTTTAAAACACAGTTAAATGCAAGGTTTATGCACATGGGAAGAGAAATCCATTACATGATTACATGTTATAATGAAAAGCACTGGGGTAAAAGTGACATGGAGAAGGACTTGGGAATCTGGTGGACAGTAAACTTAATTGTAGCAGCCAGTGTCAGGCAGCCAGCTGCCCAGGCAAATAGGATCATGGGGTGCATTAAAAGGGGCCATAGATGCACTTGATGAGAACATTATTCTCCCCATTATACAAGGTCACGGTGTAGACCACACATGGAATTTGTGTACAGTTTGGGCACCAGTGCCAGGGGGAAAGACATTGTTGAGCTTGAAAACAGTACAAAGGAGACACAAAAATATTTAAAAGGACTGGGTGGGACTGCAGTACACAGAAAGATTGTGAACAAGATTAGGGTTATTTAGTTTAGAGAAAGAAGCTTCGGCGTAGGTGACATTAATAAATATGATTTTAAATACATCAAAGGTCAATTTATAGGATCTCTCCCAAGATTTATTTTTTACACAGGGCTGTATCTAGACACAAGGTTGGTTGGGGCATACTTTAGTCTCTGAGGAGACGAAAGTTTCTACATAAACATAGAAAGGGATTTCTTTACTGTAAGAGCGTGAGACTATTGAATTCTCTGCAGAGGGACTGGTCATGGTGAATTCAATAACCGAGTTCAAAAAGGGTTTGGATGAATTTCTGCGAGCTTAATAATTATAAAAAGTTTATACTGACTAGGATTCAGGAGAGGGTCATTGAATCCAGGATTTTTCTGATTGCCAGATTGGAAGTCAGGAAAAAGGAATTTTTCCCTAAATTGAGGACAATTGGCTTCTACCATCATTGGGGCGGTTTTTTGCTTTAATCGGGGAATCAACCACCTTGGCAAACAGGTCATGAATAGTACTGGACGACTTGTCTTTTTTTAGCCTTACAAACTATGAAATGTTTGTTTTATTTTGGCCGATTATAAACAAAGAGGGGACTCTATGTTATTCTTTATTTTTAGTCTATTTCTTTATTGGAAGTCTATTAATTGATATTCATCTATGATCAGATAGATAAGTGATTAAAGACAAAACAGCATAGGATAAACCCTTTTCTTATACCAGCTATCTGATTCCCCTCTGGCTCTCCAGGCTGAGACCCCGACCATCTGATTTCCCTTGGCTCCTCTAGGCTGAACACGACCATCTGATTCCCTTGCTCTCCAGGCTGAAAACCCGACCATCTGATTCCCTTGCCTCCTCCGGGCTGACCCCGACCATATGATTCACCTTGGCTCCTCGGGATGAAACCCGCCCATCTGATTCACCTTGGCTCCTCCAGGGGCTTGAAACCCGACCATCTGATTCCCCTTTGGCTCCTCCAGGCTGACCCCTCGCACCATCTGATTCCCTTGGTCCTCCAGGCTGAACCCGACCATCCGATTCCCTTGGGCTCCTCCAGGCTGTACCACTACCATCTGATACCCTTGGCTCCTCCAGGCTGAACCCGACCTTCTGATTCCCTTGGCTTCCTCTCCAGGACTGAACCCGACCATTCTGATTCCCTTGGCTCCTCCACCGGTGAACCCGAACCATCTGATTCCCTTGGGCTCCTCCAGGCTGAACCCGACCATCTGATCCCCTTGGCTCCTCCACGCTGAACCCGACATCTGATTCCCTTGGCTCCTCAAGGCTGAGCCCGGACTATCTGATTTCCCTTGGCTACTTGCAGGCTGAGCCGACCCATCTTGATTCCCTTGGTTCCTTCTGGCTGAACTCCGACCATCTGATTCCCTTGGCTTCCTCCTCGGTATAAACGGGCGACCTCCATCCATTCTCATTGATCCTCATTAACATTACTATGGATGCATTGGTTCCCATGATACATAACTGACCATGCTGGGGGCTGATCCTCATTGCTCCTATAACAGTACTATGGATGCATTGGTTCCCATGATGCATAACTGACCTATGGGGGCTGATCTGCAGGGTTTTCGATGCTCTAGTTCTTCACTGGAAGCTCCTGAAGCTCTTACACAGGACACTGGATTCCTCCTATATTGATTTCTCTTCTATCAACTTGACTTGTTAGATAATAAAGTGATAGAAATATAGGAAGAAGTTACCTCTCCAGTTCACCCAGGTGGAGGATCTCCAAGGTGAGGTCTAATATTCTTCTTGCTGTTTTCATTCTGTCCATGTCCATCCTTGGTGGGTCCCATAGTAAATAGCACTTGTATATAGAATATGTCTTAGAAAACTGGAGGAATAGTACTGTACTGCAGGCGCCTTTGTGAAAAACAGAGGGGCAGCAAATCCTACAGGGACCACATCATGTGTGACATACAGAATCTTTGGGGGGCAGAGGAGAGGCAGATTCTCAAAGCCGTCACCACATGGATACAGGGTGTTCCCAACCCATCCACAGGATATTCCATAATGTCTGATAGATGAGGGCCTCACCAAATATGTCAGTATTTGTAACCTGCAATTTCCAGCTCAACTGAGCTTCTCCTGTGCTCTCAGTCTCTCAGCGGTTAAACCGTCTGACGTCTACTCAGGCTTAGCATAACTTGCTTAATGAAGCGGTAAACTTCGTCCCAGCAGAGTAAAACATATAGAGCGCTGAACTCACTGTGTCCTCTCTCTGGCAACAGATCGTTATGCAGCAAGGTGCGACCTTTCGAGGTCCCCCCCCTTCGTCAAGCACCACATAGGGGGCAGACAAAGGGGGCGGACGCCGAAACGTCACAACGTGCTACATCACGATCTGTTTATGGCTTCATTAAGCAAGTTATGCTAAGCCTGAGGAGGCATCAGACAGTTTAACCGCTGGGAGACTGAACTCTGTAGAGCCCAGAAGCTCAGTTGAGCTGGAAATTGCAGGTTACAAATACTGACGCACTTCAAGATACATTATAGCAACAATTGTAGTTGTGTATGCGATGATTGAATAATATTAACGCCTTAACGACCGCGCACTGTCTTTGAAGTCGGATGTGGTGCGGGTCGTAAGCCTACTTCGGACATCTTTTTGGAGTGTCGCTGCAGAAACCGGAGTTTGCGCCGCAAACTGCGCTAGAATCGGGGGTTGATAATACACATCCTGTTACCAGAGCATCTCCCTGCAAGCCATCTGGGGAGCGAGGAACCTCCGCCAACCCGGTGCTTTACCCTTTGATTGCGGCGGTTTGCGTTACCGCAGGCAATCAAAGGGTTCCATGCTCTGTTCGGGTGATCAGACACACCCAGGTGACACGGGACCAGAGCTCGGGGAACGCCTCTGCACAGTCAGGCCGGGGACCTAGAGTGGCCCCAGCAGCCTGTCTGTGTATGAAGCCAGTGACCAGGACACACTGTGTGCTGTCCCGATTACTGCCTGTGTCAAAGTGACACAGATTATAATGTATTCGCATATATGAATATGCTAAAACATTACTAAGTGTTAAAAAAAATAAAAAAAAAAAAAAAAAAAGTAAAACAGTTCTCCTTTCATGGGATTCAAAAAAAAAAAAAAAGTAAAAAATATTAAAAAGTAGTAAAAAAACATGAGATAAAAATAAAAAAATATAATAAAAATTTGTGCATACCATTACACACGAAAAAACCTACACATATTAGGTATCCACACGACCGTAATAACCTGTAGAATTAATCAGGTTAATAAGTGTGAATGGTGTAGAAAAAAAAAAAAAAAATTAAAAAATCTTCTGCAATAATTTCTCTGTGAACTTAAACTATCCCCCATAAAGTACAACTTGTCCCGAATAAAACGAGGCCTCATTAAACTGCGTCATTGAAAAAATAAAAAAAGTTACAATTGTTGAAACGCGAGGATGGAGGCAAAACACTACAATAAACAAAAATGTTCTAGTATTAACTACTTTTAGGCTGGGCCCAACCCTAAGGATGCTTCACAGACGTATTTGGCTGCGGTTATGGCCGTGGGTTGCGTGGCCAAATCGCGCCCACTTTATTAACATGGCTTCCTATGAGAAACCGCGTTAATATTCACACGCCGCAGCTTCGGGGCTGCGGCCAAACCCGCGCGTGTGGAGAACTCTCCTGTCAATTCTTGGTGGGCATCGCGCGGCTGAGCCGCGGATCACGGTCTGCCCCCCTGCTATTCATTTGTATGGGGGCACACCCTCGGCGCAAGCCGCGCCCCAAACCGAGACCACGCCCAGCACCCGAGGCTCAACGAGGTCTTGGCTGCGGGAACTGCGACGAGAGCCACGGCCAAACCGCCGTGTGAACATGCCCTAAGGGGTTAAAGGAAGTAAAAGTAATCAAACTTTTGCCTCCAGAAAGGAGTTTGTTGTAGAAGTCCAGCGTTATCTGAGCTATTCACAAACTTCTCCAACCCACTCCTCACATACAAGATACAAAATTACTAAGGTTAAAAGGGCTCTCACCATGCGGTTTGTGGTTTATTTACAAATATTATAGCAAGTCATATAATACATAAACCTCCATATATCAGTGTCATTTATGGTAACAATTTTCCAGACAGGTAGTTCTAGTAGTTGGGGCATGCAGACGGCTGTCATGAGGTTTGTGCCTTTACCAAATGAGATCTGGAATAAGAGAAATAGAATTAGGATAATACGTAGTTATAAAGCGAACAAGGTAAGGAGGAAATAATAAAAATAAGAGGAAGAGTAATGTGGACTAGAGAGGAGGAAAGAAAGGAAAATAATGAGAAATAGGTAGAAAATGGAATACAAAAAAAAGAAAAGAAAAGGAGAGAGGAAAAAAAAGGAACAAGAGTAATAAAGAGAGAGAAGAGCAGGAAGATGATGAGATAGTGGTAATGTAAGAGATATAGGATCCCAGTAAAATGACCAAAGGTAGAAAAAAAGAACAGCAGGGAAAGTAAGGAGTAGGAGGGTAGAATGACCAATATAGACTATAACATGGGGGGGAGAGGGGGTGGTTTACAGCCATAAACCATGGGGCGGGGAAGAGGGGTTACAGACCAGATCATGGGGCGAGGGAGAGGGGTTTAAAGACCATAACATGCGGGGAAGAGAGGGGTTACAGACATAACATGGGGGGGACGAGGGGTTAACAGACCATAACATGGGGAAGAGAGGGGTTACAGTCACATAACATGGGGGATAAGAGAGAGGGTTAACAGACCATGAACATGGGGGAAAAGAGAGGGGTTACAGACCATAACATGGGGAATGAGTGGGGTTTTCTGACATAACAATGGGGAGCTAAGAGAGGGGTTACAGACCATAACATGGGGGAAGAGAGGGGTTAAAGACCATAACATGGGGGAAGAGAGGGGTTACAGACCATAACATGGGGGAAGAGAGGGGTTATAGCCTATAACATGGGGGAAGAGAGGGGTTATAGCCTATAACATGGGGGAAGAGAGGGGTTATAGACCATAACATGGGGGAAGAGAGGGGTTATAGACCATAACATGGGGGAAGAGAGGGGTTATAGACCATAACATGGGGGAAAGAGGGGGGTTATAGAACATAACATGAGGGGAAGAGAGGGTTATGAGACATAACATGGTGGAAAAGAGAGGGTTATTAGACCATAACATGGGGGAAGAAACAAAGAGAGGGTTACTAGACCATAACATGGGGGGAGAGAGGGGTTATATTATAGGGACCATAATGGGGGGGAAGCAGAGAGGTGGTTATAGACCAGAACATGGGGGGAAGAGAGGGGTTATAGACCATAACATGGGGTAGAGAGGGGTTATAGACTATAACATGGGGAAAACGAGGAGGGTGGTTTATTAGACCAATAAAATGGGGAAGAGAGGGGTTATGACCATAACATGGGGGAAAGTGAGAGGGTTATAGATCATAAAATGGAGGGAAGGGAACGAGAGGGGGGTTATAGACCATAACATGGGGCGAAGGAAGAAGAGGGGTTAATAGACCATCAAAACATGGGGGAAGAGAGGGGTTATAGGACCATACAATAAATGGGGGGGAAGAAAGAGAGGGGTTATAGACCATAACATGGGGGGGAGAGAGGGGTTTATAGCCTATAACATGGGGGAAGAGTGGGCGTTATTACGACCATAACGATGGGGGGAAGAGAGGGGTTATAGACAATAACATGGGGGAAGAGAGGGGTTTATAGGACCATAACAGGGGAAGAGAGGGGTTATAGACCATAACAAGGAGGGAAGAAGAGAGGGTTATAGTCCATAAACATGGGCGGAAGAGAGGGGGTTACAGACCATAACATGGGGGGAGAGAGGGTTTATAGCCTATAACATGGGGGGAGAGTGGTGAGAGGGAGTTATAAGCCTATAACATGGGGTAGAGAGGGGTTATAGCCTATAACATGGGAGAAGAGAGGGGTTATAGCCTATAACATGGGAGAAGAGAGGGGTTAAAGCCTATAAAATGGAGAGAGAGGGTTTATAGCCATATACACATTGGGGGAAGAAAGAGAGGGGTTATAGCCTATAACATGGGAGAAGAGAGGGGTTATAGCCTTTAACATGGGTCAGAGAGGGGTTATAGACTATAACATGGGGGAAGAGAGGGGTTATAGCCTATAACATGGGGGAAGAGAGGGGTTATAGCCTATAACATGGGGGGAGAGAGGGGTTATAGACTATAACATGGGGTAGAGAGGGGTTATAGCCTATAACATGGGGTAGAGAGGGGTTATAGCCTATAACATGGGAGAAGAGAGGGGTTATAGCCTATAACATGGGGGGAGAGTAGAGGGGGGTTAAGCCTTATTAACATGGGGGGGGGGAGAGATGGGGGTGGTCTATGCCCTATTATAATACATGGGGGGGAGAGAGGGGTTAGCTATACAATGGGGGGGAGAGAAGGGGGTTATACGCCTATAACATGGGGGGGATTGGAGAGAGGGGGTTATTTGCCTATAACATGGGGGCGGAGGATAGAGGGGTTATAGACTATAACATGGGGGGAGAGAGGGGTTATAGACTATAACATGGGGTAGAGAGGGGTTATAGACTATAACATGGGGGAAGAGAGGGGTTATAGACGATAACATGGGGTAGAGAGGGGTTATAGACTATAACATGGGGGAAGCGCGAGAGAGGGCCGTTATATAGACTATAAATGGGGGTAAGAAAAGAGACAGAGGAGAGGGGTTATTACGGACGATAACATGGGGGAAGCAGAACGGGGTTATAAGACTATAACCATGGGGGTATAGGAAGAGAGGGGTTATAGTCCTAATTCCACATGGGGGAAGAGGAGGGGGTTTATTGGACTATCAACATGGGGGAAGAGAGGGGTTATAGACTATAACATGGGGGAAGAGAGGGGTTATAGACTATAACATGGGGGAAGAGAGGGGTTATAGACTATAACATGGGGGAAGAGAGGGGTTATAGACTATAACATGGGGGAAGAGAGGGGTTATAGACCATAACATGGAGGTAGAGAGGGAGTATAGACTATAAAATGGGGTAGAGAGGGAGTATAGACTATAAAATGGAGGTAGAGAGGGGTTATAGACTATAAAATGGTGGACCGTGGGGTTATATACTATAAAATGGGTAGAAGAGGGGGGGGGGTTTAAAATGGAGAACTCCCTCCCTCCCCCCCCCCCCCCCCCCCCCCCCAGATTTTATCTACTCTATAGAGAAGAAGGAGGCATTTGGGGACAGGGAATAACACACAGGACAGTGATGGGGGAAGGAATTACCTGAAGAGACTCCAGTGAGAGAAGCACTGAGGTCTGAGGAGAAGTTGATGCTGTGAGGAATGTGAGAGACACTGTTGGCGCCGAAAGTAAGGGAGCGGGATAAAGAACCAGAACAAAGAAAAACGTAGACAAGGAGTAAGGGAGCATGACGAAGAACCAGAACATATAAAAACTTAGAGGAGTAAGGGAGCGGGATAAAGAACCAGAACATAGAAAAACGTAGAGAAGGAGTAAGGGAACGGGATAAAGAACCAAAACATAGAAAAACGTAGAGAAGGAGTAAGGGAACGGGATAAAGAACCAGAACATAGAAAAACGTAGAGAAGGAGTAAGAGAGCGGGATAAAGAACCAGAACATAGAGAAACGTAGACAAGGAGTAAAGGAGGGGAAAAAAAACCCAGAACAAAAAAAAAAAAAACGTAGAAAAGGAGTAAGGGACCCTGACGATAAACCCCGAAATAAAAAAAACGTAGACGAGGATAAAGGGAGCAAGACGCAAAGAATATAGAAAAACGAGACAAGGTGAAAAGGGGACGGACAATAAACAAAACATAGAAAACCTAGAGGAGTAAGGGGGGGGATAAAAAACAAAACAAGAAAAACATAGAGAAGGAACAAGGGAGCAGAGCAAAGAACCAGAACATAGAAAAATGTAAAATTTGTGTAGGGAGGGGGTTGGAAACAAGGGAAAGGGGCGGACAAAAAAAAAAAAATGAAAAACGTAGACCATGTGTAAGGGAGCAGAAAAAAGAACAAGAATATAGAAAAACTTAGACAAAGTGTAAAGGAGCAGGAAAATTAAAGGGGTTGTCTCACTACCGGAATTGCTGCTCCAATTTATGTTAAAGATCTTGCAAAAACAAGTCACTTTGCAATATGTGTCCATTAACAGTGTCCTACCCATACATGCCAACTCTCCCGTTTTTGGCGGGGGGGGGGTCCCCCATTTGGGGTCCCCTCCCGCCCTCCGGGGAGGGCTTTTCCCCGCCGCCGGGCGCGGGGGCTCTTTAAAGGCCGCGGCGAAAAGAGTAGCGCTGGGTGGCTACTCCCGGCGCCGCCGGTCCATTCCAGGGGGGGGGAAGCGGGCCGCAGGGTTTCCCCTCACCCCCGCGGGGGGGTTAAAATGGCGGGGGGAAGGCAGGAGGGGAGGTCCCTTCTCCCTCCCCCCCCTGTTTGTCGGGTCTGTGCCGAGCGGGTAACCCCAGGGTCAGCGGGCAGGGGAAAGGCGCGGTGCTTATTCCCCCTGCGTCGCTGAGGAGGTCGGGAGGGCCTGGCGGAGCTGCAGGAGCTGGTAGGTAAGTGGAAATTTTTTTTTTATTTTTTATTAATACATGGGGGCTCTCCCGGCTAAATGGGAGGGGGGTCTACCTGGCTGGCTACAATGGGGGGGTGTACCTGGCTGGCTACAATGGGGCAACTACCTACCTGGCTGGCTACAATGGGGGCAACTACCTACCTACCCGGGGTACAATGGGGGGCAACTCCTCCTGGCTGGTACAAATGGGGGGAACTACCTACCTACCCGGCTGGTACTAAAGGGGGCAATACCTACCTGATACTAAAGGGGGGCCAATACCGATATAAAGGGGGCACTACCTGGCTACAAAAGGGGGGCATCTACCCCGGCTAACAAAAGGGGGGCATCTACTGCCTGTAAGGGGCACTACCTGGTTATGGGGGGCTACTACTGGCTATAAGGGCATCTACCTGGCTTTCTTCCAAAGCCATTATGTAGTTAGGCGGAGTGGGTGTGGCTTTTTTGAAGGGCGTGGCACACAAAAAGATGGGCGTGTCCATGCAAATTTTTTCCATTTTCAAAAGTTGGCAACTATGGTCCTACCTATTCTGAGATATCTCCTCTTGTATGGGCTGCATCAGCTCCTCAGGTCACTATAGCGCCAGACCTATTTGATCTATCCTGCCGCGAGTGGTGATACAGCTGCGGCAGTAACTGGAGGAGCCAAACGCGCCACAGCCTCAGTAGAGGAGAGAGAGCCGCAGATGAGGACCCTCCAGCATACTTGCAGACGGAGCTGCGCACAGTAAACTCCGGACGTGCTGCCACGGTCGCGGTGAGTGGTATCGAGGGAGAGCCGATCCCGGTCAGCCTCTAAGTGAGCCCTAGCAGTCCCTTTACCACCCTGGACTTGTCTGTAAGTGCACAGAACTAGGGAGAGTTATTGCCCTCCAGACACTGGGGATTCCTACCACCCTGTACCGCGGTGAGCTCTCTAACACAAGAGAACACTTTTAAGCGGAGACACTATACTCCGGTTCTCCCCGACAGCTTAGACATGTAGACGGTCCGCCAGGCCACTGTTCCGGGGGAAAACAGTGGCTCTTATAGAACAACCCCTGCACCACTATCCCCTCTGAGGAACATATTGCCAACCTGCCCAGTTATGCTATTGGTGCCTGGTGGCACCAATGGAGGACGGGGACTGTAAATTTTCTGCCTCTCGTGGTCACTCCATCCTCTACAGTCTGGTGTTGTCACCTAGCTGCTAGGGTAGGAGAGAGCGGTGACAAAGAAGGGGCTGGAAACAACTAACTGCCACTGGTTGTCATAAGCCTGCTGCTACCCTGTTACTATAGATAAGGTATCCCCTGCCAATTTTTGGAACTCTTGACAGATGAACAACCT
The DNA here is from genome assembly GCA_025379985.1 of Phyllomedusa bahiana. Classification (NCBI taxonomy): domain Eukaryota; kingdom Metazoa; phylum Chordata; class Amphibia; order Anura; family Hylidae; genus Phyllomedusa; species Phyllomedusa bahiana. The sequence goes on along the minus strand of JAODAL010002805.1, from coordinate 49,148 downwards.
GTCCCACGAGTGAAGGGAAAAAACACCCTCGATGAGCAGGACTGTTGAACTATTGGATACCCTCTTGGTCACCAGAGGCTCTTATTGTTTCCCACCAGTTGGGACTTGCTGCCATTTTATAGCACCGGTGCGCCGGGGTAGGGTGGCAGAGGGGCAGAAGCTGAGGGATTATCCCTTACTCTCAGAATGGCTGCTATTAGGCCCCGTCTGGCGGCCACAGCTGTCGCACATGAGACTTTGGGTCTGGATAGGGGGACGGCTACGAGTGAGCAGAGACAGTGTAATACTTGTACCCTTGTGTTATTCCTGACTCCTTAATGTCCTACCTCCCATAGGGATCCAAGGTGAGACGTGATTAAGCGTGAACTGGACAGCTTTAGCCATCAATGGCCGTGATAGCTTAAAGGAGTTGTCTCCCTTCAGAGTTTCAGACAATGCATGAATGAAATACTCTGCCACTTCCTGGTTGGTGACTGACTCATTTACATATGCTCTGTGCACCATGCTCTGATTTCAGATGCTAATTAGATCAGATTAGCTTCTCAAACTACTAACAGGACTTCTTATCTGATCCCCAAAACAAAAGCACTAATTACAGTTCTGTTTATTTTACATAAATAAAGTTTTTTTTTACTGCTGGCACCCCCGGAACTGCCTGCCCTGTGTGATGATGTCATCACTGTTATTATTAAAAAACAGAGGGGGGAATTTTATACAGTCTGTTCGAGGGAACTGAAATAGCCGGGAGGTCATAATTCCTTGTATCCTTAGGGAAAACAGAGGAACAAAGCAATATATTTGGAAAATGTCTTTATTTTGAATTTCCCTAAATTTTTAAAAAGCTTTTCTTTGTGCGGAAAAACCCCTTTAACTTCTGTTCTGATTTGTCTGTATACCAAAGGAAAATCACAGATCCACAGAGGGTTCATGTTAGTTCCACTAATCAACACTAGGGGTCAGTAGGATACTACAAAATAAGCTTGTATTTAGGATAGACAGGTCAGAAGCTCTGATATTCTCTGATATACATTACAAATGCTTGCAGGTTCGCTTGTGGAATAAGATGTGAACTGAGGTTGAGGGACCCCCTTTATAAATTTTATCCGTTTTTTACTCTTTTTCTGTGCACCGGTTCCCTTTTTGGGTTTGGCAAATAGGATTTTCCCTTACCCTTTAAAAGTTCCTCAGTGTAAGGGTTTCCCTTAAACAAATATTTTACTGCACTTTTTTTCTTTATTATAAATTTAATTAATTTGCCAACTTTCTGTACACATTATTTCTTTCAACACTTTTACAATAAGTAATCTTTCAGGTAAAAATATATTTAAAGATGACTAGGGGGCGGACCCCCAAAACGTAGCGGGGCGTTAATCGAGACCGCCGCTCAGAGCTACAACGTCCTCAGGCTATTGAAAGCCGATTAAAGGGGGAAAAAAGGGTTGGTAATCCATCCTTAACTTGCTCCCCGTCTTGTCCACCTCTCTCCGCTACCCCCTCTGCCTCTCCCCTTTCTCCCAATCCCTTCATGGCTTCCCATTCCCCAGGAATTCATTTAAAGCTACTAATAGCCCCCGGCGCCGCCGTTTCCCGCCGCGCCGCCGTGTTGGGGTTTCCTAACCCGCCCCCGTCGCTAAGCTATCGGTTAGGGGGGGCTTGGGACCTTGGCGACGGCACCCCGGGGGGTGGGGGGAAAACTGTTGTCGTCCGCCGGCGCCATACAGTTAGATGCTTCAGCGGAAAATAGGCTCCGCGGAGTAATCTGTGCCGCAGTCAGCCCGGCGGCGTGCGGTCTCACGTGCCCGCGGGCCTGGTGACGTCCGCCCTGAGAAAAACCGGGAGCAACGACCGCAGCGGGGAGGGAGGTCAGGTAAGTGCTTTTTCAGGGTATTATTTTTAATTAGTGCTATTCTGCTGGGGGCTATTATCTATTTTATATGTGCAGGGAGGGGGGCGTTATTTTGTTTTGCCCGGGGGGGGGGTGTTATCTTTGTTATATGGCAGGGGGGGGGCTGTTATTTTGTTTTATGTGCGGGGGGGGGGCTATTACTATTGTTATATGTGCAGGGGGGGGGGGTATTATCTATGTTTATGTGCAGGGAGGGGCTATTATCTATTTTATATTGCGGGGGGGGGGGGTATTATCTACTGTTATATGGCAAAGGGAGGGGGGCTATTTTCTACGTTTATGTGCAGGGGGGGGCTTTTACTGTTATATGTGAGGGAGGGGGCTATTATCAAAAGTTTATGTGCAGGGAGGGGGGTATTTTTACGTTATATGTGCGGGGGGGATGCTATTTTTCTATGTTTTGTGCAGGGGGGGGCTATTTCTTATGTTTTATGTGAGGGGGGCTATTTCTACTGTCTTGTGCAGGGGGGGCTATTATTATTTTATACGTGCAGGAGGGGCTTAATCTACTACATATTTTGCTGTGAGGCCTTAAGCTACCTACATTGGCTGTGAGGGTATGCTACTATTTTACCTGCTGGGGGGCCTAAAATGCCCAAATTTTCCGCTGGGGGGGCCCAAACCCGCCCATATTCCCCGTGGGGGACCTAAAACCCGCCCATATACTCTGGGGGACCAAACTGCCTATATACTGCTGGGGGCCTAAAAATGCCCATATAACTGTGGGGGCCTAAATGCCTATATACCCGTGGGGGACCTAAAACTGCCCATATACCTGCTGGGGCCTAACCTGCCCATTACCTGCTGGGGGCCAAACCCGCCTATATACCCGCTGGGGGACCCATAACCTGCCTATATACCTGCGGGGGACCCTTTAAACCTGCCTATATACCCGTGGGGGAATATAAATACACACCTACCTTATGGGAGATATTAAAGTATATAAAATACTGGGGGGCGTTTAAAATTATGGGGGACCCTTTTCCCTTTACGGGGGCCATAATTTCTGGTGGAAGTCGCTAACATCGTTTAAGCCGGGTTTTTAAGGGCCCCAGCTAAGGGAGTTGATAAGAGTTTGCAATCGACTCCGCGGACTCCAGTCGGTTGTTAAGCCCGTTGTTAAGGCCTAAGTCGATTTTAAGACCTTAGCATCGATCCGGGGACTCTACTTTATGACCTACAAAGGCTCTCCTGACCTTCCCCTCCATAATTTCTCTTAATTTCCAAATATCTCCCCCCCGCACTCTCCCCTCCCCACGGACCTTTTCCTCTGCTCCCCCTTTTTGCTCCTCACACAACGTCTCCAAGACTTTTCCGTGTTCACCCCACCCTGGAACTCCAATGCCCCAAAACATCAAGACTTCCCACTTTCCCAGTTCAAAGCAAAAAAAAAAAACCCCTTTTTTTCAGGCTTTCCTTAACCTTCCCAAACTTGTCACTACTCCCCCACAGACATGTTTGCCCCTAACCCCCTGTCTCTTCCCCCCCCCTTGTAGATTGAAGCCCCCGCGGATTTGGGGGCCTCTCTCCCTCTGTCGTGCCAATTTCTTATCCCCCTTTTCACGTACTCGTTTGACTTATGTAAGATGTAAAACCCCCCCCAAAAGTACAGCGCCTGGAATAATGGCGCTTTTAAAAAAAAATATTTAAAAATAATAATAATAAAAAAAAATTATTTTTCACCTGAAAGATTACTTATTGTAAAGTGTTGAAGAGAAAATAATGCTTACAGAAAATGTGTGAAATGTTTTAAATTTATATATAAAGAAGTAAAGCGCAGTAAAGTATTTGTTTAAGGCAACCATATACACTGAGGAACGTTGAGGGACCACCATACAGCCTGACCATTTACTTTATTTACCACTTAACCAATATGTCATTGTAACAGGAAATAATTGTCAATACTCTGATACTCTGAAGCTGTGATTCAAAACCAGCGTTTCCTCTGGTATCTCTGGATATCTTTCACTGTAGCTATCTGCCCTGCATTTTCTTTGCGCAGATTGCTTTTTCACTCTCGCACAGGTGAGTATGGATAAGTTCTTACACAAACGCACCCCAAATAGAGTTACCCGATCCTCAGCGCAAGCGCCCGCACAACACAAGCATACGCCCCAACATGGTGTACAGCACTCCCAACGAGCACGAAACACACCATCAGGGGTTACAATACCACCTAAAATGGCACCAACCCCTCCTACACATCAGGCTGAGGATCAAGAGCCCACAGATATTAGGCCACAAAACCCAAGCTATGACGCAGGGGACACCCAGACACAGGCACTCTCCCTGGCGCAGGAAGTTACTAGACTAATGCTGCCAGCACTGGACAGAAGATTTGACCTCATACAGGCCTCAATAAATGCAGCCTTTTCCCAAATTACAGCTAACTCCCAAAAGATAGCGGACTTAGAACCTAGGACGGTTTCCATTGAGGAAGACATTGCAAGGGTTGGAGACACTGCCACAACTAATAGTATGTCCATTGAGGCTTTGCAGGCTAAACTGGAAGACTTGGAAAATAGGGAAAGGAGCAAAAATCTGCGGTTTGTTGGAGTCCCTGAACTAGTTTCCCCTGACCAGTTGGCTACATATCTTGTCAAAGATCTTGTGCCTGCTTTAGAGCTGGAGCTCCTCCAGGACCCTTTGATTATTGAACGGGTCCATCGACTCGGGGTGTGGAGAGAGCAGAGAGGGAGACCCAGGCCAGTCATAGCACAATTCCACAATTGGTCCGTTAGGGAACAGTTTTTGCGGGCCTATAGGCGGAAGCGAGTGGTGCGGGTCAATGGGGAGCGGATCCTGATCTTTCAGGATTTCTTGGCCCAGGTGTCCCTTAAGAGCAAAGCCTTCCATGTGGTCTGTAAACATCTACACAACCACAATATTCGATTTCAGCTAGCATACCCAGCGAAATTGAGGGTGCACCAGAATGGGCAGCTACTCACGCCTGAGGAGACTGTCAGACACTTCTTGCCGGGGGTGGATTAGCTGGGTTCCTACAGCTCAGATGTTATGGAGGATATGCTTTGGAAAGGTCTTAGTTCATAATATGTTATCATGATGTGAATGATACTTACATAAAGAGAGTAAAAGCACAAATGTTTAAGTTACACCAGCACAGCAAGTAGAGGCTGTATGGAAAATCTGGATTGCCATGTTGGCGAATATAAATAACTGGTTACTAATAGTTCTGTTTCTACGATGGTTGGTTATTGAGTTTGGGTTGGGAAAATGCTGTCTGGATACCTCCCCTTGTAAGGCATTGGTTTGCCACCCTCCTTATTTAGCTGCTGTGTAACAGGGTGCTGGCTGGGACATCATGGTCTACCACTTCTCAAACTACTCTCCAGGTGATGTTCCCCCTTTTAGGGATATGGGATGAGTAGTGCTATAATATCTGAAGACAGGGAGGGTTTACCCCCACACTGAACATCGTTTCGTGGAATGTGGCTGGGCTCAATAAACCTGAAAAACGCAGGAAAATTCTCTCACAGCTAAAGAAATTGAAAGCAGACATTATCTGCCTCCAGGAAACGCACTGGGAGACAGATAGCTATATTCCGATATGGGCACCGTGGTGGGACACCCCAGTAGTGGCCACATATAAAACCAAATCGAGAGGAGTGGCCGTTTACTTTAGGAAGGGGCTGGTACAAGAAACAGTGGATCAACACATAGATGAGGAAGGGCGCTTTACCTCCCTCAAAATACAAGTAGCTCACAAGTTCTACACCATATTCAATCTCTATGCGCCAAATCAACCTAATGATACTTTTTATGTGGAGGTTGCTGGATTTCTGCCCCAGAGGGACCACACAAATTTGATAATGCTGGGCGATTTAAATCTGGCACCAAATCCTAAGTGGGACAGTTCCGGCTCTTCGTTGGAGAGGGATGCCACCCATCCATCTATACTGCTATTAACAGACACACTAGAAATTTTTGATCATTGGAGGGCCACCAACCCGGCGGATAAGACCTTCACATTTTACTCAGCAGTGCACGATACATTTTCACATATTGATTTAGTGATGGTATCGGTTTCCCTGAGTTCTGAGGTGGTTAAGTCGGATATCCAGCCGATAGCCGTATCGGACCATGCGCCGATAACGCTGACCCTAAGCAGACCTGATTTTCCCCACAATAACAAAATTTGGCGGTTCCCTAATTACCTTTATGACTTCGAGGAATTGAGGGACTTCCTACGCATCCATTGGAAGCAATATCTAAAGGATAACGCGGTTCATGCCAGTGATGTCCTTTTACTGGGGCAGACACCGAAGGCTGTATGAGGGCTTAGTATCGCAGCACTCTCACCCTCCCGGCCCATGTTAGCGCAAAACCCCAGAGCATCCAACGAAAAATGTAATATCCTACATGCCAGGTTGAGAACTGCCCAGAATGCACATATGACCTCTGCTACCCCACAAACGAAGGAGCAATATAGGGAGGCCAGGGATCCGCTTGAGACATTCTTGCAGGAACAGGCTGTATGGCATGTTAAAGCTGTGCAGAAAAAGTTTTCCTGATGGGTGGTAGGCAGGGCATGCTGCTGGCCAGAATGACAAAAGCATGGAAACCACAGAGCCCCATAGTGTCGATAAAATGCCCAAACTCTAGCCGCATACTTAGAGACTCAGAAGCCACAGGAACAGCATTTATAGATTATTATGAGACATTGTACAGGGCTAACCCGTATAATGAGATGGAGGTCTCTGATTTTTTAGATAAGATATGCATACCAGGTATAACAAGGGAAAAACGCTTAGATATGTAAAAAGATATCTCAGAAGAAGAGATGTGTCATGCCATTGCTGCAACATCTAATGAGAAAATGACAGGGCAAGAAGACTTCTCGGCTTAGTTTTATAAAATACTTAAATTCGAAACGGCCCCATACCTTACTCAATTATTTAAGACATTTTAATCCATTCCCGTGTGGTGGAGTCTTTTTTTGACTCCAGGACCACTCTACTCCTGAAGCCCAATAAGGACCCTACTCTCTTAACATCATATAGGCCCATCTCCTTACTCAGTCACGATTATAAGCTATTAGTCAAGATCATTGCCAATCGATTCCAGGTTTTCCTTTCTGACATTTCACACCCATGCCAAACGGGATTGGCTTCAGGGAGACACTCCGTCCGGAATGTCAGGGTGGCATCCGGGGCGACCTTGGCGGCTCGGGAACCGATGCACTCGACGTCAATGCTATTATGGCTTGACGCAGAGAATGCTTTTTCAAAAGTCTATTGGCCTTTAATGGTTGCCATCCTGGCAAGAAGGGGATTTGTGGATACCTTTTTGACTTTCTTGGACCACCTACATCTAAACTGCTCCACGGCGCTTCTGTTGAACAGACGCGCAACGCAGACCATAGATTTATTTAGGGGAGTTAGACAGGGGTGTCCCTTGTCGCCCATACTGTTTAACCTGTCCATGGACCCGCTCTTGTATCACATCTCCCAAGACCAATCCTTTCAGGGCATTACTAAAGATGGGAACGAGATAAAAGTGACTGCTTATGCAGACGACCTGTTATTAATGATAACAAACCCAAAGAGGACCTTGTCTTAACGGAAATACAGGATAAGGGTCGTCTCTCTGGGTATGAGATCAATGTAGATAAGAGCGAGGGACTGCTCTTGAAAGGCCCAGCTAAACCCCTGTGGTCTCAGGCACACAAGATACACTGGTGCACTTCTAGTTTAAAATATCTAGGTATTTTACTTCATAGGAACCCCGCACGCATTTATCAAGTAAATCTCGAGAGAGATATGTCACAGCGGCGGCACACACTTTAAAGTCATGAGCCAGGCTTCCCCTAAATTTTATGGGAAGAGCTAACCTCATCAAAATTATAGAATTCCCCAGATTGTTAAACCCATTTCAAATGTTACCGCTATATTTGCGACCCAAAGATGAAAAATTAATAAATGCTATGTGTTGCACATTTATATGGGGTGGGAAAAGAGCGAGAATTCCACTGCATATTCTATGTCAACCGAAAAGAAATGGCGGGCTGGGGTTTCCAAACATAAGACTTTACAATCTGGCGGCAATAAGCCGTTACATGACAGACTGGATGCAGAACACAGAGTTGTTGGATCGTCTCTTTTTGCCTAACATGTCTTTAATGGACTTCTTACATACCCTGTTTGGCCAAATTCCGGAGGAGGTCCGTTCTAACATTCTACTGATGCCAGTGTGGAAGGCTTGGACTAAGATTAGAAACCAAAACCATGTCTCCCAACCATTCTGTGTATCTCTCCTTGGCATGTAACCCGGGATTTTAAAATGGAAAACCAAGTGTTTAAAAGACTGCATTGAGAAGGCATTCGGTTATTCAGTAATACCTTTTTCAACTATCTCCAAGCTAGTAGTTATTGTGCATCCATATTGAGACACATGACACAGGCAGATTGGGACCCGGGATTTGAACGGGCTATTCTTGCACCCCCAACCAGACGCGCACATCTGTCCTCAATCTATAATTATATTTTGGAGATATTTGATTACTCGACAACTCTCTCACACTTGGCTAAATGGGAACACATTGATCCTGAGATGACCCCAGAACATATCTTGGATGCGGTGTGTAAAATCCACAAATACTTACCCTCGACACGTTATATTGAAATGGATTTAAGAGTCATACACAACGCGTACTTAACGCCAATAAGGGGTTTTAAAATGGGGAGATATGCCTCCAACCGTTGCTTTAAGTGTGGTTCCTCTGGGGCAGACCTATATCACTGCCTCTGGACATACCCGGAGATTCAGACATAATGGTGTCGGGTGGAACTTTGCATTTGCAGTTGCTTTGTACCTGATTTCAGCATCAATGCCGCATTGGCGCTTTTTGGCTTTGGAGAGAATGAAGTCTCCAGTTACGCACAAAGAGAGGCCCGTCTTTTACATCTACTGGTGGTGTCGGACAGAAAGGTTATACTACAGGTGTGGCTCCAACCAACTAGCCCAACTTTTAAACAATTTTTGGAAAAATGTTTATTTCTACTGCGAATGGATTGGGTGGAGGTCGCTCAGCATAAGGAAAAATGGGTGAAGCGTTTTTTTCAGATCTGGGGAGTTGTTTTATCATATCTACTAACAGGTGCAAAACAAACTTTTCGCACCTGTTTTGGGTTGACGTCTTGGTATTTGGAACAGCAATTCCTGGGGAAGGATCCATTGGCTACACCAGTGCAGGGAAGAGGCCAGGGAGACCAGGTGATGGTCAATTTACTAACAACTAGCTTAGCAACCATGATTGCAAATGTGTGACCACCCTTGTAGGGAGAATGGTTAAATGTGCAGTATATTCAGTTTCCATTAACCACAGAACAGACAAACTGCCCTCATCTAAGTAACTGGTGCAAAAAGTCCATCAGACCACAATATGTTGTGAGAAGATATTGTGGGGGAGCAGGGGAGGGGGATCCGTACAGAAGATATTGGGAGGGGGAGGGATAGTTGACCTTCTATCCGCTGATGCTATTGAAAACATTCAGACCTTAGATCGACGGTTCCACTTTTGGTTAAGTTACAGGCTTATGTGCCCGACTTTGTTATAATATATAAACTGGAAAATGACTGCATTGGAGATGTATTGTTTGTTTATATTGTACACTCCACTTAATGATCCTGGACTCTGATTATTCGATGTGTATTGTACAATGTTGTATCACTCTCATTTGTTGTTATTGTATTCACTGTATCTAATGTGATGTATAATTTCCATGTGCAGTTTGAATAAAGATAATTAAAAAAAAAAAAAATGGTTTACATGAGCCAGAAGTGTCGCTTTGTAGCTGGAAAGCACTAAACCTATGACCCGCAGTAGAACAGGTTCATAGATTCAGGCGCATCCTACTCTACTAATGGGCACAAAAAAATGGAGCCTGGGCGCTAAAAATCAGACATGTCACCCATAGTGTTATAGTTGCCAATGACTTGTTGAGCGCAAAAGCTTCACGCCCCCTACTCTGTGCTCCTCCTCCTAAATCTGTCCTCTGCCTTCCATACAGTTGATCGCTAACTACTCTTAGGCCTTGTCTACACCGCACTGGTTTTTTGTCAGATTTTTAATTGGATTCAGCATTTAAAATCCACAAAAATCCAACTGTAACCAGTGCGCATAGACAGCAATAAAAAAAATCTGAGCTGTTGTCTACACAGCATGGGTTTTCTATTGTTCGATCTGTAAACCACCAGAACATCGAACATGTTCTATTTTCTGACTGGTTCTAGTACACTTCTATGTACTGGGCTGGCTGCCGAAATCCGAAAATCAACAACGTTTTTTTGGCGCAAACCAGAGCCAAAAACCACGGTATGGCAATGTTAAAATACCATCAGTGTTCTAACAGCATTTTACCATTACCTTGTAGACATAGCCTTTCAAATTCTCTCTTCCCTTGGCAACACGGACTTTGCTTTCTTCTTTGACCGCCACTTACCTCATTGATCCGACATTCAGTGTCTCACAATCTCGTACCACCTCCTCCTCTCGCCCTCTCTCTGATTGGGTCCCTCAAGGGTCAGTTCTGGGCCCACTACTCTTCTATCTCTATACTCTTGGCCTCGGTGAACTCATAGCATCACATGGCTTCCAGTAACACGTGTATGCTGCAGACACTTAAATCGATATTTTTGGCCCAGACATCAGTGCTCTGCTTTCTAGGATACCAGAATGTTTGTCATCCATATCCTCTTTCTTCTCCTTCAGCTTTCTCACACTCAGTATGGAGAAAACGGAGTTCATCATCTTTTGCCCATCCTTCTCCACCTCCTCATCTGAGCAATCTATCACAGTCAATGGCTCCACACTCGCCCTAGCTCTACAAGTCCTCTACCTTGGGATAACCCTTGACTCTGCCCTGTCCTTTGAACCACACATCCAAGCCCTGAGCACCTCCTGCTGCTTTCACCTGAAAAATATTTCCTGAATTTGCTCCTCTCTCGACTTTGACTCCAAAGAATTGCTTGTTCATGCCCTTTTCATCTCATGCCCATATCACTGCAACACTCTTTTCTGTGGTCACCCATCTAGTACTCTTCAATCATCCTCTGTTGCCCATCTGATCCACCTCTCTCTTCGCTACTCCTCTGCCAAACTCTCCACTGGCTATCGATTGACCAGAGAATTCAGTTCAAACTGCTAAAAACGACATACAAGACTGTCCACAACCTCCTCTCAATACATCTCTGCCTTAATCTTGCGATACCTCTCCTCACACCATCTCTGCTCCTCACAGGACCTTCTACTCTCCTCTCCTCTTGTCCTCTACTCCCCCCTCCGTGTGACATTAGCACAGGTCCCGGAAGCACACTCCAGCACTTTCGGCTGAAGCGAGTTGTACTTTGGATACATAGAACTCGAGTATAAGTCGAGGGAGGCCTTTTCAGCATAAAAAATGTGCTGAAAAAGTTGGTTTATACTCGAGTATATACGGTCATAAGAACAAAATATAAAAAAAAAGTTTTTTTTCATATTTTTATTTTTTAAAAGCAAAAGTGGTGGTAAAATAAGTTTTTAAATGTCATCACTTTTTCATGACAAACTTTATATCGCCTATATATAAATGTCACTGTGGGTAGGACTAAAAACTTACAGTTTGGACTATTGTTTTTCTTACATATTGTGGTCCCAATAAGGTCAGAAAAAGACATCTGGTGGAATTTTTACATAACTTTCAAACATTAATTTCAGTATAAAACAAGATCCATTTAAAGAGCAAAAAAATGGCCTCTGTCCAGTGTGAATTCTCTCCTTCTAAATATGATCATTGCTTCTCTCCTTTGTGTATTCTCTCATGCTTAAAAAGAGATGATTTACTTACAAAACATTTCCCACATTCTGAACAAGAAAACGGCTTCTCGCCTGTGTGTGTTCTCTCATGGATAACAAGATTGGATTTCGTGGTAAAACATTTTGCACATTCTACACACGAAAATGGCTTCTCTCCTGTGTGAGTTTTCTCATGTATAGTAAGATATGATTTCCTTTTAAAGCACTTCTCGCATACTGAACACGAAAATGGCTTCTCTCCTGTGTGGGATGTCTTATGTTTATTAAGCTCCGATTTACTTATAAAACATTTCCCACATTCTGAACATGAAAATGGCTTCTCGCCTCTGTGAGTTCTCTCATGTATAATAAGATGTGATTTCGTGGTAAAACATTTTGCACATTCTAAACATGAAAACGGCTTCTCTCCTGTGTGAATTCTCTGATGTACAATAAGAGATGATTTAGCTTTAAAACATTTTTCACATTCTGAACAGGAATAATTCTTTCCTTTGTGTCCTTTCTCGTGTCTAAAAAGAGATGATTTACTTGTAAAACCTTTCCCACATTCTGAACATGAATATGGCTTCTCTCCTGCGTGAGTTCTCTCATGTATAGTAAGATATGATTTACTTGTAAAGCATTTTTCACATTCTGAACATGAAAACTGCTTATCTCCTTTGTGTCCTCTCTCGTGGTTAAAAAGAGATGTTTTACTTGTAAAGCATTTTCCACATTCTGAACATGAATACGGCTTCTCTCCTGCGTGAATTCTCTCATGTATGGTAAGATATGATTTACTTGTAAAGCCTTTCTCACATACTGAACATGAAAATGGCTTCTCTTTTGTGTGAAAGAGCTTATGCTTATTGAGATCTGATTTACTTATAAAGGATTTCCCACATATTGAACATGAAAGTAGCTTCTCTCCTGTGTGAATTCTTTCATGCATCATAAGATCCGATTTCCTTGTAAAGCATTTCCCACATTCTGAACATAAAAATGGCTTCTCTCCTGTGTGATTTCTCTGATGCATAACAAGACAGGGTTTACTTCTAAAGGCTTTTCCACATTCTGAGCATGAATATGGTTTCTCTCCTGTGTGAATTCGCTCATGTACAACAAGATATGACTTAAGAGCAAAACATTTTCCACATTTGGAACATGAATATGCCTTCTCTCCTGTGTGAGAGAATCTCTTATGTTTTTCGAGACCTGATCTACTTCTAAAGCATTTACCACATTCTGAACATGTATATGGTTTCTCTCCTGTGTGAGCTCTCTCATGTATAACAAGTTCTGATTTACTTCTAAAGGATTTCCCACATTCTGAACATGAATATGGCTTTTCTCCCGTGTGAAATCTCTCATGTATCACAAGATAGGATTTAAAGGCAAAACATTTTGTACATTTTGAACATGAATATAGTTTCTCTCCTCTGTGATTTCTCTCATGTATAACAAGATAGGATTTCCTACTAAATGACTTCCTACATTTTGAACACGAATATGGCTTTTTCTCCAGTGTGAGTTCTTTCGTGTTTAACAAGATATGATTTAAAAGGGAAACGTTTTCCACATTCTGAACAGGAATATAATTTCTCTCCTATGTGAATCCTCTTATGTGTAACAAATTTTGATTTACTTATAAACCACTTCCCACATTCTACACAAAAATGTCTCTTCCCTGTGTCAGTTCTAATGTGGGTAAAAAGTTCTGAGCTGTTTGTATACAGTTTACCACACTGAATCCTTTTACCCACTTTCTGACTTTCAATCGATTGGTCAGCAGAAGGTTCCTCATGATCAAAAGTATTATATGAGAGATCTGTACTCTGAAGTCCTGGATGTACATTTATGGTAATGAAGTCTTCTTCTGAAAAGTGCTTCATGTTCTCTTCATCTCCTACTTTATCATTTAAAGATAACAAAAAGTGTTCAGAATTCTTACTGGAATTTTCTGTTAAATAAAAATCAAAAAATCAATTTTAATCTTATTTTTCTACTAAGTATAAAAGCCACCAACATCCCTTTCATGATGGTTTCACACATGGCTTATTTTGGAAATCTGCCACTTCAGTTTTTGAAGTCATTTAGATCTAAAACTTAACTTTTACACATATCTAGGGTTATCCCCCCATAAGACAGAGTTGGCATTTAGGCTGTGAATCAAAGGATGCTATTAAATAGCAGTTAGTCTACTACAAACTTCAGGTTCCCTGTGGGGCTATATTTTGGAGATCACTTGATTGGTAGACTATACTGGAATAATCATGGAACTACACGGGTGGTCACATGAGTCTTGTCAATTGTCAAGGGCAATTATTTAGGTCTTATTTTCTGACATTTATTTATTTGTGGGGGACTACTGTAAAGTATCTGTTCAATACTATGTGCATCACATTATTTACATAAAAGGAATTGAGCCTTTGTTTTAATCTTTAACCAAATTAAGTTTGGAATATGCTGATCAGTTTTGGGCATCAGTTTATAGAAAGGATGTTATGGAGCTGGAGAAAGTGCAAAGACGAGCAACCAAACTAACAAAGCAAACGGAGCATCTTAGTTAGGAGGAGAGGTTAAAAGAACTGAACTTATTTAGTCTTGAGAAAAGACGACTACGGGGAGACATGATTAATTTATATAAAGCATATAAATGGCCCCTTAAAAAAGTATGGGGAAAAGCTATTTCATGTTACCCCCTTCCCCCCAAAAAGACAAGGGGTAATTAACTTCAGCTAGAGAAAAAAGGATTCAATCTCCAGAGGAGAAAATCCTTCACCATGTGAACTGTGAATTTGTGGAGTAGCCTGGCCGTGGAGCTGGTCGACAGCAAGGACGGTTGAGGGTTTCAAGAAAGGTTTAGCACACTCCAGCATAAAAATGCATTTGTAAAAAATTGCTTTTAACGTCATCATATTGTGACAGCCATAAAATTTTTCTGTATATGGAGATGATTGAGGACTTTTTTTTAGCGGGATAAGTTGACATTTTCATTGGTACTATTTCAGGGCTCATAAGAAGTCATTGTGCAGCGAGTGGAAAGGAGAGAAAGTGTCAGCCTATTATTAGGCTTAGTGGCCAAAGTGAAAACTGCAGGAGTTTAGGATTTAGCAGAATATAGAGAGTGATAGGAGAAACTAAAGAATAAAAACTCATCATCAACAATTCTGAATAAATCTGCTTCATATAAAAACAACATGTTATTTTCTGATGACACATTCCGTTTAAATCTCCAACATGGCCGCCAGTGCCGTCCTGCACCCAAAGTAATAGGCGAGATAACCCAGCTCTATCTCCTTACCTTGTGCCATAAGAGGCCGGTGATTCTCCAGATCCTCCATCATGAGATCCTTGTACAGATCCTCGTGTCCTTCTAAATACTCCCACTCCTCCATGGAGAAATAGACAGCGACATCCTGACACCTTATAGGAACCTGACACACAAAATGATACGGTCATCACCCAGACCCCTCCAGTGGTGTTACTGTATAATGTCCCAGCAGTCCCAGCAGCGTCACCTCTCCAGTCAGCAGCTCCGCCATCTTGTTGGTGAGTTCTAGGATCTTCTGCATCTTGTCCCTCTCATGTAACAGTGAGTGCGGGGGAGGCTCTATGATGGGGCCCCGGCTCCATCCTCCTGACACACAGGGACAGCTGCTGGGGGCCACACAGTCACCTGACGTCTTCTTCACTACTGTGTAATCCTGTGTATGAAGAGAAATCCCTGGATCAGTGACCGATCTCCAGAAATCTAGTGACTAGAACTGATATTATTCCTGCACTGAGAGACGTCCAGGCTATGTTTGGAGTCTTTTAGTAAATTCCCCACACTGGTGGCTTATCACTTGAAAGCTCATGGAGCTCTTACACAGGACGCTGGATTTCTCCTATTATGGATTTTCTCTTCCATCATTGACTTGTTAGATAATACAATAAAGATCATAGAAATATAGAAACGTTTACCTCTCCGGTCACTAGGTGGATGATCTCTGACGTGAAGTTCAATATTCTTTTGTTGATCTTCTTGTCCATGTCCCATCTTTTTGGGTCATTAAGGAGAAGGAACACTGTGTATGAGAATATGAAAAAACTGGATGAACTGAAAAGTTCTAGTACTGCAGGTGCCTTTATGAAGTTAGAAGGAGCCCCAAATCAGAAGAAGTTTCTCAGAACCATCACAACATGGATACAGTGTATTTCCAACAGATCCACAGGATATTCCATAACTTCTGATAGATGAGGGCTACACCTCTGGGGGCCGCACTGGGCTGTGTCTGTAACTCCTATGGAAATGATTGGAGAGACCCCCTGTACATTTGTGGCCCCTCTTCATTCCCCACCTGGATGCAGTGGCCCCATCTTCATGAGGGTCGGGTCTATTCTCCAGAGGTGAGACACTCATCTGTCAGACATTTATGGGAGACTATGTGGATACATCAGAAATGTCCATGTCGGGAAAATCCCTTTATGTTATAACTGATGAAGGACTTGATGCATCAGGTGAGAAGAGCAATATGAAGCCATTTCCCCAGACAGTGAGGACCTGACACACGGCTGATACTAGGGAGGGCGATTCATCACATTGATTGGGATAATTGACAATTTCAAGCTTTATTAATGATCAGACGCTGCACAGTAAATGTGTTGGCCTCACTGAATGCCGACAATGAGCAGAAGCCTCAGCAGGGGGTGCTGTGTATCACTGACTGCTGACAATGAGCAGAAGCCTCAGCGGGGGGCGCTGTGTATCACTGACTGCTGACAATGAGCAGAAGCCTCAGCGGGGGGCGCTGTGTATCACTGACTGCTGACAATGAGCAGAAGCCTCAGCGGGGGGCGCTGTGTATCACTGACTGCTGACAATGAGCAGAAGCCTCAGCGGGGGGGCGCTGTGTATCACTGACTGCTGACAATGAGAGAAGCCTCGGGGGGCGCTGTGTACACTGACTGCTGACAATGAGCAGAAGCCTCAGCGGGGGCGCTGTGTATCACTTACTGCTGACAATGAACAGAAGCCTCAGCTGGGGGGCGCTGGGTATCACTGAATGCTGACAATGAACAGAAGCCTCAGCGGGGGGCGCTGTGTATCACTGAATGCTGACAATGAGCAGAAGCCTCAGCGGGGGGCGCTGTGTATCACTGACTGCTGACAATGAGCAGAAGCCTCAGCGGGGGGCGCTGTGCATCACTGACTCCACAATGACTGGATAATATGCGCCCGGTTCTCGCCCCCCGTTCAGTGGCAGATACATCCCAAGGCTTTTGTGTGTGACCCCACAGTGACCAGGATGAGTGCGGAGCGTTAAATTGTTTTGGCTATAGGAGAAATCGCATCCACGTCATGTGTACAGTAGGATACATGTAAAGAATAGTCGGATGTAAGTTGATTCTCTGGGCCACTGCTAGTGAAAATGTCGATGCAAATCATGTCAGAAAGAGGAGTCTAAAGAGCCCCTGGTCTTCACCAACACCCATTGCAAAGCCGGCTGGACTTAGTTTTGGGGAGCCCCTGGTCACTACCCCTGACGTGGCTACTCGCAGTGACAGGCCTAGTGCTGCAAGGAAGACAGCGGGAAAAGGCAGAGGTGACGGATCACAGGTAGGTGCAACTGTAGAATCCAAGGCAGGTAATAGACTGGCGTAATGGCAGGTAACATCAGTACAGGTAAACGCATGAACCAGGGCGTCAGGAAACACAGGTAATAGACAGCAACCAGAGGTCAGGATCTTGACTCAGAGCAAAAGATAAGAAGTTCATTAAGTCCCAGGAGATGAAACGTCATTGGCCAGGTAATTAGGTACGGTCCCTTTAAATCTCAGCAGTTGGGCTCATGTGTGTGGATCGCCGTCAGCAGCAAGGACCAAAGCAGAAGTAAGGACAGGTAAGTACATGTTGGCAAAAGGGACAGGGGCTGAAACAGAGACACGGGCATGTCCATTCTCCTGAGCAGGAACCACGGCATGGACCATGACAATACAGGAGACATGATTGAGCTACTACCCTGTTTCCCCGAAAATTAGACAGTTTCTTATATTATTTTTTGCTCCTAAAGATGCACTGTGTCTTATTTTCAGGGGATGTCTTAGTTTTCCACAAATAAAGTGTGTGTGTGTGTGTGTGTGTGTGTGTGTGTCTTAAAGTTTAGAGTCACAAACCATAGCATATATGTATGTAAAACACATTTTATGGCAGCTGCAGTGACTTATCTCAAAGGATAGCAAATGTGGCATGCTGGGACTTGTAGAACTAGAAGTTTCAGTATGCCCCATCAGCCATCCTGTGAGATGTGTGTGTCAGTATCATTGCTCTGTTCTCTCCGCTCTTCCCTCTGTTACTTACATGTACTTTCTTTCTGTCTCCTGTCCTGGGATATTCGGGACCTGTGGTGATATCACAGTCACATGACCTCCCTGCACAGGTCCTTCAACATTCAGGTGCTACAACAATATGTCCCAGGGCCGTTTCTCGGGGTGAGGGGCCTTGGGAACACCCTCCCCCCAACCTTTCTCTCTGCCCATCCTTACGGACGGCCCCCTGTATGGGGAGCTGCAGTAATGATTTCCGCTGTGTCTTATTTTCGGGGGGTGCCTTATATTAAGGAATTCAACAAAATCTCTGCTATGTCTTACTTTCAGGGGTGTCTTATTTTCGGGGAAACACAGTAAGCACGTGCTTTCAAACCGGTGATCTAACAATTCTTATTGTTGGTGCTTTACAGAAATGGTCACCCCACACCTTGCAGGAAGGATGGATCGGTACGACTCTGGTTATCTGTTCTTTTGTTGAATGTTTACTTTGGGGAAGGGAATTAAAGGGGAGCAGGATCATGGCCCGTTTTGCAGATTTGCTAGGAATGAGATAACATGGTGAATTGTGTTGATAACATGGAATGTAAGGGGACTGGAGGATCTCTGCAAGAGGTGCACAGTCAATCCTTGAATGCAACAATTCTACCCAGTGATTGTATGACTGTCAAACACATCTTGCGAAAAGAAGACACAATTGAACAGCACCCTTTGGTAGGGGTGTCCTGTTATTTTGTCTTTTCAATGCATACAAGTATTTCACAGAGTTACACAGTTTTTAAGACCTTGTCCCCGCGGCATGGGTTTGCAGCCGGTTTTTCAGACGGTTTTCAGTTTTGAAAGCCGTCTGCAAACCGGGTGACAAACTTTAAAATGGACCTCTACGGAAAACCCATGCAGCAGTCCCTACTGCACAGGTTTTCCACCGGCGGTCCAAAAAACATAGAACATGTTCAATCTTCCGTCCGGTTTTCGTACGGAATATGAACATGTCTGTGCGAAGGGGGGGGAGGGGGATGCTTTTCTCTGCTAATCACGGAAAATTCCACCCCGGCGGCCTAAAAATACATAACATCGGGTAAATCCCGACCGGTATTTGTCCTGTGCAGTGGGGACGCGGCCTTAGGCTGAAAAGAAAGCTGTCCATCCAATTACATCCGAGAAAACAGTGAAAGACAACCTTACTGAACATCTCGAGAACAGGAATCAACTGGATAAAATTAAACATACAGAGGAAAAAAATAAGTATTTGATACACTGGCAATTTTGTATGTTTTCCCACCTACAAAGAATGGAGAGGTCTATTTTTATTGTAGGTTCACTTCAACTGAAAGACAGAATCTAAAACAAAAAAAATCTGAAAATCACAGTGTATAATTTTTAAATAATTAATCTGCATTTTATTGTATGAAATAAGTATCTGATCTCCAACCAACCAGCAAGAATTTTGGCTCTCACAGACCTGTTAGTTTTTCTTTAAAAAGTCCTCTCACTATGCACTCATTACATGTATTCATTGCACTGGTTGTTGTCCCTGGTGTCCTTAAACAGCTCTTTAGTCAAACCAGTGCAATGAATAAACCGGTTTGAACTTGTTACCTGTATAAAAGACACCTGTCCACACAATCAATCGCACTCCAACTTCTCCACCATGGCCAGGACTAAAGAGCTGTCTAAGGACACCAGGCACAAAATTGTAGACCTGCAAAAGGCTGGGATGGGCTACAGGAGAATAGGCAAGCAGCTTGGGGAGAAGGCAACAACTGGTGGCGCAATTATTAGAGAATGGAAGAAACACAAGATGACTGTCAGACTCCCTCTGTCTGCGGCTCCATGCAAGATCTCGCCTCATGGGGAAAGGACGATTCTGAGAGAGGTCAGGATTCAGCCCAGAATTACACTGGAGGAGCTGGTCAATGACCTGAATAGAGCTGGGACCACAGTCTCAAAGATTAATGTTAGTAGCACACTTCTGCATCATGGATTAAAATCCTGCAGGGCACACAAGTTTCTCCTGCTCACACCAGCAGATGTCTGGGCCCATTTGAGGTTCACCAATGACCATCTGGATGATCTAGAGGAGGTAGGAGGTCAGATGAGATCAAAATAGAACACCGTGTTTGGAGAAAGAAGGATAAGTACAACCCCAAGAAAACAGTTCCATGAAGCATGAGGTTGGAAAAATCATACTTTGGGGTTGCTTTTCTGCAAAGGGGACAGGACTACACCGTATTGAAGGGAGGATGGATGGGGCCATGTATCGAGACTGTAGCCAACAACCTCCTTCCCTCAGTAAGAGCATTGAAGATGGTTATGGCTGTGTCTTCCATCAATGAGCCGAAACACACAGCCAGGGCAACTAAGGCCTGACTCCTTAAGAAGCATTTCAAGGTCCTGGAGTGGCCTTGCCAGCATGCAGACGTGAACTCAATGGAAAAATCTCTGGAGGGAGCGGAAACTAAATATAGTCCAGCAACAGGATTGGGCCAAAATTCCTGCTGCAGTGTGTGCAAACTGGGACAAGAACTACAGGAAACATCTGACCTCTGTAAATGTATCAAATACTTTCATGCAATAAAATGCTAATTAATAAAAAAAAAAAAAAAATACAAAATGTGATTTTCTTGATTTTTTTTTTTTTTTGAGTGTCTCTCATAGCTGAAGTGTACCTCCAATAAAAATTACAGACCTCTCCATTCTTTGTAGGAGAGGAAACTTACAAAAATATTGTGTCAAGTACTTATTTTCCTCCTTTACGTGAGAGCAGAATCAGCGGGCTCTAACTGAGCACCTGCTTAAGGCAACAGACAAATGTTTTTTTTTGTCCCGCAGCATTTCTTTGAGAAAGGAGAGAGTACAGGACATTTGTTGGAAATGGTGGTTAGAGCTCAACAGGCTGCCCATTATATTGCTGAACTTGTAGCAGAGGATTGCACGGTAGTGAATAAGAATTCTGATTTTTTTCAGGTTATTCTTCAGTTTTATAAAATCTCTACACCTCTATGGAGATGGGTCTAGAGGAAGATATTGAATCGTAAGTCTATTTGACCGATGGTCTATGTGTCGTGCATATTTGGAAGTGACTATTTGAAAGTGTTATGACTTTCAGAAATATGACAGAACTTGAGTGCACTTCAGAGACCCTACTCTCACCTGAACACGTTTTTTTTCCCTCTCTTCACAGGCATGTTTATGTGTACGTTTTGGACTACTACCCTCAACACCCCCATATCATTATTTGTGTAACTGTCCTGCTTTGTATTAATGGTATGATTATGTGTAAGTTTCACCCCAGCTCTGTCTTCCAGAATGACCCAGTGTTTATTTCTGTAGCCATTTGACCACAGCTATTCCCCTTGAAGTCTTTGCTGGGCCCTTTCTAGCTCCTCCCATTTACGACACCTGTGTTCACCGATTCTATCAATGCACTCCAGTTTAGTCTAGTATAAGTCACACAGCTCAGGTCCATTTGACCGATGGTCTATGTGGCATATTTGTCGTGCATATTTGGAAGTGACTATTTGAAAGTGATATGACTTTCAGAAATATGACAGAAATTAGACAGAAGTGAGCATAAGTGAGCTAGGAGGATCGCCTTTTTTGTGAGTAACTGGTGTGCTGTACAAGACACCTTAGTCACCATGCTCAATATTGCTATCAACCTTGCAGCAATCTGCCTCCTTACCTACCACCCAGTCTCTCCCCCTGAGAAAATTTTCCACATCAGCGCCTCTCTCCTTCTTTCACCCATGTATACATCCCACACACTATTTTCCCTTTTTAACTACCACAAATCACATGCTTCCTTAGTGCAGCACAAACGCCGCTCCTACACAACACTGAACCATCTGCTGTCACTTTCCTTTCTCCTGTTTCATGCTGACGGGGACATCTCTCCTAACCGTGGCCTACCTTCCTTCACTGCTCATCCCATCTCCTCCTTCCATAGAAACACTGCTAATCTGCTTGCTATTCATTTTACATCTTTTCCTGACCCTTTTAAATGTGCTTTGTTGAACGCCCGATCTGTTGGTAACAAACTAACTGCTGTTCATGACCTGTTCCTCTCTAACTCCCTCCACCTGCTTGCTCTCACTGAAACATGGCTACAGCAATCAGACACCGCTTCCCTTGTTGCTCTCACCTATGGTGGCCTACACTTCACCCACACCCCCAGACCTGAGAACTGGCAAGGTATACTTCTCTCTTCACACTGCACTTACCAGGTCATTCCTCCCGCACCCTCCCACCCTTTACCCTACTTTGACGTCCACATCCTCAGACTCTTTCGGCCATTTTTCTATCACGGTTGTGTACAGACCCCTCCCTCGGCTCACCCCACCAGTTTCTGGATCATTTTGCTGCCTGGATCCCTCACTTCCTCTCTACCAAAATGCCCACTCTCATTTTAACATTCCCATTGATTACCCCATGTCTCCTTCTGCCTATCAGTTTCTTTTATTAACATCTCTTGGCCTCTCACAATTTACAGACTCTCCCACCCACAAGGATGGGCACTCTCTTGATCTGCTTTTCTCTATTATATCATCAATTTCTAACCTCAGTAATTCTACTTATGCGCGCTCTGACCACAACCTTATCTCTTTCGTTATCACCAAGTCTCAGCCTTCTCTGGACTCACCTGAACATCACACAATCAGAAATATCTACACCATTAATACTCAGAAACTCACAGACACAATACAGTCCTCACTGGCCCCAATCTCCTCCCTCTCCTGTCCTGACCTGGTTGTCAAACATTACAACAAAACTCTCTCAACCACCCTGGATATACTGGCACCACTCAGACACCACACCACCAGAGTCAGACGTCAGCAGCCTTGGCACACACTTCAGACTCACCATCTGCAGCGATGTTCCAGGTGCGCTGAGTGTCTGTGGAGAAAGTCAAAGCTACCTGCAGATTTTCTCCACTACAAATTTGTGCTCAGGACTTATCACACTGCTCTTCACTGCGACAATCAAAAATATTTCACCTCCCTCATCTCAACCTTACACAACAACCCAAAACACCTGTTTGACACCATTCACTCCCTTCTCAGGCCTAAAGCTCATGCCCCGGTTACTGACCTCTGTGCTGAAGACCTGGCCACTCACTTCAAAGACAAAATTGACAGTATCCAGCAAAACATCACATCGGAATTCCCAAATAATACCCGTGCTGTCCCTCCCCATACTTCCTTTAGTCTGCTCTCAGCCCTTGATCCGACGACAGAGGAAGAAGTAGCCAGGCTTCTGTCTGCTCGCCCCACCATCAGCTCTAGTGACCCCATTCCCTCTCACCTTGTCCAGTCTATTTCTCCAGCTGTCCTCTCTCATCTTACTGCAATCTTCAACCTTTCTCTCTCCGCTGGCATCTTTCCATCCTCCTTTAAACACGCTACTATAACCCCTTTACTAAAAAAACCCCCACTCTGGACCCATCCTGTACTTCTAATTACCGACCAATCTCTAACCTTCCCTTTATCTCTAAACTCCTGAAACGCTGGTCTACTCTCGCCTAATCCGCTATCTCTCTTCTCGATCCTCTACAATCAGGTTTCTGCACCCTACACTCCACAGAAACTGCTCTAGCTAAAGTCTCTAATGACCACCACACTGCTGAATCATAGGGTAACTACTCGTTGTTACTTCTACTGGATCTCTCTGCAGCGTGTGACACTGTTGATCACCATCTTCTCCTCCACATGCTCAGCGCCATTGGCATCCAGGACACCCCCTCTCTTGGTTCTCATCCTACCTCTCCTTTAGTGTCTCATTTTCCAATTCTACCTCTTCTCCTATTCTTCTGCCTGTTGGGGTTCCTCAGGGATCAGTTCTTAGTCCTCTCCTCTTTTCACTCTACACAGCCCCCATTGGACAAACCATCAGCAGTACCATCTCTACGCTGATGACCCCCAATTATACACCTCTTCCCATGACATCACTCCTGCCCTGCTACAAAACACCAGTGACTGTCTATCCGCGGTCTCCGACATGTCTTCCCTAAGACTAAAACTGAACTTCTGGTCTTCCCGCCATCCACTAACCAACCATCCCCTGCTATTTCTGTCTCAGTGTGGGGAACCACACAGCAGGCCCACTGTCTTGGGGTTATATTAGATTCTGACCTGTCCTTCACCCCCTATATCCAGTCCCTTGCCCACTCCTGTCAACTGGAACCTCAAGAACATCTTCAGAATCCATCTTTTTCTCACTATGGAAACAACCCAAACCCTCATTGTTGCTCTTATCCTTTCTTGTCTTGACTCCTGTAATGCCCTACTTATCGGTCTCCCTCTTTGCAAACTATTCCCTCTCCAATCTGTCCTGAATGCAGCAGCGAGGCTTGTCTTTCTTTCCAGCCGCTATACTGATGCCTCTACCCTGTGTCACTTGCTGCACTGGTTGCCCATCCAGTACAGAATACAGCATAAACTAATCACTATCACCCATAAAGCTCTCAACAGCTCTACATACGCCTACATCTCCTCCCTCATCTGTCTACCACCCTACCCGGTGTCTCCGCTGTGCTGATGATCTTAGACTACATTCCTCAGTCATCCGAACCTCCAATGCCGGACTCCAAAATTTTTCATATGCGGCACCAGTACTCTGGAACATACTACCACGGGCAATTAGCCACACTGCAACCCTCATATTTTTAAGAGGGCCCCGAGAACACATTTTCTCAGTCAGGCCTACCGAGATCCTTAATTGCAAACTCCCACCTGCTATGACACACCTCTGTCACTCCCTGCAACCTGGTCACACACAGGCACTTATCTGATATAGATTACTGTCAGGGTGCAGGTCATCAAGTTTTAGGTAAACCACTGCATATGAAACATGGCTGGCCATTGTTTACCCTTCTTGCCTTCGACTCCCATAACCTAATAGATTCTGCTCTTCAGCAGGCCCTCACACCATGATTCATCTGTAAGTAGTTTTGTGTAAGTTTGTCTTTTGTCTGTCCCCTCTAATTGTAAAGGCTGCCGGAAAAGTCGGCATTAATAAAGATTATATATTATTTACACCTCCACCCTGTCACCAGAAGTAGCAACCTGACCACCTGATGACTTAATGGCTGAGGAACATTGAAAAGGCATGTAAGGCCTCTGGGCTGGACAGCTACCTCAGAATTCTTAAAGGGTTCTTGGACAATCTTTTCATGTATAGGCTTACAACTGTGATATATTAAATTTGCCAAATTGGTACACTTTAAACCTTCTTTTTTATTAAACATATATCATCCAATGTAACCAACGAACTTTATAAAAAGTAAAAGACTCTAACCCAAACAAGTAGGTCAATTATATCTTCGTCCCAGGAATTCACAGAGTCATTCAATCCACACTGGAGTAGTTGGGGATCCGATTCATAGAGACAAGGAGTCACACCTGGCTGGTCTTTCGAGGTCAGCACCTCTTTTCAAGATGCGGTGTGCTTGTAACCCTGCTTTAAACCTAGGCGTATTAACCAAGTAAAACAAACAAATTTCTAAGCATACGTTTTGATTATAAAATACCTAAGTGCTATACATATTCATTTAGACCTTTGGCATAATATTGTATCTGCTTATCCTAAGCCTTCCCTCTTGGGACGGGTCTTACATCTCATATCGTTTGTTCCCTATACGTTCTAAACGCACCAGCGGAGTTCACTATCCTGCTTGCTCATGAAGTCCTCTAGAATTTCACAAAATTTTTTTTCTGTTGTTTTGTCGACTGCTTGTACAGGCGATGCAGACCATGCAGGCTAATAGAGTTTTAACGCACGTTGTTTGCCTATGTAAAAGTCCCACGGAACTTATAGGTAAATGCATTGGGTAGTGTTACTGTAAAAAGCCTTCACTTGATATACACCATAGTGGATGTGGATGCAAGTTCCTTTGATCTATTACGTCATAAGGCACCCAAACATGGGATGTACCCACTTTTTCATTTGTAGTAGTTTGTGTCTTGTTTTATATGATTTATGTCTAAGAAGTTAGTTGGTTACCACTGTAGGCCTTTTTGATAAACCAGGGTGTTCCTTAACTTGGCCATAGTTTGGATCACTACTAAAATCCAATATTTCAAATGTTTTTTCACAATATTGCAGTTATAAGGTGGTAGAAAAATAATTCTATCTGTTTATTTTGTCTTAGATTTTAGTAATCACTTCTCCAAAGTGATACTTCTTGTGCAATCTGATCAATCTCTTTTTGATTGTATCCTCGATTGACAAATTTATTTATTATTTTATGTTTACTAGTTCTCCAAGCTTCTTCACTAGAGCAAATACGTCTGGCCCTTACCAGTTCACCTTTTAATACCCCATTGAATATATTGGGATTATGAAAACTTCGTTTGACATTAAGATCAGGCACAAAAAATGTCCAAGAAGGAGATTTTTTAGAAAACAATCTCACAGAAATTCGTGGCACAGTTGGTGGAAGCTCCCAAAAAGACAATCGCAAGCAAAATCGAGGTCCAACGGGAAGAGGAAAGAAGAAATAAAAAAAAAAACGAATGCCGAAAATCTATTAGTTAACATCTCCTCCAAACAGTTCACTGAATCTCAGATTACACTAATTAATAAGGGGTTAAATTTTGTACCTGTTTATAGTAAGGAATTATTTGACTTTGAAGTAGATTTGTACAAATTATGTAGGAATATTAGAATTAAAATGCACTTCTTTCATCAAAATCAGTCTAAAAATAGTGTATATCAAATACCAAAAAAAAATTAAAGAAGAAAAGTACTTGTGACCCAGAGATAAACTCTCCAACCTTGGAGGTTTTTCAACAATTAGTTCTTGAGGACGTGAGAAAACAATGGAATACTGTAAAAAAGATCCCTAACAATCTAACAAAAAATTAACGGTTAGCTTTACAGGAAATTAAGAAAGATCAGACAGTGGTAGTAAAAAAAGCCAATAAAGGCGGGGCTACAGTCATCCTAGATAAAAACCAGTACATACAAGAAATTTATAAACAATTAGAAGATTCCAACATATATAAAAAATTGAGGTGTGATCCATCTGTAGATAGTAAAAAAGATATTGACATGATCTTGGAGGAAGCTGTAGTAAATAATGTGATAAGTGACAACACTAGGAAAGCCCTTACAAATGACCAGGAACCCTAGGGTTCCTATATTATACACTGTACCCAAAATACACAAGTCTTTAACAGAACCACTAGGTCGCCCAATAGTGTCTGGGGTTAATTCTGTATTTGAACCCCTGGCCAAATTTATAGATGAATTTTTGCAACCTGCTGTAAAGCTAGAAAAACAATGCCTTCAAGATACCAGCCAATTCCTACAATCTATTGCTAATGTACATGTTCTTCCTGGGGATGTTTTGTGTACATTGGATATCCAATCCTTGTACACGAATATCCCATATGAGGAAGGTAAAGAAGTTATCAGAGAAACATTAAATAAAAATCATAATTTGACTAATGCATTTATAAATTTCCTTATGTTATTGGATATTGTCTTAACCAAGAACTTCTTTAGATCTGGAGAAGATTTTTTTCTGCAGCTACAGGGGACCTCGATGGGGTCCCCTGTGGCTCCAGGATATGCTAATTTATATGTCGCCATGTTGGAAAATAAATACATTGTTAATTCCATATTCAAAAATAACATCATTGTCTGGAAACGGTACATCGATGACGTGTTCCTAATATGGAGAGGCACTTCACGAAGATTGCAGGAATTTGTTCAGTATATTAATGGGTTAAACCAACTCATTAAATTCACCATACAGAAGGATAATCAAGAAATTCAATATTTGGATGTCTTGGTTAAAAAAGAGGGAAATAGATTGGAAACTAGTCTGTATTCTAAGGTAACTGACCGAAATAACCTTATACATCTACGAAGTTTTCATAATCCCAATATATTCAAAGGGGTATTAAAAGGTGAACTGGTAAGGGCCAGACGTATTTGCTCTAGTGAAGAAGCTTGGAGGACTAGTAAACAAAAAATAATAAATAAATTTGACAATCGAGGATACAATCAAAAAGAGATAGATCAGATTGTACAAGAAGTATCACTATAGGAAAGAAGTGAATTACTAAAATCGAAGAGCAAAAATAAACAAGATAGAATTATTTTTTCCTACCACCTATGATAAACATGCTAATATTGTGAAAAAAACATTTGTAAATATTGGCATACGTTAAGTAGTGATCCAAACTATGGCACACTGTTTAAGGAACGTCCCTGGTTTATATTCAAAAAAGGCCCTACAATAGGTAACCAACTAACCTCTTCAGACATAAAATCATATAAAACAAGACAACAAACACTACAAACTGAAAAAGTGGGTACATTCCCATGTTTGGGATGCCTTAATTGCACGTCAATAATCAAAGGAACTTGCATCCAACATCCACATAATGGTAGTAATATCAAAGTGAAGGGCTTTTTTACATGTAACA
Source organism: Phyllomedusa bahiana (assembly GCA_025379985.1). Classification (NCBI taxonomy): domain Eukaryota; kingdom Metazoa; phylum Chordata; class Amphibia; order Anura; family Hylidae; genus Phyllomedusa; species Phyllomedusa bahiana. Next base: position 20,704 of record JAODAL010002805.1, on the reverse strand, counting down.
CTACCCAAGTCATTTACCTTATAAAGTGTCCGTGTGGACTTGTCTACATAGGACAAACAAAACGTGCGGTTAAAACTCGTATTAGCGAGCATAGGTCTGCTATCCGCCTGTACAAGCAGTCAGACAAAACAACAGAAAATAAATATGGTGAAAATTCTCTAGCACGGCACTTTCATGAGCATAGACATGGAGTTAGTGAACCCCGCTGGTGCGTTTTAGAACGTATAGAGAACAAAGATATGGAGAGGGTTAAGTCCCGTCTCCTACAGAGGGAAGCTTACTGGATAAGCAGATTACAATCATTATCGCCCAGAGGTCTAAATGAAATGTATAGCCTTAGAGTATTTCTATAATCAAAACGTATGCTTTAGAAATTTGTTTCTTTTTAACTTGGTGTTTTAATACGGCTATGGTATTTAAGCAGGGTTACAAGCACAGCACGCATGCTTGAAAAAGAAGGTGTGACCTTCGAAACAACGTCGCAGCTCAGGTGTGCTCCTCTGTCTCTATGCTCGGCATCTCCCAACTATCCCAGTGTGGATTGAATGGACTCCTGTGAAGTTCCCTGCGGGACGAAGATATAAGTTTACCTATGCCCTTTCTTGTCTAATGTGCTTTTACATTTTATAATACGTTACATTTGTCTCAAATTGGACTGATATATGTTTAATAAATAAGAAGAAAGTATTTAAAGTGCTGTAGCCATATGTTGCATTGTTGACACGTCACAAACAGTGGAGGATGTTTTATATATGGCACTGGGCTGAAAATAGTGGTATACAAAAGAAGTTGATGTTTAACCTAAAGTTATATTAAACTTTGTCATTCATAATTATTAAAAGGGTTGTATCGCTACAAAGTTCATGTCTCAGATTATGGAGACAGTAAAAATAAGCACTTTTGTAATTGGGTTGCATTACCTCAGTCACTTGGTTTAGCAGATATGAGATTTTCTATGTATCTGTGTTCTAATTCTGCTGCTGCTCATCAGACACGTCCCCTGACTGGATACCGCCCCCCTAGACACGCCCCCTGCACTGTGATTGGCTGGCTGACATTTCATTCAGCCTGTTTGGATACGCCCTCAGACAGGAAACGCCCCGGACACGCCCCTTGCGCTGTGATTGGCTGGATGACATTTCATTCAGCCTGTTGGGATACGTCCCCAGACAGGAAACGCCCCGGACACGCCCCCTGCGCTGTGACTGACTTTGTGCACACTCTGTGTTTTCTCCCCTCTGAGCTGTTAAAATCAATAGTGAAAAAAGGGCTGCTGGCTCTATACTCATCTCCCAGCTCTAGGGTGAATGATCTGGGCAATGACTGCCTGTTTAAGTCACAGATCCACTCATTTAACACAGTATTATACAGTCTTCTGCCTGTTAACAGGGGGAGAGAGGGTAGGAGGGCAGTGTGCATTGCTCCATATAGCACAGTCTGCTGCCTGGTAACAGAGGGGATGGGGGGGCAGTGTACACTCCTCACATGTCTCATCAGTTCAGGCTGTGTGTATAACTGCTTATACCACAGTCATACAGTCTTCTGTCTGGTAACAGAGGGGAAGGGAGAGGGGGGCAGTGTACACTCATCACATGTCTCAACAGTTCAGGCTGACTGTATAACTGCTTATAGCCCAGCAAGGAGCTTGTGGAGTCAGCCTGTAGCTCTGCAGGCACATGGCAAGCATGCAGGAGGCTACATGCTCTGCAGACATCCTTCTGTTTCAACTGCACAGTCAGAATGATGATGTCCCAGGTCTTCAGTGAGGAGAGACACACCTCCTGGGAGGAGAGACATGCCTGCAGAGAGGAGAGACTCGCCCCTAGATTTCAAACTCAATCTGAGAGAATTAGCTGAAGAGTACGAACAGTTCGAACGATACAACCCTTTTAAAAATTATTTACCTGTCCTGCTGTGCAAAACCAGGCAGAAAGCCCTGTCCTCACTTTCCCCTGCAAACCATGGGACATTCATTGATCACATGGCCTCAATGAATGTTTTGTTATCACTCAGTGAGTGTGCTTTGAAGCCAGGCTCAGCTTAGGGACTCTCCCCTGTAGTGGGTGTGACCTGAGTATCGAAAGATCTGGCTGCATTCACTCTTTTCAGTTTGTAGTTTTCAAGTGAATGGAAGTAATTACATTAGAGTATTTACGAGAGAGGGAACTGTGTGTTTATGTTTGAGTCCTGCTGACAGAACTTAGAAATGGAAGCAGAGGACAGCAGTTCAGAGCGGGGGTTGTGTACTGCTGTCATGAAAATGATTATTGCAGCTGTGTACAGCTTACATAATAGCTCATGAGGCCTAACTATCATCCTTATGACCGTACAGAGCTGGGTGGGGGGATTACAAACTTAGGTCAGCACACAGATTCTAGCAGTAATAACTGTGGAGGGAAGTACTAGATTGCAATGCAGTCTGGGAGTTGTAGGAAAGAGATAGTGGAGAACTAGAGACCCTGCCACAAACAGGAAGTTTCACTGCAAAAAGTAGGTTTTATGATAGATGAATAAGGAGGCACAGGAAAGGAAACACAAAGGTAACCCCTTTAAGTAAGGCGAAGAGGTTCTCAAAGCTCAAGCTGCTGCATAAAGCGTACAATACTCCTTAATTATTATTTCAATGTGTATCAGAGACAATTTTAAAGGTCCCAAATGTGACATGGAGAATGCTAGGTTGCTGCATATTTTGTGGGAATATAGTATCTTAGGAACATGCTGGAAGGAGGTCGTTGTAATCATTCATACTGTACATAAGGTCAATAACCCGCTTCATAGGATCTTATGATATCTTGGAGATGTAGTCTTTGAAGAACCTAAACGTCTTAGCATTACTCATATATTTTATACGGCCCAGAAAATAGTCACTTTGAAGCGGAACCAATCCTCTCCCCTGACCATCAGCAAGTATTTCAATAAACTGGAAAAAGGAGTGTATCCGAAGAGGAACACCTTAAAAAAATTTGAGAATGTCTGGGGCCCATGGCTGGACTTTCCTGGCTCGACCCTCTTGACTTTCCCAATAGAGAGAGTGTTTAGAGGGCTGTGTCCAGTATAAACAGTGCGTTTGACACTGTTAATCACCACCTTCTCCTCAGCTCAGCGCCATTGGCCTCCAGGACACCGCTCTCTCTGGTTCTCGTCCTACCTCTCTAACCACTCCTTCAGTGTCTCATTTTCAGGTTCTACCTCCTCTCCCTCTTGCTGTTGGGGTTCCTCAGGGATCAGTTCTTGTTCCTCTCCTCTTTTCAATCTACACAGCCCCCATTGGCCAAACCATCAGCAGATTTGTCTTCCAGTACCATCTACGCTGTTGATACCCAATTATACACCTCTTCACATGACATCACTCCTGCTCTTCTACAAAACACCAATGACTGTCTGTCCACTGTCTCTGACATGTCTCTTATCTCAAACTACACCTCTCTAAAACTGAACTTCTCGTCTTTCCACCATCGACTAACCGACCCCCCCCTTGCTATTTCTTTTTCAGTGTGTGGTACCACCATAACTCCTAGGCTGCAGGCCCACTGTCTGGGGGTTATACTAGATTCTGATCGGTTCTTCACTCCCTATATCCACTCCCTGGCCCGCTCCTGTCACCTGCACCTCAAGAACATCTCCAGAATTCGTCCTTTTCTCACTGTGGAAACAACTCAAACTCTCACTGTTACTCTTATTCTTTCTTTCTCGTCTTGAACATTGTAACTCCTTGCTTATCGGTCTCCCTCTCTGCAAACTCTCCCCTCTCCAGTGTGTCCTGAAAGCAGCAGCCAGGCTTGTCTTTCTCTCCAGCCACTATACTGATGCCTCTATCCTGTCAGTCACTGCACTGGTTGCTCATTCAGTACAGAATACAACAGAAACTCATCAGTCTCACCCATAAAGCTCTCCACAGTGCTGCACCCTCCTACATCTCCCTCATCTCTGTCTACCACCCAAACCAGTATCTCCACAGAGCTGCAACCCCTACATCTCCTCCCTCATCTCTGTCAACCACCCTACCCGGTCTCTCCACAGCACTGCACCCCCTACGTCGCCGCCCTCATCGCTGTCTGCCACCTACCGTCTCTCCACTGGCTGCACCTCCTACATCGCCTCCCTCATCTCTGTCTACCACCCTACCCAGTCTCTCCACTGTGCTGCAACCCCTACATCTACTCCCTCATCTCTGTCTACCACCCTACCCAGTCTCTCCACAGTGCTGTAAACCACCCCATATTAAGGTAACATGGCTGTACCATTATGGAAACCAAGCACTTCTCACCCTTCGTCTCACCCTATACCCTGACAGATTGTAAGCTCCTGGGTGCTGGGCCCTCTCAAATTGTGTCTCATCTTTAATTAGATTTTTTTTGTGCAATGTATGTCTTTTGTCTGATTTTTAATTTGCTTTTTTTTATCATGTATTGTCTGGTTTCTGTGCGCTTATACACTCCAAACTCTAAAGTTCTGTGGAATATGTTGGTGTTATATAGATATTATTAAATCTATACTCCCTTTCTCCCAATTGTTAATTCCTCCTGCCTCTTTAGCTTTCACTACAGAAGCGTCATCTCTCATCTCTGTCTACCACCCTACCCGGTCTCTCCACAGTGCTGCACCTCCTACATCTCCTCCCTCATCTCTGTCTACCACCCTACCCGGTCTCTCCACAGCACTGCACCCCCTACATCTCCTCCCTCATCTCTATATACCACCCTACCCGGTCTCTCCACAGTACTGCACCCACTAAATTTCCTCCCTCATCTGTCTACCACCCGACCCGTTCTCTCCACAGTGCTGCACCCCCTACATCTCCTCCCTCATCTCTGTCTACCACCCTACCCGGTCTCTCCACAGCACTGCACCCTCTACATCTCCTCCCTCATCTCTATCTACCACCCTACCCGGTCTCTCCACAGTGCTGCACCCCCTACATCTCCTCCCTCATCTCTGTCTACCACCCTACCCGGTGTCTCTTCACAGATTGCACCCTCACATCGCCATCCCTCATCTCTGTCTACCACCTACATTTCCCCGTCTCATGCACAGCAACTGCACCCCCTACATCCTCCTCCCTCTATTCCCCAGTTACCACTACAGGCTTCGGATTCACAGCACTCATGCACCCTACATCTCCTCCCTCATCTCTGTCTACCACCCTACCCGCTCTCTCCACAGCACTGCACCCCCTACATCTCCTCCCTCATCTCTGTCTACCACCCTACCCGGTCTCTTCACAGCACTGCACCCCCTACATCTCCTCCCTCATCTCTGTCTACCACCCTACCCGGTGTCTGCTGATGAGCTGAGATTACATGCCTCAATCATCCACGCCGCCCATGCCTGTCTCCAAAATTTTGCTTGTGCTGCACCAGTTCTCTAGAACATGTTGCCCCATATGATCAGGCACAGTCATTATTATTAAATCTATCCTCCCTTTCTCCCAATTGTTAATTCCTCCTGCCTCTTTAGCTTTCACTACAGAAGTACCATACGTATATCAGGCTTTAGGAAATAGTCAGTTAACTAGTCACTGGGTTCAGTCTACATTGCGAGCTTATGCGGCTTGGACCGTGGTTCCCACTGGGCAGCGGGGTTTTCCCTTGAGGGAGTTCATCGGACTGTCCATTTTGTTCTTTATATTATTTCTATGGTTCTGTTCAGATATGCTATTGACCCAGACGTCACTGATATGAGCCAAGTGTTTTTTCTACATTAAAGGGGTTTTGCCAGGAAGAGAGTTCATTACCTCCTTATCAGCACAGAGGAGAATATAAACAAATCATGCTGAGTCATGAAGGCTGCAGGGGAGAGAGGGAGGGGGGTGAGCAAGAAGTGAGGAATAAGGGAGCATCTCAAAAGTTAACTCAAATAATAAAATTACAACAGTGGATTATCTATACAGCAGATACAGGCTCATACACTGCACTTTCTCCCAAGTCCCTTGAAAGCTCATTCATTTTCCCTTTCATCAGATAAGAAGTGTTTCACGCAAGCCTGGCCAGATCAGCTCCTCTGGTCGTGTCTAATGCAAACTTTCAGGTAACTAAGGGAGACTGAGCAATGCTGCAGCTCTCAGAGGCTTCACTTTTTGTAATCACATATAATTAGAAAAGTGATTAAATACCCATTTTGGAGGATCCCACGTCAACATTACATGGTGGCAAAACCCCTTTAATGATGCAGAATCCGGTTTGTATGTATAATAAAATGCCTTGTGGGGAGGGGGCGCTGTGACTATCTTCTATTGTGAATGGTGATAAGCCGTGTTATCTACACATTGGTGTCACCTTCCATTGTATTCCATCTGTGATGATAATGAGGAGACTCTTCTCTACAGAAGAGGAAGTATCAGCCTATCATAAGGCTTAGTGCCCAAAGTGAGACCTGCAGGAGTTCAGGATTTATCAGAATATAGAGAGTGATAGGAGACACTAAAGGATAAAAACACAACAACAAAAATTCTTAATAAATCTGCTTCATATAAAAACACAATATAAACAGTAGTTTATTTATGATGACAACTTCCCTTTAAATCTCCAACATGGCCGCCAGTGCCGTCCTGCGCCCAAAATAATAGGCGAGATAACCAGCTCTATCTCCTTACCTTGTGACATAAGAGGCCGGTGATTCTCCAGATCCTCCATCATGACGTCCTTGTACAGATCCTTGTGTCCTTCTAAATACTCCCACTCCTCCATGGAGAAATAGACAGCGACCTCCTGACACCTTATAGGAACCTGACACACAAAATGATACGGTCATCACCCAGACCCCTCCAGTGGTGTTACTGTATAATGTCCCAGCATTCCCAGCAGCAGCAGCGTCACCTCTCCAGTCAGCAGCTCCGCCATCTTGTTGGTGAGTTCTAGGATCTTCTGCTTATTGTCCCTCTCATGTATCAGTGAGTGCGGGGGAGGCTCTATGATGGGGCCCCGGCTCCATCCTCCTGACACACAGGGACAGCTGCTGGGGGCCACACAGTCACCTGACGTCTTCTTCACTACTGTGTAATCCTGTGTATGGAGAGAAATCCCTGGATCAGTGACCGATCTCCAGAAATCTAGTGACTAGAACTAATATTATTCCTGCACTGAGAGACGTCCAGGCCACGTGTGGACTTCTGAGCTGTGACTTCCCCTGATAACATCCTCTGGCAAAGAGGTTCTTAATCTCACTACAGTAAAGAACCCTCTTCTATGTTGGCTACCCCTTGTTATAGTTACAGTATAATACACTGCTCAAAAAAATAAAGGGAACACTAAAATCCCACATTCTAGAACTCAATGAATGAAATATTCCAGTTGCAATCTTTTATTAATCACATAGTGGAATGCGATGATAACGATGAAACATAAAAAAGATCAATAAACATCACAATGAATCTCCCATGGAGTTTTGGATTTGGAATAACACTCAAAATCAAAGTGGAAAATCAAATTTCAGGCTGATCCAACTCCAGTGGAAATGCCTCAAGGCAAGGAAATGAGGCTCAGTAGTGCGTTTGTCCTCCACGTGCCTGTATGACCTCCTTACAACACCTGGGCATGCTCCTGGTGCAGCGGAAAATGTTCTACTGAGGGATCTCCACCAAGACCTGGATTAAAGTATCAGTCAACTTATGGACAGTCAGTGGCATTAGTAGATGGAACAAAACAGGATGTCCCAGTGCTCGAGTGGATTCGGATCGGGGTGGAACGGGCAGGTCAGTCCATAGCATCAATGCTTTCATCATGCAAGAACTGCTGACACATTCAGCCACAAGAGGCCTAGCATTGTCCTGCATCAGAAGGAACCCAGTGCCCACATGGCCTCACAATGGGTCTGAGGAGCTCATCCTGGTATCTAATGGCAGTTATGGCACCTCTGGCAGCACATGGAGAGCTGTGCGGTCCTCCAAAGAAATGCCTCCCGACACCACTACTGACCCACTGCCAAACCGGTCATGCTGGAGGATGTTGCAGGCGGCAGAACATTCTCCATGGCATCTCCAAACTCTGCCACATGTACTGAGTGTGAACCTGTTCTCAACTGTGAGGAGCACAAGCAGCCAATGTCGAATCTGCTAATATTTCTGTTCTCTGGCAAAAGCCAATGGCCCTGCATGGCATTGGGCTGTAAGCAGAACACTGACTTCTGGACATTGGGCCCTCATAACACCCTCATGTTTCTGTCAGTTTGGGCAGATCTAGATATTAGTGATCTGCTGGAGGTCATTTTGCTGGACTCTGGCACTGCTCCTCCTTGCACAAAGGAGGAGGTAGCAGTCATGTTGCTGTGCTGGGTTGTTGCGCTCCTACAGTCCCCTCCACATCTCCTTGTGTAGTGACCTGTCTACTGGTATCTGCTCCATGCTCTGGACACTGCTGACAGACACAGCTAACCTTCTTGCCACAGCTTGCATTGATGTGCCATCCTGGATGAGCTGCACTACTTGAGCAACTTCTGTGGGTTGTAGACACCGCCTCTTGCTACCCCTAGCGGTGAGAGCAATGACAAAATGTAAAAGTGACCAAAACAACAGCCAAAAAGGATGAGCACAGAAGAAATGGTCTGTGGTCACCACCTGTAGCACCACTCCTCTATAGGGGTTGTCTTGCTAATTGCCTATCATTTCTACCTGTTGTCTCTTCCATTTGCACAACAGCAGGAGAAATTGATGCATAATCAGTGTTGATTCATAACTGCACAGGTTGATTTCACAGAAGTGGGATTCACTTGGAGTTTCATTGTGTTGTTTAAGTGTCCCCTTTATTTTTTGAGCAGTGTATATCTCCCCCTTTCCTTCAGGCTGTACAAACTAAGTTCTAGAAGTGTTTTATGACCATTGTTAATCACCCCTCCAGCATTTTTAACCCCTTACCGACCTATGACGTATGAGTACGTCATAGCGCCGGTAAGCGGCTTTGAAACGGGATCGCGCCGTGGGTAATCACAGCTAACACCCGGCGACGCCCGCCTGCGCTGTTTAACCCATCAGATGCCGTGGCAAAGGTGGCCGCGCTGTCTGAATGATAAGATCGCTGATTCCCGACGGGCTAACATGGCAGTGGGATGTCTTGTGAAGGCTCTGATCGCTGCCATGTTCCTGTTTGCCCCACTTCCGTGTACAGACAGGAAGTGGGGAAACCGCCATCTTGGTACAGTCTGATGCATTGTCTATGCAATGCATTAGGCTGTATTAATGATCGGGCCCCCTAGTGGTCAAGCACCATAGGGGGACTAAATGTTAAAGTGAAAAAAAATAAAATAAATAAAAAGTTTTAAAGTACAAAAAAAATTTAAAAAGTATTAAAAGTTCAAATCCTCCCCTTTCCCCATTTTACAAAATTAAAAAATTTACACATATTTGTTGTCGCCATGTCCAAAAAGTCCTATAAAAATATAATATAATTTATCCCATACAATGAACACCGTAGAAAAAAAAAATTCAAAACGCCAAAATTGCGTTTTTTTGGTCATTTCACATGGCATAAAAATTGGAATAAAAGTGATAAAAAAAGTCACATCCATTTCAAAGTACTAGCGATAAAAAGTGCACTTCAGCCACAGAAACTGCCCCTCACTGACTTCCGTAGGTGTTAGCACAAAAAAAGTTATTGGTCGTAGAAAACGGCGCCAAGGCGCAAATTTTAAAAATAGAGAATGTTTGGAATTTTTTCACGGTACCAAAACATAACGAAAACCCTACATGTTTGGTATTGCTGTAGAATACAGATAACAGCATTTTTACCAAAGAATAATCTCCGTAAAAACAAACCTCACGCAAACCTGGCGCAAGTAGGTTTGTTTTCACATTTTGCCCCACTTAGAATTTTTTTGCCGTTCCCTAGTATACTCTATAGTAATATGAATAATACCATTATAAAGTACAACTTGCCCCGCAAAAAAAAAAAAAAAGCCCTCATGTGTCTATGTAGGTGGAAAAATAAAAAAGTTATGGATATCAGAAGGCGAGGAGGGAAAAAATTTATAGCCATATTATTATGACCGTCCGTCAGGAAGGGGTTAAACCAGATCTACTTTATGGATTTCTTTTTGTTGATGAAATCTCCAGATGTGATCCCAGTATTCCTCAAAAGTAGGAAGAGGGAGAGTGTGACCCGTTGTATAGAGCTCTAGTTCCCCGCATCTAGAATACTGGGGTCAAATCTGGTGACCAACTACAAAAAGAAGGTAAGCTGTGTCAACCTTTCCTTTTTTGGTGTTGTGCTGTGTGGCGGCCATTGCTGCTGTTGTGCTTTGCTCGTGGGGTGGTGTAGCCTAGAGCCAGGGGGCTAGGCCTGGCAGCAGTGGTGCTGCGGACCACTGGGTTGTGCCCCTTGCTTGTGTGGTTGTTGCTGTGACGGTAGCCGCCATGCAGTGTTATATCCATTAGTGTAGGGACCCACTTTAAATAGGTCGCCGTGAAGTGGCCAGTGGGCCTATACATTTTGATCAAAAAGTATACTAAGAATCTAATGTTGATTGTTGTAATTTTTGATGAGAAGCATTAGATCAACATATGTTTTGAGGACGTGCGGTCCATACCTCTCTCCCTCCTCTCTCATAGTAATATAGAGAATTTTACCTCTCCGGTCACCAGGTGGACGATCTCCAAGGTGAAGTTGAATATTCTTTTGGTGAGCTTGTCCATGTCTATTCTTGTTGGGTCATTCAGGAGAAGGAACGCTGTGTACGAGAATAAGAGGAAACTGGATGAACTGGAAGGTTCTAGAACTGCAGGCGCCATTATGGAGAAAGGAGGGGCCCCAAATCCTACAGGGGCCACATCATGTGTGACATACAGAACCTCTGGGGGCAGAGGAGAAGCAGCTTCTCAGAGCCGTCACCACATGGATACAGGGTGTTCCCAACACATCCACAGGATATTCCATAATGTCCAATAGATGAGGGCCCCACCTCTGGGGGCCACGCACGGCTGTGTCTGTAACTCCTATAGAAGTGAATGAAGAGACCCTTGTACATGTGTGGTCCCTCTCTGTTCATTCCCCACCTGGATGCAGTGGCCCCATCTCCATGAAGGTCGGGTCTGTTCTCCAGAGGTGAGACCCTCATCTATCAGACATTTATGGGAGATGCTGTGGATACATCAGAAATGTCCATGTTGGGAAAACCCCTTTATGTTATAACTGATGAAGGACTTGATGCATCAGGTGAGAAAAGCAATATGAAGCCATTTCCCCAGACAGTGAGGACTTGACACACGGCTGATACTGGGGGAGGGCGATTCATCACAGCGATTGGGATAAAACAAGAACAGAAGCTCCGGGGATGAACCCCAACCTGCCCGCTCCTCCTCTCCTCACAATCATCTCTCCAGACAAGGACCCAGACCTGAGCTTCTCCAGCCCGAGCCTCACAGACACCCAGGAAACGTATAGAGGGGTGAATAACCTTCCAGAAGGGTCAGAATCATGGAGGCGTCCTCTACAGGGCGTCTCGGCACAGGAAACATGGCCGCCCATCACAAGAGGTTCTGCAGCAGCTGCGGTTCGCAGTCTATTGTCAGCAGCAGGTTATAGAGGAGCGAAATGTGGGTGAAGGTTTCAGAGATTTGCAGCTGCTACTCATTAACCCCTTCTTGATCCACACAGTTCTCTCCATCCCTGGGATATAGTCACTGCCTCATTGTAGAGTCATCATTCTCCTTATCGGTCTCATCAGTAGAAGCTTATATAATCCACGGCCCTCATCACCTCTGCCTCAACCTCAAGGCTGTGTTGCCAGAGCCTATTTTGCAGGCGTTGGGGTCGTCATAAAATGGACCGACTCCCAAAATATATAATTAGTTGGTCCAGTTAGTTTGATGCAGTGCAAAGAGCAAGAGGAATTGGGTCCGGCCAGTGCTCCTGCTCCCATATCCTTAGCCTCATCACATGAGGAGTGTAACTGATGACATGGAGCAGTCAAAGCGCTGCCCCAGGGGAAAAGATTCTGCTCCCATAGCAAACAGATCAACCAGATTTCAGCAACATTTTTCACTCATTCTCAAAGTAGAAGTAGATGAACCATTCATCAGAACTGACTGTGGCTGAGGCAATTCCTTTATACCCTGACACTGTTAGAGATGTTGCCCCTGTGGTCACCGCTTTGCAAACAACCCAAGTTAGTGTAGAGAGGCCGTTCTCTATCCTGGAAATAATGAGATCAGATGTGAGGTCATGTATGAAGGATCTAATGGAGGCAAGACCCAGGGCACCGCTGAGATAGCTTGCCCTGCGCCCAGAATCCCCCATTCTTCCCCGAACCCCCACCCCCCAACACGGCGCTTCGTGGCCCCACCAAAAATGACACTGATCACTGACATGGATTGAAATGGCCACAGCAGCCAGTTTACACATACAACATATTAACGAATAAATATATAAAATATATATATAACTCCAACTGTATAAAATGTATATATAAAATATACATAAAATATACATAACTTTCCAAACTGCTTCAAACAACCGTCCATGGGGCCGAGGTCCTTGGAGCTAAAACCGGCCAGACGCCCAAAAAATCCCTGAAGGGAAAAACCACCAAATTGCCCCCAGCCGAACTCCACTGGCTCAGGGGCCCAAAGCCATACTCTATGGCTCCACCATTTTGCTCTTCAGGGATAACACCCTAAAAGAGCCCACCTTCACCGGGCCGTCCCTTTAACCAATCATTGAGGGAATCCTATCCCGAAGGACTCCCTGACCACGTATTCCTCCCAACTCCAGAACCTCAGCCTACCCTGTGAGCGTGCATGACCCCTTATGCACGCGAAACCCCCACCAAACCTATCACCCTCTCAATGCCCTCCTGCAAACCAAGTGCCCATAAGTGCAACCCAACAGCTGTCAGGTGGACACCGTCCGTTCTCCAAAAATTTCCTTTACCCGATTCCAACTCGAGGTGCCGCACAAACACGCCCCCATTCCTGGCAACAAAATTGGCCACTGACCTGTTAACCTTGACCCGTGCCCTATTCAAACTCACAACCGAGCGAGCCCCCCTCCAATGGTGACGGAAAACCATATCCGACCATACGATAAACAATCCTGGATAGGATGCCCACAATCGCAGCAAATCATGCTTGATGCTGCATGCTAACTCATGAGATGTCTGCGAACCCAATTCATTCCCACCTGCATGCACGACCAGGATCTCCAGAGGCAGGTCCCAGGCCGCACAAACTCCGGCACGACCCCCAGCCACCTCATTCCCCGTCGTCCAATCCATCGTACTACTACCTCGTCGCGGGAAAAACCCAGCTGGCGCCCATTCGGTCGCATGTCAGCTCTTTCCGCACCCCAAAACACGTACGAATGGCCAAGGATCCACACCAAGAGGGGGGAATGCACTACAAAAAAAAAAAAAAAAAAAAAAAAAAAAAAAAGAATAGTCCCAAAACTTTAAACCCACCCAAACCACCCCCCCCCCCCCCCCCCGCAAGCCCCTACCCCCGGTCACCGACCATTCCCTACAACCAAGTGAGGACGCACATAAATACGAAACCGATCCGACTCCCATCTGCCTATTCTGTGCACTACTTCCGGGCTCAAACCCCACCCCGACGCCTCCGCAGCCGCCCCAATGCGGAAAGAGTGCGGGGCAAGACCGGAGCCTTCCAAACCCAGAGCTGACAAGCACCGCCGAAACACTGCCACAAATTGAAACTTTGATAAGTACGACCCATACTCAAGCAAAAGACCAGGCCCATCCGAAAAACTCACCAACCTCCTAAATTCCCGAAAACAATTCAGCGGGCACATAAACGCCCCTAGAACCCGCCCCAGGACCACCTGTTTGCCCCTCCCTGCTTGATCAGTCTTAGAACGCCTAATGCGAAATACCAGCGAGTCTCCCCGATCCAACACATCCACCGCCTGCAAACCCCCCTCTCTCCCCCGCCCCGGGGATACCAGCTCACCTACCCGTAACGCCCCAAAGAATGCCAGGGAGAAAGCCAACCGAAACAAGGCCAACTCAAACAGAGAGCTCGCTACATCCACTCACACCGACCCCCGCGGCTCCAACACGGAAAAAACGACCGGTCGCCGGGATTCTCTGCACGCCCGGCCCCGCTTGAAACCCCTCAACGCGCGGGAAACAACAAAATCATTCGTCAAATCCTTCCGCCTCCTCCACTTAAAACCAAAAGCTAAGCCAGCCATAAGTTGAGAAACTTTGGCCGCCGACCACCCCAACTTATGGACCTGCGCCAGCAGGCACAACAGCGCACCCACCTCATCCTCCTCCGAGGATACTGGACCGAACCCGACCAACCACTCCAACCAAAGACCCCACGCCCTGTCGTACGCCAACCAGGTCCCACCTGCCACCGAAGCCCGGATCAAGTGGTCGGCATCCCTGAGGCTACGCTCCAGAGATGACAAGGGCATGTCTCCCCGAGTTCCACCGCTGCCGGAGCCAACATCCTGAACCGCTCCCACTGCAAACAAGAAAGAGATTCAGCACATGCTCCGCCACTACCCACAGGTTCGATTCCAGACAACGTAGAACCAAATGACAAAGGAGCTGAATGACTTCAAAAACGGCAAATTCCGCACCAGCGGCGACTCCACCCACGAAACCGGCCACGGGGCCGCACACCTATTACTGCCACAAATCGCGCCAAAACCCATGCTGCCCACTGCGTCTGTGAAAATCTCCACCTCCTGATTTGACACTTCCATCCTTATGATAATGGATCGGCCATTATATTGTTCCAAGAAGGTGTCCCACACTGCCAAATCATCACGATGCTCCCGAGTCAATCGTACAAAGTGATGCGGCTGCACCACCCCGGCAGTGGCCCTGGCCAAGCGCCAACAAAAAACGTCCCATCGGCATAATTCTGCACGCAAAGTTGAGTTTCCGCTGCAGGGATTGCACCTCGCGCAAGGCCACCTTCCGCAACCGCCCCAACCTCTAAACTTCCCCCTGCAGGGACTGCAACTTGTCTTCAGGCAACCTATACTCCATGGCGACCGAATTAATAAAAATGCCCAAGAAATTCAAACAAGAAACTGGCCCTCAGATTTTTCCTCTGTCAACATAACCCCGAAACGTTCCGTCACCCAACACAGTGACTGCAACAAGGATCCACAAATCGGGGACCCAGCCGGCCCCACACACAAAAAATCGTCTAAATAGTGAATAACAGAATGCAGACCCGAAACATCGCGAACCACCCCCACAAAAAGGAACTAAAAGCCTCAAAATAAGCGCATGAAAGCGAACAACCAATCGGGAGGCACCGATCCACGTAGAACTTCCCATCCCAAAAACAACCCAACAAATAAACGCTGTCCGCATGAACCGGGAGCAGCCGGAAAGCCGACTCAATGTCCGCCTTCGCCATCAGTGCTCCAACCCCGAACCAACGAACCAAAGTCACGGCCTCATCAAAAGACGTATACACCACGGAGCACAACTCGGGATCGATCCCATCATTTACTGAGCTTCCCTTTGGGAAAGACAAATGATGAATGAGCCGAAATTTGTTCGGCTCCTTCTTAGGAACGACCCCCAGCGGCGAAACCACCAAATTGTAAAATGGCAGCTTCAAAAAGGGGCCCGCCATCCTACCCAATGCCACCTCCTTCGCCAACTTTGACACCAACAACGCTGGATGCTCCCGTGCCGACTGTAAATGTTTTTTTTTTTTTTAAACGTATTTTTATTGCTTTCAAAATTAAATAACATTTTTGTGTACATAGAAGCAAGTACATTAGGATCAAAATGCAATTTTACAATAGGTCGATACAAAATAATCATTTTCTTGATTCACTTGAATATGCTTTCAGGTTATTAATACAAATTTATATGAATGATTTTTTACACCTCAAACAAACAAAATGGACTGATTAAACTAAAGAATATAACCAAACTTTTTTAAGCGGGGAGACCAGGAAAAATAATGTACCGTCAAAGTCAATTCAAATCAGATGAGAGAGCAAATTCCACCATCAGAGTTACTCAGTATCTACTGACACGTTCTAGTTCTTGGGTCATATAAACGGACATCCTCTCATAAGCTCCCGTGCATATTATCAATATACTCAAGGTGTTCTTGTTATGATATTAGAAGTGTTGGGTGTTTGGAAGGAAGCTTCAATTTTCCCTAAAGGTTCCCTAAAGTTCGTGCTTCATGTACCACCTTGTAGATTGAAATGGAGAGACCACTGAGTGAATCTATTCCCTCGTTAGGTCGTAAATTCTTAATTGAAAAAGGAACCTGTTGCCCCAGAGGGGGGATCCGAAAACCAAAACCTTCACGCAACAAGCATGCCGCCTCCTGATCTCTAAACCAATCCAGAAATGGCTCCATCTCTTGGAGCCTCACTGGCGTCACCCCCTTGTCCACCAGCGGTACCGCTCTTTCCCCGCCCCTTGTTAAAACAACGGGAGACGGGGTGAGAGGCAGCCCCACAAAATGAGCAGATGTGCTTGAACTTGCATCCCGTCCCAAATTTACACTGCCCACTGTTAAACTGCCAACAAGCCCCTTTCTGGCCCTCAGCCTGGGCCCCCGCCCCTGAGCTACTGGTGCCGGAACCCCCTTGGCCGGAGGCGCCCACCCCCCCCCCCCATGAAAGGGCTGGCCAAACTTCGTAGGGGCCATAACCTTCAGCCACAACCCAATATCCTTCTGATCCCATCTAATCGCTGGCCGTACTGCCTTCCGCTGCCTGAACGGTTCGTCATAGCGCAGCCACGCCATACCCCCGTACGCTCGCTGCGCCTCCCCAATGGAATCAAGATAACAAAATAACGCCGAACAGTTCTCTGGCGCCTTTTCCCCAATAACGCTCACCAATCAGGCAAACGCCTGAAGCCAATTGGTAAACGTCTACGGGATCAGGTGCCACCTACGTTTTTCCTCCTCCTCCCTTTTACTCTCCTTCTTTCCCTTATCCAAATTGAATTTTTCTAAGGGAAGGAGGGAGAAAATCTCCACGTACTCATCTCTCCAAATTTTCTCCCTCACCTCCTGCTTCAGGTGCGCCCCCAGGGGGCCCTCGAAGCATACGTAAACCTCGCCCCTAGCTCTATCATCTAGCCTCACACTCTCCTGCCGTTCCTTCTCGGTCTGCACGGACACCGTAACCCCACCTCTAGGCCCCGCCAGCCCAGCATTACCTTCAGACCGCCCCTGTCCGACGGACGGGGTACTACCCCCCAATCCCAGTGGAGGGACCCACGCTCCCACCAGGGTAGGGACCCCCGACCCCGCCCCTTCAAACCGTGCCAACAATGCCCGAACCGCATCCTTCAGCCCACCAGCTGCCCCCGCGCCCCCTGCCGCGCCACTATCCGGACTGACCCCAAACCCCTGGGTCGCAACCCCGCTCCCCACACTCCCCGCCCGGGACCGCAAAATGGGGGGAAACAAACAAGAATGAGACATGTACTCACCTGGCTGCGTGGGGGCTGTGGACCCACCAGCCGTTCCCTGGGACACTCTCTCGACGTCTCCTGTGCCGACCCCGACTCCCGTCGCTGCCCGGCAGCCTGGGTCAAGACCATCAAACCCCGAACGGGGGAGGCCGACCGGCGCAGGCTGGGGGGAATGGAACGCAGCTCTCCCATCCATAAACGCTGGGCCTGGAGCATCTTCTAAGTCCACGCTGGGGCCAACCACCTGCCGCCCGCTCCCCCTGTCTGGGCTACCTCCATCGCCGACCGATCTGCCGCATTGCCCAACCGTCCTCCGTTGCCGGGTGGGACCACCGATCGCACCGCAGGTCCTAGGGCGACAGCTGCCCCACCACCTGGCTGATGGCCCGGTACACTGCCCCCCGCTGAGCTCACCGGCCTACTTGGATTCCTCCCGGGCCGAGAGGACCGCCTGGATGCCACAGGGTGATCCCCCCGACCTGGAGGGTCCCCTGAGGGGCTCCGCCGGCGACGGCGAGCCCGCGGCGTACTCTCTGGGCTCAGCCTCTGAGGAGGTCTGGCCCGGCATCTGCGTCTGCTCCCCGACTCCTGCTGCGCTCCTGCTCATGTCTTGCCTCCCCTATCACTGCCTGGACAGCTGTCCTGGAGCCATGCCGCTCCACTGGACGCCGCCAGCCGCCGCAAATCCTCCATCTGCTGGTCCCTCATCAGCCCAGCGCACAGCACAGGTCTCACTGTTTCTCACGTGCCGCACCGACTGGTCCGCTTGGTGGGAGGGCGGAGTTTAAGTAACTTCGCCCTCACGTCCGCACCCTCTCCCCCTCCCCTCACTACGGGGCGCGCTCCGGCCGCGCCCAGCGTACCGCGTCAAGGCGCGCCTCCCCTAAGGGGCGGGCCCGGTCCGGCGCGCTCCTATACTATTTCTCAGAACAAATTCATAGACTCCACAAACATTATTCAGGACGGTTTTGTCGAGAACTGTTTTTTCCCCAAATTTTACTTATTTACAATATTTTTAAGTTTTTTTGTGTTCTAAAGTCATATCCAATAAATATTTTTCAAAAGGGTAACAATGTTTTGAACTTGTGACTTTCAGGCTCCATATCTCACCATCCACCACAGCTTTGTACAGGAGACTCCCATCATTTTATAGACAAACATAACTTTGACCTGCAACTATTTAGCATCTGCTTAGTTCTTCAGATTCTTCCATTGTTACTGTTTTGCTCCTGGTAGTGGGACAATCTTTTACTTCTTGTATACTACAAATTACAACCTCTCTTCACGTTTTCTAATAGCTCAGTGGTTATTAGGCCGATTCCAAAGTGAAAGGTCACAGGTTCAAGAAGCCATGCAGAAGATTTCCCAAGAAAAGAGGAGCAGCATCATCCAGCTCTCGTAGCACCCTCTCCAAAATTTGCCAAACTGCATCATGTGAGGCCCGACAGGGGGAAGAAGATGAAATGAAGTTGTCCAAACCCAAGAGTAAAACGCCCAGGGAAATATCAGACCCAACAAGTCGCTCATCAAAAGGTTACAGTTTGACGCAAAGACGGAGCAAGAATAAAAGTCAATAAAACCGGGCTCTGATGGGGGAAGGGAAGAACCAAGAAAAAAGGGGGGAACGGAGCCAGAAACTGAAGAACTGTCATGTTCGGTGGAAGAAGCCTGAGGATACGGGGAGGGGTCACAGCCAAAGATGTTGGATACTTGACCAGGATAGATGGTGACCTCAGTGCTGAGCTCTATGCGAGTGCCCCTAAAGAGAGTTATTTCATACACTCAGTACTAGGGGGAAAGAAGGGGACAACATAGTGCCCAGCAGACAACGACCGAAGCAGAGTCAAGGAGAGAATGAATGGTTCAATGACAATAAGAGAGTTCTGTATTGCCTCCACAGCCCCCCAGACCTCAACCCAATCAACACTTTTGGGTAGAGTTGAAGAAAAAGCTCTATTCATACCCAAGTCCATCTGCACCAACATTGGGAACTTGTAGAGGAGACCTAAAGACAGATTTCGGTCGAGACCTGCTTACTCTGAGCCAGACCAAAGGATTGGGAAAGCTGAAACCCAAATGGGGGTTTTCCCCAAAATTTTTAATTTTTTAGAAGCAAAACAGTAACAATGCGTTAAGGAAAAAATCTGCTGAAATAAGCAGAAGCTAAATACTTTCCCAAAATCAAATTTATGTATAAGATTGTAAGATGATTTATATAAAAATTTCAGTAGTCTATGTACAAACGTATTGGGGTTTGGGGGATCGGAGCCTGAAAAATCACAAGTTCAAAACATTTTACCCTTTTGCTTGTCAGTGTAAAATAATTTTTTTTGGAATGACTTTAAGACAAAAAATTTTAAATATGCAAAACATGCAGGAACATTTGTGGGGTCTCCGAATTTGTTCTGAGAAATCGTATCAGTCCATCAATCCCTTTTAAATAACCTAACATTGACTCATTTTTCCAGGCAGAGAACGGCCCCTCTAACCACTAACTTGGGGACAAAGTGGGGACCACAGGGGGGAAACCTAAAAATGTCAGGGTATAAAGGGGGGGGAAATTTCCCCAGCCAAATCAGTTTTGATGAAGGGTTGAATCTTCTACTTCTTAAAAGAGGTGAAAAGTTTTTCTGAAAAACTTTTCCCCTGGGAGCGGAATTTTTCCCCCCGGGGCAGCGCTTTTCCCGCTCCATGTCATCAATTACACTCCTCATGTGATGAGGGTGAAAATATGGGAGCATAGCACGGGCCCGGACCAAATTCCCCTTTCCTTTGCATCGAAAATAAATGAAACAACTAATTATTATTTTTGGTCGGGCCATTTTATACCCCGCCTCCGCAAAAAAAAAGGGACCGACTCCACACCCTGAAGATGATTGTATATAAAATTACAGTAGCCCATGTACAAAGCGTATGGATGGGAATGTGGGGCCCGAGTCAAAAGGTAAAAAAAGTTTCCCTTTTGCTTGTCAGTGATCTTCTACCTAAAAACTTGATTTTTGTATCATAAGGTGTAAAAAACCCCATGTCCCTTTTTTCTACAGAAAAATTTCACTTAAAAATGCGCCCTGTATAGGGGTAGGAGTCGAGGTTTTTGGGAAATGAAGATTGGAGCTTTGGCTTTCTGACTCCACAGTCCCTGATCCCCCCCACCTCTGGGAAACTCCCCGGATCCCTTTAGTCTCGGAGCTTCCCCGTTTGACAATAACACCTTTAGAGCCCTAATCGGAGGTCAGGGACAAAGAACTGCTGGAAGCACAACAACATGGAGTCCCCCAGAAATGGCCACTGCCTGGGAAACCTTCTTCCCCCCCCGTCAATGCCCCCCCATCACCCAGCT
>JAODAL010002804.1:0-187017 GCA_025379985.1 Phyllomedusa bahiana | reverse complement strand
TTTATCCCCATTGTTTTTGTAAATATTTTTTTAAAATTTTTTTCAGGGGAACAACACTAAAGGGATTTTAACACTTTAATATAATGAAAAATAGGAAATGTATATTTTTTTATAACGGGAAAAAATTTTGGTGTCCCCCAGCCTTTAAACTCCCCCCACCAAACCAATGCCCTAAACTGCGGGAAAAACCAAAAAGGATTTCCCCAACCCTTAAGTAAATAGGGGGACAAATTTTTCCAATTTTTTTTTTTCCCAAACAGTCCCCAAAAAAGGGCCAATTTTGGGAAACCCCTTACGCCGTAAGGGTTTTTTAAAAACCCCTTGCAGGGCCCACAAAGTCCCCCGTTTAAAAGAAGGGCACATGTTAAAACCCACCCTTGAATTTTTCCCCAATGAACACCTGGTTTGCCCACGTGATTTGATTGGGGGGGGAGGGTTGCTGTGGCGATGAGACAAAAATTTAAAGCTTTTTGGATTAAGCCCACTCCCCATTTTTGGAGGAAGGAAAAGCTGTTAAAACCCAAAAAAACACCACCCTCCACATTCAAGCTTTGGGGGTTAAAAAACATTATGTTTTGGGGGGGGTTTCTTGTTTAAGGGGCACGGGGAATTTCCCCCCGAAATCAGTGGGAGAAGGGATGGAGCCATGTACCGAAAAACCCTGATGAAAAACCCTTTTCCTTTCCCTTCCGCCAGAATAAAAAAAAAGGGGGTTTTGCCCCGTGGTTTTCCCCAGAAGAAATAAACCCCAAAACATACACCCAAAGGGGCAAAAAAGGAGGGGCTCAAAAAAAAAAAGAAAATTTAAAGGGATAGGGGAGGGGCAAAGCCGTCTCCAGCCTTTAAATACCATAAAAAATTTTGGGGGGGGGAAATTTGGGAAGCCCCGAGTTCCCAAACCCGGGACAGCCCCCCAAAATCTATTTATTTAAGAAGATCTGCAAAGAGGGGGGCCCAAAAATTTTCCTCCTGACTTGTGTCAAACCTCATCATTAATACAAAAAATTCTGACTGCTGTGTTTGCAAAAAAGGGTTTTTGCCCAAAGTTTTAAAGGGCTTTTTTCCCAAGGGTTTCAAAACTTATTTCTCTCAGCAAAAAACAAAAAAAATTTTTTATAATTTAACCAATGATTTTTTTTCACTTTTGTTTTGGATATTTTATTTCTCAAAGTTTTTAAAATTAAACCCACCCCTTTAAAAAAAAATTGGAAATGTTTCTGTCTTTGTCAGTGGGCAAAAATTAAAACAAAACAGCAAGGGATCAAATAAATTTTTTCCTTCACTTTTAGTGAAGGGTGTTTAAAAGGTCTGATGGATGGATTGTGACCCGGGATTGGTCATTTTTTTATCTGCACCTGTTTTTTTTTTTCCCAGGGGAGTTCTGGGGCTTATAATTCTCTTTCTGAAAAAAGTTAAATTTTCCAACCATTGAGAATTTTAAGTAGGGGGCTTTTGTTGGGGTTTTTGGTAAATAAGTCCAAAATTTTTTTGTTTTTTGCTAAATTTAAAACCAAACTATTAAAAAAATTTAGCTGCAGCCCCAATGGCCAAAAACCAGGGCAGCCCGGGTTTTAAAAAAAAAACAGGGTTTCCCCCTTTGAACAGGTCCTTTCCCTGGCAACCAAAAAAGTTATGTTCATGCTCAGGCTATATCCAAAGAAACATTTTGGTGTTTGCCAAAAAATGTGGAAAAGGTTAAAGGGGTTAAGTGTCAGCTTGTCAGTGCTCAGACCATATACCACACACTGCATCAAATTGGTCTGCATGGCTGTCGTCCCAGAACAAAGCCTCTTTTACTGATGATACACAAGAAAGCCCGCATACATTTTGCTGAAGACAAGCAGACTAAAGACATGCATTACTGGAACCATGTCCTGTAGCCAGATGAGACCAAGAGAAACATATTTGGTACATATTGTGTCAAGCATGTGTGGCGATAACCATGTGTGGAGAACAAAGTGGGTCTTGCCTACAGTCAAACATAGAGTGGGATTGTCATAGTTTGGGGTTGCATGAGTGCTGCTGGCTGTGGGGAGCTAAAGTTCATTGACGGAACCGTGAATGCCAACATTTACTGTGACATATTGAAGCAGAACATGTTCCCCTTCCTTCGGAATCTGGGCCACAGGGCAGTATTCCAACATGATAACGACCCCAAAACATTTCCAAGACGTCCATTGCTTTGCTGAAGAAAATGAGGGTAAAGGTGCTGGGCTGGCCAAGCATTCTTCCAGACCTAAACCCTATAGGACATCTGTGGGGCATCCTCAAACAGAAGTCGGAGGAGCGCAAGGTCTATAACATCCAGTAGCTCCGCGATGTCATCATGGAGGAATGGAAGAAGATTACAGTGACAACCTTTGAAGCTCTAGTGACCTCCATGCCCGATGTAGTTAATGTAGTGCTGGAAAAGAATAGTGGCCATACAAAATATTGACACTTTGGGCACTTTTGTTTCAGACATTGATGGCTGTTTGTTGAGTTATTTTGAGGGCAAACCAAATTTACACTGTTGTTCAAGCTGTACAATGACTACTTTACATTGTATCAAAGTGCCATATCTTCAGTGTTGTCCCATGAAAAGATATAGTATGATATTTACAAAAATGCCTTATTTTTGTGAGAAACTGTATATATATAACTTACTTAGCCACTCGGAATAATTAAGTGCACACATTCTCCACAGAATAGCAAGCAGCACCTAAACTGCACCCTACAGCACAAAGTTCATAAGTGGTACATACAGTGTGCATTTAATACCTTAATTTGGCCAGACAAATAATGCACAGCAAATAACTCAGTACTAGTCTTGTGCTTAAAATTCGAAGTGCCCCCTTTGCTGTGATTGGCTGACTAATATTTAGTTCAGCCTGTTGGGACATGCCTCCTGGATGGGGACATATCCCCTGTGTTGTGATTGGCTGCCTGTACTCTGTAGTTACTCCCCTCTGGGCTGTAGAAAATGAAAGTGAAACTGGCTGCCTCAGCTTTCTGTGCTGGCTCTGTCTATGTAAAAAAGGCCGTCTGAGCTCCTCTCAATGCTCATCTCCCAGTGATGGTTCTATGTGAAGGATCTGGGCAATTTCTGGGTCTCTATCTGCTAGATTCACTGTTCCCACATATAACACAGCCTTATACAGTCTGCTCCCCTTCTTCCTCCTGCCTGATAACAGAGTGGGGAGCAGAGTGCATATCTCACATTTGTTTCATCATTTCAAGCTATATGTATAACTGCTTACACCAATGCAGGTGTTCTGGTTACAAGAAGCTTGTGCAATTTGGGAGGGAGGTAACAGCTCTCCAGGCATGAGAACTGACCATTGCAGGAGGTCTGCAGAGCTGCGACATCCTCTCCCTTCCACTGCTCACACACTACTCTTCCATGAGGAAAGACCTGCCTACAGGGAGGAGAGACACGCCTCCTGGGAGGAGAGCCCCGTCCCTGGTTTTGAGGCTGTAACAGAGAGAACCAGCTCAAGTCTGCGAAAGCTTGTGATGAGAAAACCCCTTTAAGGCAATGCTACTCAGTACCATACTTTGTCCAGAGTACACACAAAGCCAGAAAGTATCAACATAATATCATACTGCAAAAAGTGCATACAGCACCCAGAAATGCCATTCTACATCTACATAGAGCTATACAATGCTTAAATAGTGCTATAGTGTAACCCACATGGAACCAAACAGTGCTCAGAGTGTGTGATGAGTTCCCTTGACAAACAGTGGATTATGTACAGGCATAAGGTCCCACTGGCTCCCATCACTAAGTAGACAATGCTTTTGCATAAGACTGTAGTTTAAATACTAAAGATTCAAACATTCTTAGACTGGATCTGAAAAATAAAAATATAAAGAAACGGTGTTTTACCTTTTCAGGTAGACAAGAAGAATGACTACAACAACAATGACAGCACTTGGAATTAGGGTGAGCAACAGTATAGGTGTTTTATTTTTGTCTTTGCCTGCAAAATAAGAAACAGCAGTCGGATCAGAAATCTCAAATACAAGTACCCTTGACAGTGATAACATTGTGGTGACAATATACAACAAACCAATAAAAGAACTTTTGATAATGTCTTCCTTCTTACCTACCTAGAAGATCCCACTGCTCCCTACACAGACCCCTGGTTATGTGGCTGTGTTTAGTGAAGAGTAAATTATTACAAATGTGAGATCACTTCATGTGTTCGTACTTTGTAAGTTATCTTAACTCCTTAACGACCGCCCACCGAATTTTGACGTCGGCTGGTGCGGGTCGTTCGTCTGCTGACGCTGCTGCAGACGAACAGCGATGTCAAAATAAAAAAAGTTATAACTGTTGAAACGCAAGTAGGCAAAAACTAAAAAAAAATTCTGGTCATTAACTACCTGTCAGGCATTCGGCTTAAGGGGTTAATATATGCTGAGCCCTTCCAAGTAAGCATTGCACAGATATCATGGTGAATTGCAGCTAAACTCCAGGACAATAATAATA
The DNA here is from genome assembly GCA_025379985.1 of Phyllomedusa bahiana. NCBI lineage: Eukaryota > Metazoa > Chordata > Amphibia > Anura > Hylidae > Phyllomedusa > Phyllomedusa bahiana. The sequence goes on along the minus strand of JAODAL010002804.1, from coordinate 182,543 downwards.
ATTCTGTCCTGTTGGAGTATACTTTTTTTTTTTTTTTTTTAATTGTGTGTGTGTGTACATAGTATATTAAGGTTTTTGAAAACATTTAGAAAAAACACATTTTATCACTTATTTTTTAAAATGAAACAAACAAAGCCCCAAAAATATAAGTATCATGTTTTTTTTTTTTTATCCCACATGGTGTACAACCACAGGCTATGGCTATGGGTTGATATGGCAGCTGAGGGCCCAATGAAGGCCTGCCATATTACTACACCAACTACACGCTGCTATAAGAGATCACTAAATTTACACATTAGTATTGCATTGTAGTGCACAAGTGATCAGTCACTAGACTTATAAAAGTAATATATATTTTTATAAAAAAAGAAAAATATTTAAAAAAAAAACCTAAAGAGACCCTATTCCTATTAATCATATAAAAAATAAACGGTGACAAAAAATAAGCATAACTGGTATCACTTCATGGATTATTATATCTAATGGATTAGGATACAGTGAATGCACTATTTAAGAAAATGCCACAATGGCTATTTTTTAGCCACCTTACTTCCGAGAAAAAAATTAACAAAACGTTATTAATAAGTTGAAGTACCACAATGTACAAATGCATCAATTAAAACTATAGGTCACCCCTCAAAATGACCTCTGATTTAGGGAACAAAACAATAGGAAAATGTAAAAAAAAAAAAAAAAAAGTTACTGGTTTCAGAATATGGAGATGCAAACCAATTTTTTTTTAAAAAGGTTTTTATTTTTTAAGTAGTAAATAATAATAAAGTTTGAATAAAAAATAGTAATAATAATAATAAAATAAATAGTAAAGTTAACATGTTTACACCACACAAATAGTTAAGTCCATAAAAACTCAAACAGTACCATTAACAAACACAACTCATCTTACATAAAAAAAAACAAACTCCCGTATGGCTAAGTTGATGGAAAAGTAAAAAAATTTATGGCTCTAGGAATGCAGGGATGAAAAAACTGAAAATGCCATTTACAAACACTACGCTGTCGTGAAGAGGATAATCAAATACTTACTTTATTTAGGTGAACTTTATTGCACAGGAAATATGACAACCGTTGACAAGACAGTTGACAAGTAGAGTTAGCGACTTTTGAGAAATGGATAACTACTATTATGGGTTAAATATATGTAAGTGGTGCCATACCTTGAACTGTCCATTCCTTACTCCAGTCACTCCACAATAAGCTATCACATATATAGTCTGAAAACTTAACCCGTACTTTGACTCTCAATGTGTCATCACTGTTAGGAATGCTTAACTTCACTCTGAAGTCATTGCCTACCTAGAATCGACAAATTGTAATCAATAAAAGAACAATTGTATGATAAGAAAATATATAAAAACCAATAATAGTGGAGATTAAGAAGCTATTTTAATAACTCAAATTCATGAAAATGTATCAGGTTTCAGAAGAGCCTGTTCTTCCTGCTGTATATAATGAGAGGCAATCCTGTTTATTATATGTTCAATTATTTTCTAACTATGTATATTTTCATTACCTAAATAACACAGGTTTTGTGGGCATAGTGTATTACCTTAAATGGTTTTCTCCATCTATCAGTGAACACGAGAACCTCAGATATCAGGTGATTGTAATGAGGAGTCACATTCCAGTTTATATACATATTGTTATTTACTGCTTCAGATACATAAGTTATAATTGGACTTTGAAGCTTTGCTGTAATAGATAAATTCAATATTAATATAAAACGTAACCCAACTTACACTGAAAGTTATCCCAACGGGTATTGCAACAGGGCCATGATGAGGCTTTATTAATGTATAAGGCAAAGGTCTAAATTGAACTATAGTCTGTTTCCCAAATGTATATACTATAAGTGTGGAACACAAAAGCATAGTACATAGTTACATAGTTAGTACGGTTGAAAAAAGACACGTGTCCATCAAGTTCAACCAAGGGTGGGGGAAAAAGTGGGTGAAGGAAGGGAGACAAGGATTTTAAGCCCAGCCTCCCCACTGGTGAATGCCCTGAAATCCACAAGGGAAGAACCAGTAGGCCACAGTATTGAGTCTCGCACAGATATTATGTACATCAATCCCGAATTATAATCCAAATGAGACTACATTTGCTCTATTTTTCTCAATGGCTCTGCCACGGTATACCTCAGAATACTGTTTTATATGGTATATCGATGGATACCACAAACAGAGACAAAACCAAGGTGTAAACAACCTATTCATGTATGCTGTTCTCCACAGTTCATAATCATTGACATCTGTGTATAATAAGAGCATTCAGTGTACAATGTGCCTGAATTTTTGAAAGTGGTGAATGTGCGCTCATAAATTGCCCCGTAGGTTCAACGTGCTTAGCGTATATATATTTGGCGCACCATGGTACATTGGCACATTAGTCATGCGGCAAACGTGCATAAATAAATGCCACAATTCGACAATGGCTGCTAAAACAGTTCACTGAGTTACCTTTCTAATTTTAAAAGTAGAATTTATTATGAAATTTATATAATTGAATTTTATATAGTTTGATAATTATCATAAATTACTTTTTATTATCTTACTGGTATAAATTAAGAAATAAGGGACATTTTTTGCCCTAATGGCAAATCTAGTTACACTTTGACTCCTCAGGTTCAGGCAGACCACATGGAGATAGGTCTGCCTGTCGGAGGAGTAATGCGCTTAGTTTTGCCGAACCACTTTCATAAATGTGTTTAATATTACGAGTATGGTGCGACACATCCCCAGAATGTCTCCACATTTTTGGTGCATTACAAAGTGTCGGGTCTGGTGCATAGTGCTCCACACATGCTGGAATGATGCGCCATACATAAAGAAAAAAGGCGGAACGCTCATTTTTGCCACAGCGAAACTGACCAGTTCATACATGTCGCACTATGTTTGGGACAATCCTGACGAGCCTTATATGGGCTAATATCATGACTTACCTGCAGACAACTAACACAATCATTTGAAATCTACTTGGAAAACTACTTACCTATATCATTGGCTCTTGTATAATATAGGAAAGGTTTTGCACTGTAGGATGTGTCCGTCACCACAAATAATAGCTCCTTATAATCTGCAATCATGTACTCATATTTCAATATACATCCCAAATACATCCCATTGAGAGGAAAGTAATCCTGACATTGAGCTCCAGTGCCTAGTAACTCTTGAAGCCTAAAATTCAAATAAGCCATTGTGTGAGAAGTTACATTAAGTTTATGAATGTATTAAACATAGCAGAAAACTAATATTCCACTTTTAGGAACCTGGTCATATATACGAGTTAATCCAATGTTCATACTAGTACATTTTGAGATAAGAATAAGTTGTCAGCTGTGAAGCACAGCTGGCGCCCCTTATCTTAGCAGATGCAATAGAAATGGGAAGGGAAATCCAACCAGTTTTTCTTCTGTGGGTTTGAAACATGCTATAGCACAGCCACAATACCAGGACCCAGTTCTATTGAGCTGAACTTACGTTACCTTAGAAACATACATGGTCTAAGGGCGACATGTATGAAACCTGGCGCCAAGAAGCCCATTCTAAATCAATGTAGTGGAGTGTAGAATGCGACAGTATGTATAAACCTGTTATATGTGGGTTCTTAAATCTACTGTGTGCTATGCCTTGCATATAATAGCATGTCTTTGGCACACAGCATATCTTTGGCGCCTTCAAAAGCGCCATGCCTGGTGCAAGTTGTGGCGTCTGACTGTTCATACATATAGAACTATAGTGCTAAGACATTTTTTGGCGCAACATACCCATGAAAATGGTGTAATTCTGTTCATTCATGTTGCCCTAAGTTTTTACTGCTTTATGTGTGGCTTAGGTTATGTTCACACCTTGTTTTTGGCTTTCTTGCAGGTATCTCTTGGGATACAGTGAAAAATGGTATTTTTTGCGGTTCAGCCTAAGAAAACAATACAGCAAATAGTTTGATTTAGACTTATTTTATACACCTCTAGAAAAAATTAAGAGACCACTTCAAAATTTTCAGTTTCTCTGATTTCTCTCTTCAATGGTATGAATTTTTTTAGAAAAATGTACATTGCTATTTTATTATATAAACTACTGACAACATGTCTGTGAAATTCAAAGCAAAAAATGATGTATTTATTAGCAGTAAATGAGAAATATTCAAAATAATAAAAAAGAAGCAGTGCTGTCAGACCTCAAATAATGCAAAGAAAACAAGTTCATATTTATTTAGAAACAATAAGACATATGTTTTAAGTCAGGAAGAGTTCAGAAATCAATATTTGGTGGAATAACCATAATTTTTTCATTCAAATTCATTTTGGCCTATTTCTAGCACTTGTTTTGCCATCCAGCTTGTTCTATTGCAAGAGGATAGGGAAGACCACAGCAGTGTTTAAGATACTTTCCTTCATTAAATAAGATTTGGTTCAGGTGATCACCTAATCAGAAGCACATTAAATAGAATGAGGGGGACTTTGGATGGAATTCAACTGACACTGGAATGGAATGGCCGTCAGACATGTAGAGATGCTGATTTTTAGAAAACTGTGCAGGGGTCTCTTAATTTTTTTCCAGAGCTGTATATGTGTATTTGCACTATTTCCTGAATGGATAAGATTTAAGTGGGGTAGACCATGTTTTCGTGCCAGGCACATAAAGCATGAGTATTCAGGAAATTGAGCAATTGTAGTCCAAATAAGATATTTGGGCTATTGCTGTCAATGGCTTTTCCGTGGTATAGGTTGGGATACCTGTACAAACACCCTTAGGTATAGTTGCCCCAGGATACTTATCTGTTATAAAGTTGTAGTCGGTTTTTATGTTCTAGACTTTAACTGAATGGATCTGATAATGTATCCCATTGTTTTTAAATGCCTTCAATGTCAGAGACATCTTCGAGTGTCATTCATTTTAAAGTGGACCAGTGATATATTCTGTCTTATAAAATCCTTGTGTTTTCTATGAAATAACAATTCTGGAGCATCTTCTCTTATAACTCTGTGTTGTGCTGTTCCTCTGTTATCCCTTCTAGAACTGTATTACTGAATCTGTCATCTGGGTGTTACCATTCCAGTATTTAGAGAGATGTATCCCTGCACACACTGACTGTCAGCACTGATTGGACAATTTCATCAATTAGGGGTATGTCTCTTAACAGCCTAACACACAGATGACAGGTTCAATAATATATTTCTGGCAGGTGTAAAAGAGGAACAGCACAACGCAGAGATAGAAAAGAAGATTCTCCAGAATTAATTCACAGGGAATCCAAATATGTCACAGATCCTCTTTAACCATATACGTCATTAGCCTTTTCCAGCTTAAAGGGGTTTTCTCACTTTAAAGCTAGGCTTTCAACATAAAGGGACAGTTAAATGAAGAGTTTTTTTTAAAAATACATTGGTCCCCTTACCTCTGCGGTACTTCGGGAACTGCAGGATGCGCAGTTGGGAGTTAAAAGACTTCTTGAGGCCGCGTGGGGTGGCGTGCTACAGTGTTGTCGGGGCAAATTTTATGAATATGGAAATAAATATGGCCGCCTGTTGGCCAGGGCCCTTCGCTCTCGCATAGCACAATCCCACATCCCCTCTATCAAGACTCCTGCAGATGCTGTTGTAAATTGCACCACTGACATTGCTAAGACTTTCCAGGCCTTTTATTCCAAATTGTACAACCTCCCCTCCTCCTCTAACACCCATGCTGGGGGTACCTTTCCTCATCACTCCCTCTTGGCCAAGATCCCGCCATCGGTCTCCCAGCAGTTGGAGGACCTTTTCTCGCTGCAGGAGATTGAGATGGTGATTAAGGACCTTCCGGGGGGGTAAGAGCCCTGGTCCTGATGGCTTTACGGCCAAATTCTACAAAAACTTTTCCAGAACAGTTGGCACCTCTGCTTCTACAGACGTTCAATGCCATCTCCCCTGAGACGCCCTTTCCGCCTCAGGCGACTATGGCACAGATTGCAGTTGTTCCCAAGCCAGGGAAAGATCCGCAGACCTGTAGCAGCTACCGCCCCATATCACTCTTGAACATCGACATTAGAATGTATGCTAAGCTTATAGCGAATCGGCTTAACCCTCTACTTAGTTCTCTTGTGCATCCGGACCAGGTAGGCTTTGTACCTGGTAGGGAGGCGCGAGACAACACCATCAAAACAATGGACATTATCCACCATGCTCGGTCTCATAAGCTTCCTGTGATGGTCCTATCGCTTGATGCGGAGAAGGCCTTCGACAGAATATCATGGTCTTCTCTGCATCAAACTTTGACCCACATGGGTTTGGGCCCTGTTCTCCTTTTTTAAGATCTCTGCCCTTTATAGGTCTTCCTCAGCACGTGTCAAGGTCAATGGATCCCTCGTTCTCCATTTTCAATGGGACGAGGCAGGGTTGTCCTCTATCCCCGTTTTTGTACGTATTGATTATGGAGAACCTGCTGGCTGCCATTAGAGCTAATCCCGATATTAGGGGGGGTCAACGTTGGGGCCCGTGAATATAAATGTTCAGCGTTTGCTGATGACCTTTTGGTCTATATCACAAACCCACATATTTCGCTCCCGGCCTTGATGGCGGTGATCTCTCACTTTGGTAGTTGGTCCATCTTTAAGATCAACTCCTCCAAATCCGAAGCGCTCAATGTTGGCCTCTCTTCATTGGATCAACAGCTCCTTCAGTCGAACTTCCCTTTCACCTGGCCCAGGGGGGGTATCTCTTACCTTGGGATTCGTATGTCCGCTGATCTTTCCAAATTATTTGCAGATAATTTCATCCCTCTGCTTAATCAGACGACCAAAGACCTGGAGGCCTGGTCTAAAAGGATCTTTCTTTGTTTGGTAGAATAAATGCACTGAAAATGTCTGTGCTTCCGAAATTTCTATATTTCTTCCAAACGATCCCTATCAGCCTCATTTTGGAAGAGTCTTAGGTGGTGCTTCTCGGCGTTTGTATAGGCGGCCCGTAAACCTAGAATTGCGTATGACGTGCTGATTAGACCGAAAGACGCTGGGGGTGTAGGTCTCCCAGATTGCAGACTATATCATTTAGCTGCGGCATATGCACGATTTCTGGCTTTGGCCCTGGATCAAAATAGAAGGTTGTGGGTGCGATTGGCTGCGGATTTATGTCCTTTGTCAGTTGCGGTGCTCCCCTGGATCTGGACTCCTTCGATCCATAGTCGTCTCGTGTCTTTCTTTAGTTTGAGACACACTCTGACTACACTCTATGTTCAGAGAAATTCCTTTAATCTAATTGATCGTGAAGGTCCCTTCGTACCAGTCACTGACCATCCGGCAATCCCTCCTGGAACATCTGCGGCTGTCTTTCTTGGGGGCACAAAATTAACCCCCTTGCGCTTTATGCATGTTACTGCAGCAGGATGGCTGAAAACATGCCGTGACATCAGCGCTGAGGGTGATCCCCCTGTGGGAGCCTTTTATCAACATATTCAGCTGTCCCATTTCTTCGACAAGATGAAATCTAAATTGGACTTGCACAGGCTGCCCACTGACTTTGAGAGGCTTATCCTAGCCACATCTAGTCCTGGCCATGCCCTTTCCATTATGTATAAAATATTGCTCTCCGCTCCCTCAGATCAGCTGCCCTCCTTCTGCTGCCACTGGGAGAATGAGTTGGGACTCTCCTTCTCTGACTTGCAATGGCGTAGATGTTTTCAATTGACCCATAAAGCTTTGATAGCCTCCAAATATCAGGAAACTTGCTATAAATTGCTCTCCAGAAGGTACAGGGTGCCTACTGTTTTACATAATTGGTACCCGACGGTGTCGGATCAATGCTGGAGATGTGGGAGTGGAGAGGGCACCATGACGCACATTTGGTGGGGATGTCCCCGGCTTAGGGGGTTCTGGTCTGCGGTTATAACAAGGAAGTAACGGGTGTAACAGTTCCAGATTCACCGGAGGCCCTGCTGCTTTACATGTTTGATGTGCCCATAAATAGGATTAAGAAGTCCCTCCTCCGTTACCTGTTGCAGGCAGCTAAATCTATTATTCCGCGAAAGTGGAAATCTTCCGCATCTCCCTCATTGGAAGAATGGTCTGCTGAAATTGACTCTATGCAGAGAATGGAGGCGATGATTTCTCATAGCCCCGAGCAACTGCTTGTGTGTCAGCGCACCTGGTTCTACTGGACCACTTTCAAGACCACTCAGCTATACTTCTCTATCTCTTGTTGAGATCGGAATCTATGATAGGCAATGGAATGGTGTTTCTAGGGATAACCCCACTTGTCAGGTGAGACCTCTGACTTGGGTGGTGTTAAGTAGACGCTATAGCGACCCTAAGATGATCCTGGAATCCTCCCCCTCTTCCCCTCCCCCTCCGGGGTGGGTGTTTTTTTGTTTTTCCCCCCCCTCTTTCTCTCTCTCTCTCCTTCCCCCCCTTCCTCTTGTAGGTGTGGTCTCTGTGCTTTGTCCGTATGTAATCTATACCCATGTTTTTGTTTACTTATGAACTTATGATACCCAATCTATATTGTGTGGTATTAACGTACTGAAACTCCAAATACCTGATCGCAATGATAAGACATTGTACTCCATTTAATCTATTCTTCTGTTTTATATGTCTTTTGAGATTCAGTTGTGGTTTAGATATGCACGCTTATTTTACTTGAACTGTTGGTGCGGAAGTTCGCACGTTATTATTGTGCTCCACATCATATGTGTATGCATTCCTTTTGCATTATTTTACTTCTATTTCAATTTGTCCATTATGTTCTTCAATAAAGTTCCTTTGAATAAAAAATAAAAAAAATGCATTGGTCAATAGATTTTACTTTAATCATGAGATAAGAACTTTTTTATGTGCTGGGAAGTAGTCCCCAGAGTCAATTGCTAAGCTCTTATCAATCGACTTGAGACCTTAACAACCAGCTTAACGACCGACTGTAGTCTCCGGAGTTGATTGCTAAGCTCTTATCAATTGATTTGAGGCCTTGACAACAGGCATAAGGACTATTAGCGACTTCACAACGCAGTAAATTACATGTCCCCCAGTATAGGTAATAGGGTGCCCCAGTAAGTTATGTCCCCCAGTAGGTGGATATATAGTTTATATGTCTCCCAGTAGGTAGGTGTATAGGTGATATGTCCCCCAGTAGGTAGTATATAGGCAGGTTATAGGTCCCCTAGTAGGTATATAGGCAGTTAACTGGTACTGCAGTGGGTATATAGGCAGGTTATAGTTCTCCGAGTGGGTATATAGAAAGGTTAAAGCTCCCACAGCGGGTATATAGGCAGGTTGTAGGTCCCCCAGTCGGTATATAGGCAGGTTATATATCACCCTGTGGGTATACAGGCAGGTTATAGGTCCCACATCATGTATATAGGTCCCCAGCATGTATGTAAGTAGGTTATAGGTCCCCAGCACGTATATAGATAGCTTATAGATCCCCAGCATGTGTATTGGTAACTTATAGGTCCCCCAGTACGTATGTAGGTAACTTATAGGTTCCCCAGCACGTATATAGGTAACTTATAGGTCCCCCAGCAGGTATATAGGTAGCTTATAGGTCCCCAGCACGTATATAGATAGCTTATAGGTCCCCCAGCGCCTACATAGGTAACTTATATGTCCCTCAGCTCGTATATATGTAACTTATAGGTATCCCAGCAGGTATATAGGTAACTTATAGGTCCCCCAGCACGTACTGTACATAGGGCTAATTAAAAATATAAAACTAACAGCACTCACCTTTCCTAGCTCCCTGACTCTGTTACTGCTCCCGATCTTCCTTCATAGGCGGCGTGACGTCATCAGGCTGCGCAGGCATCGTAATGACACTCACGCCGCCTGTGCTGTGTACTCTGCGGAGCAGAGAACCTTTGCAGAAGCCTTTAACTGTATGTGAATCCGGAGGACGCACATACAGTTAGTCCCGGAGCCTTTGCCATCGCCAACGTCCTAAGCCGATATCTTAGCGATCGGTATCGACTTAGGACCCTAATGATCGGCAGCAGCGGCGTATGGCGCCGCCGCTGGGGACTACTTTGAAGTGCACACCGGTTTCTATGGTTACCTGCATATACCAAAAGGACGGCTGTTATCTGAATAGATGAGAGCAGGGACATCTGTTTCTAATTAGCTAAAAGCAGGGAGTGACATCACCCCACTGATGAACGAGATCGAAGCACACTAATTATATTTAACACGATTAGCTGTAGTAAACAAAAGGTGCATGTGCAGTGAGGACTGAAAAAAATGGCTTTATCTGTAGTCTTGGTAGAGATAACAATCTCCTGCACTGTTGGACTAACAGCTCACTAGAAGTTGAATATGCTAATCACTGCTGTAGAACCACCCACAGCCTGAGGAGACAGATTAAGTGCAAAACTGCTAAAACTCAGTGAAACAGTGTGGTGAAAAAAAAACCTTTAAGGTCCAGAGTCCTTCAGTTTTATCATTTGTTTTTAATAAACTGTACTCATTTTAATATCTTAGTAAAATCTATAATATATTTACAGTACTGCAGCTATAGCTCTGGAAAAACCACTGCACAGTTTTCCAAAAATCAGCATCTCTACATGTCTGACAGACATTCCATCCAGTGTCAGTTGAATTTCAACCACAGTACACCTCATTCTATTTAATGTGCTTCTGATTAGGTGATCACCTGAGCCAAATATTATTTAATGAAGGAAAGTATAAAAAACACTCCTGTGGTCTTCACAATCCTCTTGCAATAGGACAAGCTGGATGGCAAAACAAGTGCTAGGAATAGGCCAAAAGGAATTTGAATGAAAAAAAATCATGGTTATTCCACCAAATATTGATTTCTGAACTCTTCCTGACTTAAAACATTAGTCTTATTGTTTCTAAATAAAAATGAACTTGTTTCCATTTACATTATTTGAGGTCTGACAGCACTGCTTCTTTTTTATTATTTTGAAGATTTCTCATTTACTGCAAATAAATACAACATTTTTTGCTTTAAATTTCGAAGACATGTTGTCATTAGTTTATATAATAAAATAACAATGTATATTTTTATCCAAAAATACATACCACTGAAGAGAAAAATCAGAGAAACTGAAAGTTTTGTAGTGGTCTCTTAATTTTTCTCCAGAGCTGTATAAGGTTGGGGATTTACACAGGGACTACATTTCCATAGCAGAAAAATCCACTCCTGTTACTTACACCGTGTATTTCTGTGGGCGTAAAATAACCCACAACACAAACATGGTTTACATTTCTGCACAGAATTTTTCCGTTTTGGAAATAGTTGCTCTAGCATTTTATGTGTTGCAGAATTTAGATGCAGAAATTTATCTTAGACTCAAATGCTAAGTAAATTAATGCAGCAAAATCTGCAACACAAATGTGCAGCAATTCTCCCACAAAATACACAACAGTAAATCAAATGATGCATTTTGCTGTGGATTTACTGTTGCACATTTTGTAATCAATGTTTATGCCATGTATGAATCCAACCTGAATGTACTGCAATGAGATGGTGTGAGGGCAGGAGTTGCACCCATACCATTCACAGTGGATATCAGTTTTTACAGCAAACACTCTACTGCAAAGCTTGGCGTTGGAGAGGACTGTAATCTTGGCTGTTTAACCCCTCGGATGTTGCAGTCCGTTCCAAAAAAATGGAATAAAAGTGATTAAAAAAAGTGATTGAAAGATGGCCAATGTAGTATAAATGAAAATTACAGTTGAGCCTGCAAAAAATCAATGCCTCAATTCCGTCAACAGAAAAAATGTCTGTCACATACAAAAATGTTTTATTTTATTTCTAATAGTGTAAACTATTTAAGGGCATGTCCCCACGGCACGGGTTTTCGGTCGGTTTTTCAAATGGTTTGCAGCGTTGCAGACCGTCTAAAAAAAATGCCGCAAATTAGTACAATGGGGCGCTATGGAAAACCCGTGCAGCAGCCCCCACTGCACGGGTTTTCCGCCCGGCGATTTTTCTGCCCGCGGGCCACCCGGAAAACATTTTGCTTGCACATTCTTCCGTCCGGTTTTCGGACAGAATATGTGCAAGTAAATGTGAAGGGGGAGAGCTTTTCTCCGCTCTTCGCGGAGAAAAGCCGCCCCCCCTTCGACTATGGGGACAGCCACAAAACAGGAGAAATACGCTTAAACCGACCGGTATTTGTCCCTTGCCGTGTGAATGCACCCTAACTGTTTCATCTCCTTTATCAAACTGATCAGCAGAATGAAAACTTTTATAACATGCAGAAAGTTTTTCTCTCCCTCCCAAATATGAATAAAATCTTTTCAATACTTTTCATACTTCCCAATACATTGTATGATACATTAACTTGTCCCATAAAAAATACAGGTCATACTTCAAAAACAAACTCTTATTGAGATACATCCACAAAGAAATTTTAAAATGATGGCTCTTCAGATTGCAGTGTTCAAACAATGAAAAAAAAATGTGTTCCCAAGACACAACACAGCTGTGTGCTCAAGGGGTTAAAACACAATGTTATGCAATATACTGTAAGTAATGGGCTGTGTGATACTTGCCAAGAGTTGCAGGCTAAGGGAAATGAGAACTGCTTGAAACAATTTCCTGATTCAAGGCTTCATGTAAGAAATGGGTTACTGTTTTCAACCAGTGAATTTACTGAAGCTCATGCTGCGCCCTATTGGCAGGAAAGCAGAACTAAACTTATCTTATAGAGTTGAATCGCTTTATTGTGACCGCTTTCTACTTTAAAATCAGCATAGTGTAGCTCATGAAGGAAGTCACATATCATAAGCTGGCTTGGTGGGTATATAAAGTGATAGGTTGTCTGTACACATATCCCTCGTTACTGTCATGGGTAAAAGCGACCATTTATCAGAGTTGCAGAAAGATATGATTATTTGCTTTTGGACCAGAGGTGGCAGGATTTCTGGAACAATTTGTAAACGGTTGCTGTGGTGAAAGTGTATCATGATTGGACAAATGGCACCATTGTGAATATGTGACCTGGAAGCTGTGGAGCTTCATATGCAATTAATAGAAGAAGTGCATTTCAGCTAAAAAGGTGCATGAGGACAAACCAAAATGATACAGTGCAGCAGCCCACCCCCAAAATGAACCAGGGAGCTACCAGGCCAAGGGGCTACCAGTGTGTCTAAAACAACATTTCAGTAAACCCTGTTGTATTTTGGGTTCCTATGCAGACTGATGGTCAATGCACTTCTGCTAATGAAGTTGCATTTGTAGAGAACGCTTCAATTTTCACAGCAGTATCAGAATTGGACCACGGCTTTTTGGCAAAGGGTTGCCTTCTCTAATGAGTCAAGTTTTCTGCTTTATTGAATGGATGGATGTTGGTTTGTCAGGTAAGAAACATCAGAGAGCAAACACCCTGCAACCATTGCTGGAAGAACACGAGCTCGTGGTGGAAGAGTTATGCCCTAGGGAATGTTTTCATGGCATTCTCTGGGCCACTCATTCACATGGAAAGTACTCTCAACCAATTTAGGTATGGATCCATCCTTGCAGATCACATGCACCCATACATGCTGATTGTCTTCCTTATACAGATGGGATTTCCTTTCAAGCCCAACCCATATGTAAAACAGGGCGAGAAAAAGTCAAAACACTGGTTGGAAAAGAACAAGCCCCAAGTACTACCCTGGATTTTTAATTATCCTGACTGATTCCCAATAGAGCATCTGTGGGACCACCTCGTTGTGTTCACCCTAGGGATCCTGCTCCATGCACCCTGCATCAGTAAGGGATGCAGTCATCATGGCTCCAGATACCTGAGATAACCGACCAGGACCTTACTGAGTCACTCCCAGCCCGTCTAGCTGTCTGTGCTGCACAAAGCAGTTTTTCTGGATTGTCGCTGCTGGTTATAATAATGTGACTTAGCAGTGTCAATGTTTCATATTTAACTAATCTTGATATGAGTTGTCCAAGACAAGTAAAAAAATACATTTTTTTCTAAGACCAGCAAGACCTGCTCATTAGCTGTGTCTGGTCCTGCAGCTCATCATCATTTACTTTAAACATGGTCTTGACTTTGCATACACAGCTGCTCACACACTAATATCATGACATTCCTTGGCACAGAATAAATTCTAAGCAGGAATTTAGTTAAACTTTTAAGCAATAATTTACTTTGGTTGTCTATACTTCCTGGACTTTGAGATTCCACATAATACATCATCTACTTACTTTGTTGATTCAGGCAAAGTTCCAGAGTTAGTATCTTTTTCCCTGCATGAAAATAAATAATGACAAAGAGTCAATAAGTGCAAAAGGTTTTAGCTCTGGTGACTAATTCGTGAGACTCTTAATTAAAGAAATTTCACAATTTTAACGACTAAAACACCCTTTTACATACCTACCAAACCCGCGGGTGAATCCCCTTGCATTTGTCTGTCTTTTTTACCTTCCCTTCCACCAAATTTTGAAGAAAATTTCCACAAAGGAGCTGATCAGCAAAGATCAGAGATTCCTGACAATGTTTGAACTGATTGATATATTTTAATAAATAAACACTGATACAGGAAATGAAACAACGCGTTTTGCGTGACTCCACACTTTGTCAGGTTTCTAGTATGTGCAGTGTAACAGACACAATTTTAAACCTGAGAGAGCATGCTACCACTATGTATGACAGAGGTCAAAGCTAATTAAAATTATAATAATAGTAATAATACAGTAATTATACAAAAAAGTGACTTAAATGGGTTGTCTCACTACAAGGATTGCTTTTTATGTTAAGATCTTGAAAAACAAGCACTTTACAATATGTCCATTAACAGTGTCCACCCATTCTGAGATACCCCTCTTGTATGGGGGGCATCAGCTCCCAGGTCGCTATAGCACAGACCTGTTTGATGACCTGATAGGCTGCCCGCAAGGGCATAGCTTTTAGACCGGCTTCTACTGCAGCCTAGTGGAAGGGCCCTAAACCGCCCCTGAATTCAAAATGAAACCAAGAAAACAGGACTGAGGTAAGATGAATCAATGTAGTGAGACAACCCCTTTAAACTATTGACTGAAATATAGTATCACAAATTTTTTGTCACAAAATTGCAAAAAACCCAGATACATTTGCTTGAGCAAAAATAATACCCAGATAAAATAATGGGCCCCTGTTTATCCGAACTGTAAGTGTGTAATAACAGACAGTTATCGCCAGATGTTGTAAGTAGAAAAATATGAATGCGAGGTATTGAAGTAATAACAAAAGTGTCCTAAGGATTTTAAAACAATAAAATGCTGAAAAGGATTAGCTGTGAAGAGAAATGCTGGAGATATAAACTGCAACTAGCAAATATGGTAAGTATATATCCAGATTATAGCTGGTACATAAGCAGATATATTAAAAGAACACAAACAAATCTATTCCCAAAATGGGGGAAACCCCATAAAATATTACAATTTTAAAAATAGATGTTAAGTGCTTAATCTTTTTTTTTTATTTCCCTTTCCAACCCCCACACTTACACTCTGGGAAAAAATTAAAAAGACCATGCCAGTTTTTTAAAAAAAAAGCATCTCTAGATTCTGACCCATTTCATTTCCCGTGCATTGAATTTCCAACCAAAAGTCCACCTCATTCATTTTTGTGCTTCTGATTAGGTGATCACCGAACCAAATCTTATTTTAAAGAAGGAAAGTAAAAAAAACACGCTGTGGTCTTCACAATCCTCTTTTCAATAGAAAAGCCCGGGGTGGCAAAGCAAGTGCTAGAATAGGCCAAAAGGGAAATTTAATTAAAAAATCATATTATTCCACCCAAAAAAATGTTTTGAACTCTTCCTGACTTAATTTTTATGTTTTTTAAATAAATATAACTTTTTTTCTTTTCATTATTTGAGGTCTGACATCATTTCCTTCTTTTTTTTATATATTAAGATTTCTCATTTACTGCAAATAAATACAAAAGCTTTTTCTTTGAATTTCGGAGACATGTTGTCAGTAGTTTATATTATAAAATAACAATGTACATCTTTCTCCAAAAATTTATCATTGAAGAGAAAAATCAGAGAAACTGAAAATTTTGAAGTGGTCTCTTAATTTTTTCCAGAGCAGTATATATATATAGAATATAAACATTATATTATATAATATCATATTATATATATATATAATATATATATCTAATAAATATATTGATATATATATATATATATATATATATACACACATATGTGTGTATTATAATATATATAAATATATATATATAATATATATATATATATAAAACTATATATATATAAGTAACGCCTCACTTGGCGTTCGGACGCCCCGTCTAGGGCCGTCCTGGGGGGTACTTTTGTCTCACAGGATCGCCGTCTTTTGAAAACGTATGGCACACCGACACCAAGAGCTTCTTTAAAATCTGGGCCTCAAGCCAGCTTTATTATCTTCTGCAGACCCAGGTCAGTAACAGATACTCAAACGACCAACAAAATCCTCGGCCGTCCGGCCACTAGCTAAACATCAACTGAGTCCCCTCTCTAATGTGTGGTCAATAGCCTATGCCAATGCACCAACACACTACCAGTACACACTGGTTCTGGCTTCTCACAATGCCTCCGGGGTCCAGAGCCTTCCTCTCCAGCTCTGCTAGCTCCACCTTCCTGGTAGCAGGCCACGCCCCCTATCTGCCTGTTGTAAGTAGGCCTATAATAGGGCGCCAGTATGCACCCAATACCTGGGCTGGAACCAGAAGACTGGAGACGTGGGAACAACCACCGCAACCATCTGCATTTGATTCCGGAAGGCCAAGAGCCCTTAATTGGCTGAACATTTAGCCCGTGCTAGGTATAAGGGGAAGGGTCAGCACCCAAAGTGCTGCTGACCGACAAATACTCTGGCTTCCCCCCACCGAGACGCAGGCTCTCTGGTGGTCACTTAACCGCCAAACCTAGTGGCAGAAAACCATGGTGACCACCTAAGGATCGCCCCGTGACAAATCCTCACCCCACTGAATAAAACGTGCCGTAGGACTTTTCATATATCCCCAGCATAAACCCTTCCTTCCGGGTCAAAGCTCCTACTTTGTGTGGGGCAACATCTTCCCATATATCCTTCAGGGGCAAGAGACAACATTTTTCACTGAACAACTCAGCTGTGGGCTCATAGCACGCATTCATCCTACAATCGGCGACTGACCGGTTCATCAGCCACCTTTCGTATAGATGGTAACCACGCATATGTGCCTTCTGCCACCTTGAAGACCTCCCCATTCATTCCCCGCAATTGCTGAACATTTCATAGGGCAAACTATTGACAAAACATACAATATCCAAGTGCTATCATACCTCTAACCTGTCTTCCTCACACAAACGTCCTTGCATTAGCGCCCACTGGTGCCGTGCTTCCCTATTTTGGTCTCACAAAAGACCCTGTTTGGACCCAGCCCACCACACTATCATCTTCAGAAGCTGTAATGATAGCAGACTTCTCAGAGTTGCAATACACTATGGCCGCTGGGGCGCACCTGAGCCCAAAACTGCCTAACCACTTTGTCTGCAGGACTATGATGAACCCAAAACCTCTCTTCACACAAGTCCGCGGGTCCACACTGACCATCCCATGCTCTTAGGGTCTGCCACATTCCCTAATTTCTTGTGTACCCTGGAGCTCCCTCCCGTCTCTGGGGGGTGGGGGTTACTAGCTGACAATCTGGCCATTTCTTAGTGACCATCGTAGTGGTGATAACTTCTTTGGACTAGGATCCACTGTTGCCCCCATACATATGCATGCTAGTATAGTGCAGGGTTCCCCACAGCCAACAATACCTGGCATTTCACTAGTTCCAGAGTACACATTCCCCTGGGCACACCACTCATTGGCTCTTTCTAGCACGAAATCCTCTGCATGCAACGTGTGGAGTATGTTATCATTTCACAATTCCTGTAACAATCGCTAAGTGAAAACTCTCAGTATAGCATGCATGTTAAACTCCAGGTGTCACTGCTGAAACCTCTTCCCTAATAGGATACCCTTGCAGATTAACCACAGCCTGATTACTTGGGATTTCCTTACCATCATGAGGTTTAACCCAACATACTGAACTGCCCTCACTAGCGCTGAGCACCCCCTCTTTTGGGGTGCGGGCTGTATGCAGCTCACTACCGCCTTTTTGGCATCACAATCACTACCATTGCTACAGTCTATTATGACAAACAGCATGTAGAAGCAACTGGAAAATACAGCAATCCATGTAGAGCACATCACTCACTGCACTACAGATCCCCGCATGACCATTTCTCTTCATTCCCTGCATTGTCAGACATCTGGATTTCTATCACAGATCCACTTCTCTGCAATTACCCTGCTCAGGGGCTGCACATGAATGCACAAATTCTGCCTTGGCACACGTTTTCATTGCAACAAGATTTTTCATCAATTCCCATCTGCATAATCAGCATTAACATAACACTGAAGCACTACACAAAAGCCGTGTCCATTCCCACACTGAAATAGAAACTCTTGTCTGAGTGTTTTGTTTCCCATGGTCCAATAACCACCCCATTCACACTCCTAGTCTCCACATACATGGTAGCAGAGCCCTCTAATCAAGTTTGCCTTCCTTCCTTCCAGGAATGCATTGGCCGTGTTCACACCAGACAACTCAATCACCTTTCCACACCAGCAGAGCGCACCTGATTGCTACTGTGGTGACCACATTAGCTCCGCAGGCACTGTATTAATAGGCACAATTCTAGGATTGCCTTATCAATCCCCAGACCTACCGCACCTGCACACATTGTGCTATTAATTACCAGCCACAAGCTCTAGGAGCGCACACTGCAACTTTGTACGTTTACCTTCACATACATACATATCGCTGGGGGTCCACTGGTACACCACACATTTACTGACTGGCTTCCATCACAGACACGCATCACCTGTGCTACTTGTGGATTGCTCTCCCCTATGACCTCATAGGGGGGCATACCATAGCTAAATCCCCTCTGCCTTACTTCCTGCCTCAGCAGCCTGTTCACCACATTGCATTTTTCATCACACAGGGCCGCATCCAGCTTTAGCAGCTACTTACACTGGCCATTACTCGCAGCTGCAAACACCTCAAGCTGCTTGTTCCACAGGGGCCGCAGTAACTGGGGCAAACTTTGTTGCTACAGCTAACCGTCCCCCTGATCAGACTGTGTGTACAGGGCTAAGAGCATCACATGTATTAACACATTATGTCATTTTCATATGCACCCACTGCATGTAAGGACCAAGTCCTTCAGACTCTGCAAGTCCACTGCCTCTCATGACTCTTCTGGCTTGTCATCATATTATGGGCCTCTGTCATAGCCGCAGCCAAGTTCCTCCACATTATCAAGCATATGATCCTACAGTCCCATTGCCCATAACCAACCCCACTGGAGCAGTCTTACCAGATTTGATTGTCTGGGCTCAGTTGGATCGCTCCTTCCTGCTGACTGTCCATGTCAGCCTGGGGTGGGTGCTGCATCAACCTGGAGCTCCAGGGCATGCAGCTGTGACCTCTCTGGCCTCCTCCTGAGAGGGGCATCAGGAGCACACATCTCCAGAACTCTGTGGCACCTCCAACAATGCTCCCTCTGCTGGACAGAGGCAGCAGGCTCCTGCTGATAAACGTGGTTGCCCCACAGCAACGGCAGCACCCGCAGATCCATCAGCAACACCATCTCTCCTGGAGTGATGGTGAAAAAAAAAAAAAAAAAAAAAAACCCCCTCTTTGATGTGGACGATATGGCCTCCTGCCACTGGGACACCCCTCATGCACATGTCCACCAGTAGGCTTCCGTCACACCACTCATAGGCTTGTTATGCTTGGCATCCGCTTCTCCTGCTTGGACTCTGCAGCCTCCAACCTGCAAGGCTGCTTGGATTGTGGTAAGTCCACCTTCGCCAGACTGCTGCCCTCTGTTAAATAACAAGGCTTTTAGTTCTTGGCTGCTGTCTTACAAATTGTGGCCTGGAGCTGTCTGTGTCCTTCCTACCATATTTTGGCAAGTCAGCTGCTTACTTGTGTTTTTCACCTGCATCAACTGGCAATCAGGCCCTCCTATCCATGGAGCAAAATGAAGAAAATGTCAGGCACCAGCACCAAAAGCCTTTCATACAACACACAGTCCTCTGTACTGGTTGTTTGTCCGCCACTGTCCTCTCCAGAGACAACATCTGTGCACTGAGGCAGCCTTCCCACAGGCAACAGTCCTGTATACGGGTGTGTGACTCTTCAAAACACGCTTCAAAAGCACCTTTGCTTTCACAGAGCTAAATTTCAGCAGTCCTATGTAGACTGCAGCAGTCCTATGTAAACTGCATATTTTCTGCACCACTTTGTGCACAGTCAGTTAGTGGCAATCCTTGCCCATTAATGCCAATAATGCCCACAGCATGCCTCCACCATATGTAACGCCTCACTTGCGTTCGGACGCCCGTCTGGGCCGTCCTGGGGGGTACTTTGCTCACTGGATCGCCGTCTTTTGTAAACGGATTGCAACACCGACCACCAGGCTTCATTAAAATCTGGCCTCAGCCAGCTTATTTCTTTCTGCAGGCCAGTCAGTACAGATATCAAAACGAACAAACAAAATCCTCGGCCCGTCCGGCCATCTTATAAGCTATACATCAACTGAAGTCCCTCTCTAACGTGTGTTCAAAGCCATATTGCCAATTGCACCACCACACACTACCAGTAGCTCACTGGTTCTGGCTTCTCACAAGCCTCCGGGGGCCGAGCCTCTCTCTCTCCAGCTCTGCTGCTCCACCTTCCTGGGTAGCAGGGCGCACGCCGCCCTGTATATCCTGTCGAAAGGAGGCCTTTAATAGGGTGCACCAGATGCCACCCAAACCTGGGCTGGAACCAGAAGACCTTGAACGTGGGAACAACCACTCCCACCACTGCAGTTGTTTCCGGGAAGGCCAGCCCATAAATTGGCTGGAACATTAGCCGGGCTCGGTATAAGGGTCAGCACCCTAAGCTGCTGACCGACAATACCTGGCTTCCACCCCCACCGAGAACCAAGTGCTCTCGGATGGCACGTAACGCCACCTAGTGGGCAGAACCAAGATTAACACCTAAGTGTCGCCCCTGACATAAGCCCCCCACTCTGATAAAGGCCGTAGGACTTCATCACCCTGCATAACCCTTCCTCCGGGGTTATATACCTATCTATCTATATATAGATAGATATATAGAGATCTATATAGGTATATAGAGGGGCATAAAAAAAAGAAATAAGGCTTCATTTAATAAGTACATAAGAGCTGACATTTGTATAAATGGAAAAGTATATTCTATTAAACGCAACAATATATGGTAATCGACTATCTCATGGCTGTTGAGGCTATGTAAGCCAAAAAAGATCAAAATAAAAAACACATTTAGGGTACCGAGTTATTTGGCTTGATCCCAGAGAGAACGAAAGAATATCAGTCAGGTGGTACACTGTTTAAAACTGTAAGTATTACAAAAATATATATATTTAATTTTAGTTGTATATAGGGTCCGTCCACACAACATGGTTTTCTTGGTCGGATTTTCAGATGGTTTGCGGATTTGAAACCGTTTGAAAACCGACAAGAAACCATCCTGATAGACTTTACTAGAAAATCAGTAGTCTATGCTGAACGGGTTTTCAGCCAGACAGATTTCCAGCCGCCAGCATTCTGAAAAACTTGGAACATGCACAATCTTCTGCCCAGTACTGTTCAATGGTTATGGTAGACTGGTGAATCCACAAACCGCAGACAAAACCATCCCCTGAAACCATGCAAAAGATGTTAAAATATCGGCCGGATTCTTAAACAGAATCTGACCGGCATTTTACACTTCGATGAGTATTTTGACATGTGTCGTGTGGACGTACCCTAAAAGAAACGTCAGATCTGTCATGCTCAGGGGCCCTCCGGGGGTTTCCTCTGTTCCCCTGTGGTCCAGTCCAAGTCTGGTTTTGCCGCATCCTGTATTCTATACTGTAAAAAGTACTTAATGAGCACTGTGTACAGTGGTGGCCAAAAGTATTGGCACCCCTGCAATTCTGTCAGATAATACTCAGTTTCTTCCTGAAAATGATTGCAAGCACAAATTCTTTAATATTATCCTCATTTAATTTGTGTCATCAATGTGAAAAGGACAAAAATAATTTGTCATAAAGCCAAAATTGGATATAATTCCACACCAAACATAAAAAGGGGTGTACAAAAGTATTGGCACTGTTTTTGAAAAATTATGTTGATGCTTCTCTAATTTTGATGGTAATTAACATCACCTGTAACTTACCAGCGGCAACCTTACAGGTGTTGGCAATAACTAAATCACACTTGCAGTGTGCCAATTGATATGGATTAAAGTTGACTCAACCTCTGTCTTGAGTGTCCTTGTGGGTGACCACATTGAGCATTTGGAGTGTCAAAAGAAAGAAGACCAAAGAACCTGAGGACCGATTGAGAATCCAAATTGTGAGGAATCATGAGCAATCTCAAGGCTACAGTGTCCATTCTCCCAAAGACCGAATGTTCCTGTGTCTACCGTGTCGCAGATGTCATCAAGAATTTTAAAGCCCAAGGCACAGTGGCTAACCTCCCAAGAGTAAATCCCATTTCACTGCTGTGGGGGGCTTTAACCTCCCTAGATGTAAAAGCGCCTCTGGCACAGTGGCTAACCTCCTAGGAGGTAAAGCCCATGGCAATGTTCGCTAACCTCCCCTAGATGTAAAGCCCATGGCACTGTGTGCTAACCTCCCTAGATGTAAGCCTCATGGCACTGTGGCTGACCTCCCAGATGTAAAGCCAGGCACTGTTAGGCTAAACCTCCCAGATGTGGACGAAACGAAAATTGACAGAAGGTTTAAACACAAGATTGTGCCGGGATGGTGGATAAAGAACCTCCTACAAACATTCCAAAAACGTTTCAAGCTGCCCTGCAGTCCGAGGGTACAATACAGTGTCAACCCGTACTATCCGTCGGCCTCTTGAATGAAATAATGAACTGTATGGTAGGATACCCAGGAAGACCCCACTTCTTACCCCCCGCCAGAGACAAACAAAAATCCAACTGAGTTTGCCAAATTTACCTGAAAAGCCTAAAACTTTTTGGAAAAAAACCCCTGGGCAATGAGACAAAATAAAAAAAGCTTTTGGGAAAAAACATCAACATAGGGTTTTTACAGGAAAAAAAAAAGGGGCAGTCAAAAAAAAAATACGGTCCCTACAGTCAAACATGGGGGAGCTTCCCTGATGTTTTGGGGTTCTTTGCTGCCCCACTGGACGCTTGACTGTGTGCATGGCATTATAAAATTTGAAGACTCCCAACAAATTTTGCAGCATAATGTAGGGCCATGTGAGAAAGCGGGTCTCCCCAAGGTCATGGGTCTTCCAGCAGGAAAATGACCCAAAACACCTTCAAAAACACTAAAAATTTTTTGAGAGAAAGCACTGGAGACTTCAAAAGGGCCAAAAATGAGCCCCAGACCTAAACCCATAAACCCTGTGAAGATCTCACAAGGCATTTTGGGAGAAGGCACCCTTCAAACCAGGACCGGAGCATTTTGCCAAAGAAAAATGGTCTAAAATTCCAGCAAGCTTTGAAAAAAACTCTTTTTATGGTTACCGGAAGGGGGGTGTTGCATTTATTTGGCAAAAGGTTATCTACCAAGTATTAGGCTGAGGGTGCCAATATTTTTTGTCCGCCCATTTTGGAGTTTTTTGTAAAATTTAAAAATTTTTTTGTTATGATTAATTCCTTTGTGTTTTTTCATTGCAAGCAAAATAAATAAATTTTAATCCCAAAGAATTTTGATTGAAATCATTTTCAAGAAAAAAACAAATTTTTATCTGAAAAAAGCGGGGTGCCAATACTTTTGGCCACCCGTAAAAATAATTGAAACTGTTGGAACAGAAAAGACAGACTTTTTTTTACCCACGTGGAAAAAAAAAATTATACAGAAAAACAAAACGGGCTTTTAACAAAGTAGGGCCCTTAAAAAAAAATTTAAAAAGGGGAAGGTCCCCAAAATAAATGGTTGAAAAAAGACCAAAGCAATTTTATTTACTCGGAAAGTGTGAAAAGGGGGTTTTTAGATGTGCTCTAGCAATTCAATCAGTGTTGCTAAGGGTTTTAATAAATCAGGAGCACTGTCCAAGGCAAATAAACCCACAGGAAAAGATTTATTGTTTACTGTTATCAAACAATATCACAAGATCAGGACAAACTGTTCCCAGCATACAGCAATACATATTACCTTAATATTTTTATTGAACAAAGCATACTAAATTTAAAAACAAAAGGGGGATGAAGAAATTTTGGCGCTGATAACCATTCTAAACCCTTTAAGGTAGAAAGACTGCGCCAAAAAGTATGAACCTTTTTCTTCTCAGGCATACAAAAAGGCCATTTAGTGCCAATACAATCTGGCTCAGGCCCACCTTTCCCTGGGCGGCTGTTCTTCTGCAGGGTTTTACAACAGGGGGAGTGTAGTGTCAATACCACAAATCTGGGCTCGGCACCACCTTACCCGGTCGGCTGCCTTTTGCGGGCATAATACAGGGGAGTCAAATTCCAATACAAGTCTTGCCAGGGACACCTTTATCCTGGTCTAGCTGTTCTTCTGCAGGTCATACATACAGGCGCATTGTAGTGCCAATACAAGTCTGGCTCAGGCACCACCTTTATCCTGGTCTAGCTGTTCTTCTGCAGGTCATACATACAGGGCAGTGTAGCGCCAATACCACAAGTCTGGCTCAGGCACCACCTTTACCCTGGTCTGGCTGTTCTTCTGCTAGTCATACTACAGGGCAGTTGTATGCCAATACAAGTCTGGCTCCGGCACCACCTTTACCCTGGTCTGGCTGCTCTTCTGCAGGTCATACATACAGGGCAGTGTAGAGCCAATACCACAAGTCTGGCTCAGGCACCACCTTTACCCTGGTCTGGCTGTTCTTCTGCAGGTCATACATACAGGTGCAGTCTAGTGACAATACAACAACTCAGGCTCAGGCACCACCTTTACCCTGGTCTGGCTGTTCTAACTGTTCTACGCCAAAGTTTTGGCGTCAAAGTTTGGAGTGCGCCTGTTCATACATCTATAGAACTGGTCTACTACAGCTTTTCGAGACCAGAATTCTGGCGTAGCCCCGTTCATACATGTCGCCCTAATTATACTACTACATAAAGTTTACATAATATTACCTCGACCGAAATCATTGGCAACGTAAACTGACTGAATAGCATTAACATACTGTTGCAGAAAAAGAAGCACTAAACAATGACCAATAGTAGCACCATACAGGGACCACAGCCCTACATGGTAGCTGTGCAGACTGTGTAAGTCATTAAAATACAGCTAAACTCAGTGACTCAAAGGTGACCTCTTCTGTGGTTGCGGTTGTTCATTTTTTACTTCTGTTCTATTCAGGCTAAACTGCAGTGAGACTTCTTCTAGCCACAACCTGTCTGTTTAGTTTGCAGCACACTCATATTCAGCTTCTCGCTCTTCACACTACCTCTTGCCAATCTATATATATTCTCACTATCCTGCGTATACCAATTGAGAGCCCCTTAAAGAGGTTTTACCATGAAGTAAAATTGACACGGGTAAGGTTTATTCTGATTTCATGTCAGATAGTGAGAAAACCATGCATATGTGTCTTTTTATATATTTTTAAACTTCTGGTTTCAACTTATATACTGCCTTTCAGCTTTCCCCATTATTTCCATAGGATTCAGATCGGGACTTTGTGATGGCCACTCCAAAACATTGACATTATCCTCAAGTCACTTTGATATGCACAGGTCGTGCCAAAGCACGTTCATCTCTGAGACACAGAACCTGTCTCCTTCCTGAGCGATGATGGTTGGGACATTTCCCATATTTTTTGTACTTCAAAAATTTGTTTGTACAAAAACAGGCACTCCAACTCGGAAATTGCACCAAAAGGAGAAACAGACTTATGCAAGCCCACAATTCTTTCCCCTGATATCTTGGCTGATTTCATAGACTTTCCCATATTTACACACAGAAGCTGTTTTTTTTTGTCCATTATAATACAACACAAGTGTGCTTGATTAACCCAGATTTTTCCAAAAACCCTAAAATAAGGTTCCAAAACATGACACATCATAGGGGCTGTCCCAAATTTTTTAAAAGGGCCCTAGAAAATCCTAGTGGTGTAAACTTTGACTTTGCAAAAGTAAAAAATGCCTTAAAAATAATTCTCTCACATTATTCGGCATTTGGGAAAATATAAAAATTTTGGTTCCTAATTGACCTAAAACGTGTAAGATTATTCTGATTTCATGCATGCATGGGTGTTTTTTTATATATGCAAAAACCCGGGTTTCAACTGTAGGGGAGACATTAGGGAAACTAGAGCATCGAAGTTCATTTTCTCATCTTTTTTTTCAGTGTATATTGTGCCGAATGTATGAAAGGGTTTTTGGCATTCATAAATAGTGTCAATATTCACGGCCTCTCTGTGATTTGGTCATTACGGAACTTGGGCGCATTAGTAATGCACCAAACATGAAAAGGGCATAAAAGGGGCTGGAAAAAAAAAAAGTCTTAGAATAGCATTCATGAAAAAACTATGGTACTGATCTTACTTGGTAGACCACGGGTCCCAGAAAAAACCTGTGCTGGCGGGCCTTTTGCTGTAGTGAAATAAAGGGTGAGAGCACAAAAAAAAATTTTTCATATTAATGTAGCAAAAAAAAATATAAATAAAAACGAACAACAACATCAGGGGTTTCATATTTCACATTTTGTAAGGCTAAAAAAAGACAATCTTCCATCTTTTCACCTGTTGTGCAAGGGTTTGACCAAGGGGAAGGAAAAAAAACCCCAAGAGGTAGAAGCCAATTGTCCCATTTTAGGGAAAAATTCCTTCCTGACCCAATCGGGCAATCAAAAAACCCTGGATCAAAACCCCCTCCTGAACCCCAGAACTATAATTTTGTTAATTATTACCTCCAGAAATGCACCCAAAACCCCTTTTTTTGAACTCGTTTTTAAATTCACCATGACAATTTCCCTCGGGCAGAGAATTCCAAGTCCCACTGCTCTTACAGAAAAACCCCTTTTCTAGTATATGTGAAATTTTCGTTCCTCAAACAAAAAAGGTCCCCCTTTTGTTCTAGATACAGCCCGGGTAAAAAAAATCTTGGGAAGACCTATATTGACCTTTAGATTTCATATTTATTATGCCCCCCAACCTTTCTTTTCTCTAAACTAAATAACCCTAATCTTCCCAAATCTTTCTGGTACTGTATCCACCCACCCTTTTATATTTTTTTGTTGCCCGCCTTTGTACTTTTTAAACTCTACATTGTTTTCCTGTGCCTGGTCCCCAAAAACTGTACACAATATTCCATGTGTGGTCTAACCATGACTTGTTTTAATGGAGAAAAATTTTTCTCATCATGTAAACTAGCCCCTTTTAATGCACCCCATATCCTTTTGCTTTGGCTGCTGCTGCCTGCACGGGCTGCACAATTTAATTTTTACTGTCCACCGGGTTTCCCCAAAAAGCCCTTTCCCATGTCATTTTTTACCCAGGTTTTTTTCCCATTAACATGTAATCATTAATGTTTCTCTCCCCTTTTGGCAAAACCTTGCATTAATCATGTTAAACCTCATCGCCATTTCCCCTGCCCAGCCTCCAACTTATCCGATCCCTTTTGAAAATAACATATTACCTCTATTTTGTTGATTATTTACAGAGTTAGTTCGTCTGCAAAAATCGATATTCTACGTGTATTCCCGTGTAAGATCATTAAAGAAAATGTTTAAAAAGGATAGGCCCAATACGACCCTTGTGGTACCCCACTATAACAGCATCAGTCGAGTAGTACCCGTTAATTACTACCCTTTTTTTTCTATCAGTGAGCCAGTTACTTACCCACTTGCACACATTTCCCCCATCCAACATTCCATTTTATTTACCAACCTTTTATGTGGACCGTATCAAAGCTTTTTAAAAAACTAGATATAGACATCCATGCCTCACCCCCCCCATCCGTCTAGCACTGCTTTTCCCCAAGAAGCTGATGAATTAGTCTGACAACCATCCTTCATGAAACCCCGCTGGAAAGGCGTTAACATTTATTTTCAGTGAGATACTCCAGGTAGGGCCCCTGAAAAACCTTTAAACATTTTTTCCTACAAAAAGGGGTTTAAACTTTCTGGCCTATAGTTTCCTGGGTCACTTTTTGACACCTTTTGAATATTGGGCCCCCATTTTATGCCCAATCCTTTTGGGGCATACCCCGTTATTAGACATCCATGAATATTAAAATAGGGGGCCTATCTATACATCACTTAAAGTAAAAGTTTTAGATTCTATTTAATTTTTAAAAACATTTATAGGAATATTTTATATTTTTTTGAGATATTATATATTTTTTTAATTTAATATGTAACATTTTTTTTTACATTTAAATAATTTTAAATTTTTTATAGTTTTAATAATTTTTCATAATTACTTTTATTATTGTAGGGTTTTTAAATTTAGAAATAATGACATTTTTTGCCCTAATGGGAAATCCACTCCACTTTTACTCCTCATTCTCAGGCAGACCACATTAAATAGGTCCTCCTTTTGACATAATCGCCTATTTTGCCCCAACCACATTCTATATTTCTAAAATTTCGAGTGGTGCGACACACCCCAGAAAACCCCCCTTTATGTTAGGCAATTGGAAAAATGTTGAGTCTTTCAAAAAAGCGCCTAAGACATTCATTTGGTACTTAACATCTACCGCTCACTTAGGGCAATTTTTTTCCAAAAAGGGTGAAAAACCCCGACATCATTCCCCCAAAATCTCAAAAAAGACGTTTTAAGAGGACTAAATATGCTAATCACTGCAAAAACCACCCACACCTGACTAGGGAGTGTAATATGAAGCTGCATGGACCTGTAAAAATATGGGGGACTTTCTCTTTAAATCAAAGGTGGGATGTGGAGTGGATGATAGTAAGGAGCAGTGATAAATGCAATTTTTTTTCATCAGAGTGACAAATCTTCTGTCTAATACCCTGTTATTTTATTAATTAGAAAGTGCTTCAAATTTACTATTCATGAATGTTTCCTGATACTCACCAATAAAGCAATCTATACTGGACGTCAGATAAAGTGTCGACTCCCAAACTGCCAAATGCATTTTAATATCCATATGTGCCAAACACACGATGTCTTTTCCGCTGTCCTTTTTATTACCCCCGCAATTTAGTGCAAGTGAATACAGATCATTACGATAAGTAATATAAATCTGTGGTATTTGTTTTATACCACTGGTATTTTAATGCGAGTGGTTAGTATAGATGTGCACTTTTGGTATTAAAGGCCCCACTTTTCAGTTTAACACGTAAAAAGTTGGCTGTGAGACTTCTCTTAAATACTGAATGTTATCCTTGGCCAGACCTTTTTATATTTGTATATATAGGTATCCCAATCAAAGACATGCTGTATCCTTAAGATATGCCATAAATGTTGGTAAGGGGGCCCTTCCATTAACCCAACCTTAGGGGAATGGGGGTATTCTCTGACTTTTTTTAGCTGTACAATTCATTGTTGTAGGTAGAAGAGATGCTAAGGAGCACTGTCCACCCTGTATGGGAGCAATTAAAAAACCCTCCACAAATTTCCCTGCCCCCAGAACCCCACCCCCTAGCAGCCACCACCAGAAAATTAAAAAGAAACTTTCAGCAAGAAAGGGTGGGGTTCCACGGTGTTTTTTTGGGCCGTTTTAGAGCGTTTGGATTCATGTTTCAGACCCTAAACGGACCCAAAAAATTAACTAACAAAAATCCCAGCGTGTTTTTAATTTAATTTCCAATGTAAAACACCTTTGGCATTAGAGGGGTAAATCGTTTTTAAAATGCATCTTTCTATGCATTTTTTTGGATCCATTCAAAAAAAATTGACATGTAAATTTTTTATCCAAATGATATACCTGGGGTTTTGGGAACCCGTTTTATGAAATTGTTTTTAAATTTGCTTTTTTTGGGGGATCAAAAAACAAGCCCAAAAATCTTTATTGAACACGCCATGGACAAAAACCTTTACAGAGTCTCCAGTCCCAAAATTCCGGGTTTTGTATACTCGGCGTCATAAAAACATATGGGTTAATCACACCAAATAAACTATAATAAAAGCAGGTTCAAAAATTTCCGCTAAATTTTATGCAGGGGTGGCCCTTAAAAAATGTTCTTGCACAATTTGCAACTGCAAAAATTGTGCAGCTGCACAGGTGGAGATCTGGCTGACATCATCAGCTGGACTTTCCAGAGAGTAGGCTGGGATGATTTATCACCAATTCTAACTTCCTAATTGTCTTATATATGTGCTCAGTAAGCACTGCGTATACATTCATTGGGCAGACTTGCTTCCCGCAAGCCGTACTGAGCTTTATTATTTCCATTTAAAAATGGGGCCTTTAATTTTAATTTTTGCATTTGGAAATCAGCAAAAAGAGAAAAAAAAATGTTATGTAAAAATGCTCCCAAATGTCTTTCTTCTATGTTAAAAAAAAATAAATTAAAAATAAATAAAAAGATAATTGACAAGTGGAATCATAACTTTTAGCCTCGCCCCCCTAAAACCTAAGAGGCCCGAAAAATATAATTTCCCTATAAAAAGAAAAAAACAAAAAAAAAACCCCGACAAGAAGTGTATTTTAGTGGCCTTTTAGCTACTAAAACATAGAAAAAACTTTTATCACTTCCCTCAGTATTTAGAAAAAAAATTCTAATGTAAATATAAAATTAAAAAAAATAAATCCTTACGTATCACAGAAGGAAGATGAAAAAAAATATTTTAATAGCCAAGCATGAAAAATCCTTATTAATAAATAAATGTGCCTGGTCAGGAACTGGGGTAATCAGGAAGAGATTAAAAAATTTATTGAGGGAGATTTACTAATCAAATTACACTAAAAAAGTAATGGTACACCAAAAGTATTATCCTATAGTCTCCTATTTTTAATGATATTTTGTCTCACATTGCAATTCTATATGATTCCGGGCAAGTCAGCCATTTATTCCCTTCTTCTTCCTCACAACCCTGTCTGGCTGTAAGGGTATGTTCGCACGGCATCTTGCCTCCGTATGAACATATATGTTTTTCTGATGCGTCTCTGGATCCATCAGAATGGACCCAGAGACGCATCTAACAATTAGCAGTGAGTTGAGCACTGCCGGCAATGACAGACACGCAGCGGCGTTCACATGAGAGATCGCCGCTGTGTGTTTGCATCGCGCCTGTCGGGTCCGTCTTTCGGATGCGATCCAAGAAATGACATGCAATTCTTGGATTGCATCTGAACCACGGACCCGACAGGCGCGATGCAAATACGCAGCGGCGATCTCTCATGTGAACGCCGCTGCGTGTCTGTCATTGCCGGCAGTGCTCAACTCACTGCTAATTGTTAGGTGCGTCTCTGGGTCCGTTCAGATGTTCACACAGAGGCAAGACGCCATGTGAACAAACCCTAAGAGAGCTGCTGCAGATGGAGCCTCCCCCCAATGCTTTGTCTACAATAGCAGACCAGAAACATAGACCTCCTTTTCACTAAACCCGCCCCTCACCTGTCTGCCATATGAAAATATTAGAGATCAGGTAGAAATCAGAGTCTTCTCTACCGGATTTCTACAAAATTCTTTGTTCCTGTAGTGCAGAGAACCCTACAGACTCTCAGCCTTCAAAAATTCTTACCTGGTGCCAACTGCATGTGAGTCTTCTTGGCCAATTCACTTATCACTCCTTTGCAATTAACCTGAATTTCCGTTGAAAAGTAATCATTG
Organism: Phyllomedusa bahiana; assembly: GCA_025379985.1. NCBI lineage: Eukaryota > Metazoa > Chordata > Amphibia > Anura > Hylidae > Phyllomedusa > Phyllomedusa bahiana. Next base: position 150,806 of record JAODAL010002804.1, on the reverse strand, counting down.
GGATCAAGCCAATGATAAATATCAAAAATATTCAGCATCAAGGATGTATGTCTGGTGACCTTCTGTTGCAGTAAAAGAAGAACAATGAGTTAATTATGCAAGGATAGGCTTCCCTATATTATGCATTGTTATTGTCAAGTGTAAATATACACACCCTGCATAACCTTACATTTCAAGCACATTTTTGAAGATTATTGACCTTGTTTGCCCTGTTTTTTCCCTAGATTGCAAGAAATTGATCTTTTGCTTACCTGTATATAGGATTTCTGATTTCTGATGTGGTCTACGGTTAAGTCATGTGATCCACAGGTTGTCGGCCATTTAAGATGGAAGTGAATCTCTCAATGCATTTCTATGAGATGCTCAATGTCAGTCACATAGTAATGCATAGAGCCTGACTTTCGGTCCATATCAGAAGCACTGTGGGCCACATGTATAAAAACTGTCTAGGTCTAAAATGCTCTCTATTGCCCATAGCAACCAATCAGAGCGCCCCTCTCATTTCATATAGTGCTCTGGAAAAATGAAAGGGGAGCTCTGATTGGTTGCTATGGGCAACAGCATGAGTTTTAGACCTAGACAGTTTTCATACATGTGGCCCTGTGTGTTTTGGCAGGTAAGAGTACGAGTCATGTGACCCAATGGAAACCTAGAACAGGGATCTGTATAGGAGCTGCTGGTAACCAAAATTATTGGCACTACTGTGAACAGTTAGGCTATGTGCACACGGTATAAATTGGGGAGCATTTTGCCGTGTATTTCGCGGCGTACTGCGCTCTAATACGAGCAAAATTCTCCCCAGTCATTACGGTAATCCGCAGTTCTCATAGAGAACTATGGATTACGCCCCCTCTCCCCGGGCGTACAATATGATCGTATTGTATGTGCGGGGAGATAAGTGACATGTCAATTTTTCACGTCGCTTAGGGGCCGCGAGTAATTAAAGTCCCTGCCCCCCCCCCCCCGCACCGTTTGGCGCGAGCTCCTGAACACCAGCGTAATTGCAGGGCGTACTGTACGCCCCACAATTGCTCCGTGTGAACATAGCCTTAGATTAATTTCTAATGCTCTAAGGAAAAACGCATAGGAGGTGTAGTTGTTATCCACATCATAGGTACACCATTGGATCACACCCATAGTAAGACTAATGTGCAGTATGTGGGATCACTACATTTTGCCCTTCCAAAACTATTTTTCTTTTTACATGTGGTAAAACTTACCAAAACTAAAAGTATGTAAACTATATAAATTTCATAGCAGCATCATACTAACCTAGTGGGGTGGGGTGGCATGCACAGTTAGCAGACTGTGATAGGGTGCTGGTCAAAAATAGGTGAATGTTACTTCACCACTAGTTACAGAGAGAATGATGACCGCACACCAAAAATTGATGCAAAAATAGATTCATTTAATTAAATCCACAGGCTCCAGAGAAAATATACAAAGGTGACTTAAATCAGCGTGACGTTTCGGTCCTGGCAGACCTTTTTCAAAAAGTCACAGTCAGAAGAGTGGATAAAGGATAAGGAAAAGGGCCGTAGCCCTGTGAAATAAGAGCCTCTTATTTCACAGAGGAGGCTCTTATTTCACAGGGCTACGGCCCTTTTCCTTATCCTTTATCCACTCTTCTGACTGTGACTTTTTGAAAAAGGTCTGCCAGGACCGAAACGTCACGCTGATTTAAGTCACCTTTGTATATTTTCTCTGGAGCCTGTGGATTTAATTAAATGAATCTATTTTTGCCATCAATTTTCGGTGTGCGGTCAATCATTCTCTCTGCATCATACTAACCTGCAGAATAAAGATAACATGGTAAATACTGTATGTACTGTCTATCTCTCTCTCTGTTTAGAGACTAATTAATCTGTCCAACTACCTTTCAGGCTGTAATTCAGTCTTTGAGTGCAGAGAGATAGGACGTTTTTGCATGTTTCTGTTGATCCTAGACTTAGTCTAGAACACGTATCATTCTCAAGGCTCACAGGCCAAATCCAGCCCGCCATGTCATGTTATGTGGCCATGAGAACTCAGACACAGCAAGCAGTGATGGACAAGGTCCAGATGCAGTAGGTCCAGACATCCATTTTTCCCAGAGGATGAAGCCAGTGCTTGGCATAGGCAACAACACTACCACAAGGTTCTTGGATCAAAGCTTCAGCGTGCACCTCAGCACCGCTCTATTGAGGTGCACACTGGTTGACGTCCATTTTTCCCCGGAGGACGAAGCCAGTGCTTGGCATAGGCAACAACACTACCAAAATAATTCTTGGATCAAAGCTTCAGCGTGCACCTCAATACTGCTCTGTTCAGCTACTCACAGGCCGTGGCACAGCTTTGGCAGCCTTACCCAGGCACCCTAGGCACCATCCAAGGTAGGCATCTTGGTTCTAAAGAAGTGGAAGGAGCAGGGTATTATACAAACTTAAAGGATATCCTGGCATTTACTGACCACATGGTTCAACACGTCCATTTTAGGGCAACCTTAATGCTGATGTGGTTCTCAGTGAAAATGAATTTTACAACCCTTGTCTAGAGCCTGTGTGAGATGCCTCACAATGCAAGCTGGCAGCACAGTGACTCACTGTATTTAGTTATTCACTGTGATAATCAATAACAAAAGTTTATTTTGAGTGGTGGAAGTGTGCTTAGAAGAGGTGTAACTTGGCCCCTAGTGCAAAAAATGAAATGGGGGCCTCCAGCTACCATTAGCCATTTTCAATACTAGTGTGTTATGTGTCAGAAGGACTTATGGGCTCCCACAGGCTGCAGAGCCCAGTAGCGGCTGCTACGTCTGCACCCCATAAGGCTACGCTATATGGTGCTTAGGAGCTGGGCTGGGGTTTCCTTAGCACTTGATCTTTCTTAGAATGGAGACATTCATGATATGATGTGGCTGGCACTATGAAAAAAGTACGGTAAATGAATGGGATAAAACTGTGGTTGACTCAATTAAGTTGGCAGCAATGAACCAGCATGACTAGCAAGTTTTTACCAATTAAAAGAGTATGCGTGGCACTGTTGCTGCATGAAGGTACACTGGCTGGCAGTGATGCATGGGAAATAGATAACTAGCAGTAAAAGGGTAAAACTTGCTGGAACTAGTAGGAACAATTATGTGGCTGCCACAATTGCTTTTAGCTACGAGGTGTATTTTACAGGATGCAGTTGTATTTTTTTATAGTACCATTTAAAGGGTACTATAATCAGAACTCCTATAGAACAGAATGGAGAGCACGGCGTAAGCGCAACTTACTCCCTTAGTGCAAAAAAGATTTTTGAGAACCGTTCTCCTGATAGGTGTGGGACTCAGAGGAAGGACAGGCACCTATAAGACATTTATGGCATATACTGTCAATATGCCACAGACGTCTGAAAAGGGAATACCTTCATAAGAGCACCATATAATGTAATACAAAACCCCAAACAATTCTTTGTGGGGCTGAATGGGAAAAAAATACAAATGCCCCATTATTTTAACATATGTTTAACATGTTGTCCTTATCTCCAGATCATTATGATTCCAGCAACAACAGATCCAGGGGATACAACCAGTGATGACATGCTCAAACATCACCTCTCCTCTCATGCAGCTAATATCAGTCTCTTCCCTGCCTAGTAATCACACACACAATGCAAGCGGGCAGCACAGTGACTTGCTGTATTTAGTTATACACTGTGACAGTCAATAACAAAAGTTTATTTTGAGCGGTGGAAGGGTGCTTAGCAGAGGCGTAACTTGGACCCTAGTGCAAAAAATGAAATGGGGGCCTCCAGCTACTACTGGCCATTTTCAATACTAGTGTCTTCATATGTGTCAGAAGGGCTTATGGGTCCCCTCAGGTAGTGTTGAACTCCAGGTGTTGTCATACTTCTCCTATTCTCTGTACTCCTTAGAAATTAGTCAAACAGTGCAGAGAGGTTATCATCATGCTACTCTTTTTTTTGGTCCGGGTCCTTCAACCGACATTCTTTCATACCCTCCCTCCCTCCCCCTCCCAAAAAAAAAAGAAAAAATAAACCCAATCAGGTATGGGCATTGAGGAAAAAAACACATCTGGTTCCTGTAGGGATTTGAACTTAGTATCCTTATGCTGATAGGCAGAAGTGCTAACCACTCAGCTACATTGTAACTGCTCATAGATCTTGTATTTTAGATATCTTGACTTTACATATACAGACCTTTATGTGACTAGAGACTCAGGAATGAGCACACTGTGGGAAAATACATGTGATATCAAACCTGTTGGGTCACATGATATGCAGTTCAAACAAATTATACACACTTCCTTTGAAGACACTGAAAGCTGAAGAGGGCTACCAAGGCATGAAATGCCTTTGTGGTAAAAACCCCTTTAAATGATAGTACAATTTAAGTTAATGTAGTGAATGAAAAGAAGACGAAGAACTGCTGTACTCTAGACTGGAGCAGTACTTCCAGTACCTCTAGCAGTGACCTTGGTGGAAGGATTTAGTGGGGGCTTTAGAATTTCTTGGTCTATCTTTTTCCCTTTTATTTTTTTCCCGAATTTGAAGTCCACCTCACTGCATCTGTAGGTTATGTCAGACAAGCTTCACAAGGAAGTTGCATTAGGAAAGAGTGCGGGACCCTTCTGGTGCCTGACTTGGTGCTGCAGAAGGAACCAAACAAATTCCATCTTACTTACCATCTTTATTCAGGTGCTTTGGTAAACAATGGTATCAGTCAGAATATAGGGGTTTTCTTATGAACAGGCAACTCCTGTTGCCTGGTATCCAGTTCCAGTGTGGCTTCTCTCCAGTCAGCTGTTTTCATTCCTGTACTTCTAAATAGGCACTCAATTATATCACCATTTGGGAATGAATAGTTCCAAATAGGTAGAGGCATGTGACCACTGCAGCAGTGACATCCTCATTCGTAATTACAATTGTTTTTTCTGTTTACACTAATGAGGTCCCAGAAGCTGCCTGTTTTTTAACAGAGTGGACTACTCCTTTAAAGGGGTTTTGCCATCATAGACATGGATGGCTTATTGATAGGATATGCCATCTATTTTGCCACTAATGTACGTTAAAGAGGTCTCTGATGATTGTGAGCAGCAATCTTTGTACACACGCAAACTCACTATATTCATTCCCCTAGCGACGCAATTATGCAATGGACATGCTTTAGATTTGTTTTATTGACTTTATCTTTTAGTTTTATTGACTTTATCTTTTGACATATAGAGGTCAAAGCTCTGTGTAACATGTGTAACATGTCTGCTCAACAAGAGAGATACAGCAGAAACAGTGACCTCATAGAACGGGAGGAGTAACAGAAAAGTAAAGACGTGGAAAATAACACTATCAATAGCTTACATAACCATATACAACAAGGTGGCAATATAACCAATTAAACATGGTATATTGCAGATATAACACTAAACATAATATACAATAAGTAAATCCCAGTTGTGAGCTTTAGCTGGGAAAGCACACCATCAATGTCTGAACAGTGCAGACTCCACCTCTGAAACCTGCACTTATTGGTAGAACAGGCCCCGAAAACTCCTGTTTTGAATTGAGAAGGGACTGCGCAAGCGCGGCCAATTTCCATTAATTTTAATGGGAGTTTTGAGTACAGCTTAATGCAACCACTCGGCTGTGCTCAGAATTCCTATTGAAATGAGTAGAGAGGGGCCGCACTTGCGCACACTTCTCCATTCAGAATGGGAATTTTGGGGCAATAAGTGTAGGTTCCAGCATTGGGACTCACACCTATCTGACATTGATGGAATATCTTATCGACATGCCATCCATGTCTACGATAGCAAAACCTCTATTGCCTAAGTCAGGCTAAAACCAATATGATAGAATCCTTCAACTCATTGCCTATTCATCCAGAGAGTTTCCTCCTATGAAGTGCCAGTGCCAAGGTTAATATTTTTTTGGCTTTTGCTTTCCCATAGATTGCACAGTTTTATTCTCATTGTTTAAGACAGTAAACATTTTTCATGTCTCTTCGAGGGCAAGCTGCCTGACCACAGGTTTTCGGCATGTCAGACTCTCCAAGCAAAAAAGTTCATCTTTTGCAAATTCAGTCTTTGTGAGAGAAGCTGAGTGTGAGTGGTTGTTTTATTGGTAGTTTTGCATCTGTGCAATCTCCCCATGCATTATACTGTGGCTTTTCTGCATGCTGGTGTGAATAGGTGTTAAGTTGGTGTGCAGTTTTTCATCTTGCTCAAGCAATTAGCTGCACCTGTGCTTTTTTTCCCAGTTAGCATAAATGCCAGAGTTGCTAGCTTCTGGGTTCATTTTAGTTCAGCCATTGAGCTGTGAACAAGCCCCTTAAAACTGGAGTGTTTTTTGAGTAAGTAATGTCACATTTTTTGTATGTTTTTTTTTTTTTATATAAGAAGCTGAGTCTTACATGCCATATTATTTCAATGCGCAGAATTCTGCACAGGTGCAGCTATCTCACTACCATGTGTAGTTGTCAGCAGACCTGCAAGCGGATATAGTGGGGTGGAAGGATTGCTTGAGAACTACAACTGTAGGTCTGTTTGAATAGTCTCTGTGACTGATTATGGATGTGGCATCTACAGACTCAGGACATTTTCTGACAGACAATGGCATGCAGGTGCTTGGCTGGATGTTTGAAAAGAAGGGGGGATTTTGTAGAATCTTGCTCTGTCAGAATCTTTGTCCATCGGTTTCCATCATCGTGCCATGTAAATTGTGGAAAGTCAGATTGCTGGGAAGGAGCGTGTGGTGTTTGTCATCATTAGGATGAACTGAAGTGTTTAGAATGAATTGTTTCATGTTTCAGCAATGAGTTTGCTGACTCTTTGTACCACCTTCACTAAAGGCTGATTCCATGGGTTGAGCAATTCCATGTGCAATGAGGAATTAAAGGGGTTGTCTCACTACATTGATTCATATCACCTCATCCTGTTTTCTTGGTTTCATTTTGAATTCAGGGGCGTGTTTATGGTCTTCTACTAGGCTGCAGTAGAAGCCAGGTCTGTAGCTATAGCAACAGGTACTGGCAGCCTATCATGAGAGATCAAACAGGTCTGTAGCTATAGCAACAAGTACTGGCAGCCTATCATGAGAGAGTAAACAGGTCTGTAGCTATAGCGATCTGAGGAGCTGATGCAGCCCATAAAATGGGGATATTTTCGAGTATAGGTAATGTACACTGTTAATGACTATATTGCAAAGCGACTTGTTTTTGCAAGATCTTTAACATAAAAAGCAATCCTTGTACTGAGACAACCCTTTTTTAAATTACTACTACAGGATGCCATTGGACTACGTGATTCTACACAACCAGCATATACCATATTATACAAATAATACTTTTTTGAAAATAAAATTACACACAATACTGAACAAAATATAATAAAAAAACATGTCAACACAAACAAACAGGTGTGACCATATGTGGATCAAACATGTACAAAAAATTAGGATCCTTCCAATTCAAAAGGCATCATAATTATATTAAGGAAATAGTGTATATAAATATGCAAAGAGCCATTGAAGAAGAGGAAGGATTAGATTATCTAATCAAAAACACATGTTGTTATATTCTTACCCATAGTAAAAATGATCCACAGAGATGACACCAAACGCCCCAACGAACGTTTCACCAATGCTTCCTCAGGGGGTGTACATATTTATTTATATATTCTATTTCCTTGATATAATTATAATACCTATTGAATTGGAAGGATCCAATTTTTTGTATATGCTTGATCCACATATGGTCCCACCTGTTTTGTGTTAACAATGTTTTTTCTCTTTTGATTATGTTTATTTCAGTATTGTTTGGACTTTTATTTTCACTAAAATATTATTTTTATAATATGGTATTTAGTCCTCTTTTTCCTTTTTTTTTTCCTTGTATACTGTATCTTCCATATAACTTCGTGTGACAAAATCATATATTGTTAAGGTTTATGATTTTGTTTGGAGGTACTGTGTACCTGGGCAATGTATTCTTTACGAGCTGTCCTTGTTTTAAGAGAAAATAAAATGTCAACTCACCCGGATTCTCGCACTGGAACCTAGGGGTGAAATCATAACTCTGTATTCTGGTGTGCAGTTAGCAGCGACGGGCTCCCATTTCAAAATAACGTGGAACATGTTGGCCATTCTAGCTGAGATGTTGGTTGCAGGAGGTAGATAGCCTGCATGGGAACAAAGTAAAGATATTGTTGTATTTTGTGTTTTATGACTTGATATAATGACATATATTACTGAGCAATGTAACAGGTGCTCTGCTTACAAACTACGACAACTCTCTTTCATGTGGCTTGTCCTATGAGTAGAACGCTTGGGATCAGGCTGCTGAAAACCTCCTGATCAGCAGTTACCTGGGGAAGCTACCATGGCTCCCACCTACTGGTATCTTCTTAGACCTATATGTTTTCTGAGGCTCTACTTTTTTTTTGTCCTTGTCTTTTTGTCACTATGTCGCTATCCATATTGGAGATGTGACAATAGACAAGAATTGTTGTCTGTAGGCATCCCCTTTAGCTACTTGCCAACTGCCCATTGACTATAGGTGGTCAGTATGTAACTTTGTTTAGAGTTTAATGAGGAGAGCTGCCTCCTTTCCTGCTTCCTCCTCCAGCAATCAAGTGATCACTGTAGCCAGGTAACTGCGGGAGCTGCTGAGTCTGAATGGATACAGATGAGCCCTCTAGCCAGTGCTGGGAGAGGGGGCCAATATATCATCCCCTATTAGTAGGGAAATCAGGATAAGAAAAAAAGGTATGTAAATATATGCCCCAAAGGGTCTTTTTCTGACCTTATGAGGGCACAGTATGTAGAATAAATAAAAATAAAAATGTTTAAAAGATTTTAAAAAAATGATTAAAAAACCCATTGATAGCCCAAACGTTTAGCCCTGGCCCCTGACAACCCTAAAACTATATATTTCCTAAATAAAACATCTATAATTCTTCTAATCAGAAGATAGAGTAATTACCTATGTTGGTGCTAGAACTGGATAAAATATATATTCATACAAATAAGAAAGTGGTAGCAAACTTTATAAAAATGTTCAGTAAGACACATTTATTTGCTTAAACCACTGTGACAAAGTGTAAACATATAAAAATAAAAATAGGGCTACGTGTTTCTCCGGAGCTCGTGGCCGGCTTCCTCAGGCTGTAAAAGTGATTTGAACACTGGCAGGTATTTATAGATGGCGGCAGGTGTGTAGCCAAATTCTCCTTATTATATTGACATAAGAGGCCATGGCTATACAATCGTATTCTCTTTAACATACAGATAATTACATAGTATACTTTTTTAATAACATTAAATATGCAATAATATCAATGTTGGGTTAATTTTGTACTTGAAAAGACTTAATTAGAATAGGAGATTGTGCATGTAACTTAAAATAGCTTGGACGTCTGTCAAGGTAAATATTTTTTACACCTTTTCTCACAGCGCGGGCTCAGGCTGGTGTACCCGGAGTACCAGCGTACTCAGAAAATAACTAATGCACATGTCAAGAGGAAGAAAATTATGTAATTATAATCATATAATTATATAATAAGGCTGTAATTTTGTATACATATCTAGTATGGATCTAGATAATAAAAATGTATATTTATTTCTGGACATGGAAGTAAATAAACAGATAAAAATCATTGCATTGTTTTAACGTGATTTAGTACAATATAAAGTTAGGTCCATATATATTTGGACACTGACACAAATTTTGTATTTTGCACCTGTTTACTGAAACATATTCAAGTTATATAATATTTATATAATGGAAATGGACATAAAGTCCAGACTTTCTGCTTTCATTTGAGGGTATCCACATTAAATTGGATCAATGGTTTAGGAGTTAACTCGTGACACTCCGTCTCCAAGACTTCTCTCGTGCTTCCCCCATTCTCTGGAACTCACTGCCCCAACACATCAGACTCTCCCCCAGCTTCACCAGGTTCTAAAGCAACCTGAAAATCCATCTCTTCAGGATTGCCTATAACCTACAATACCCTGCTGCCACTATACTACCTCACAAACATGTCTGTCCCCCACCTTCTGTCTCTTTCCTCCTCCTTGTAGATTGTTATTGTAATGGGGCAATACAATACAGTTACAACAGTACAATAATAAAAAAAGAGTTGTCTATAAAATTAATTAATGAATAAAGATAAATCTAAAAGTAGAATAAAATTGATTTCAATGTATAGAAAAAGTTGATCATTTAAAATTAAAGGAAATATATATAAGATCTCAAAAGAAAGAAATATCAGCTATAAAAGGTCTTAAAAATACGGAGAAGATTAAACTAAATATAAAATTAAATAAGCCAATGCTGATGTTGTACTGATGTTAATTTTTGTCTTTTTTAATAGCAATAATTTAACATGTATTTTTGGTTCTTTCACCTTTTATTCTATTTAGTATATACAGCAGGAGCCAGCACAGCACAGGTATTGCTGGGACCTGTGGTCCTCCAAGCAGGATTTCTATGTTCCCAGGGCTTAGTTCGGGTCGTATTTACGGACGTATTTACATCCGCAAATACATCACCAAATCAGGCTAAAATAATGAACAATTAGCTTAGAATTGATACCAATGGAAATTCCGGATGTATTTGCGGACGTAAATACGGACAGGGTGAAAGAAGCAAAAATATATTTTTGCTCTTCACTAACATGCTTAATGATTTATCTCTGATTTCCAGCCTGTCTCTAAACTTAATACATGATAGGCGCATTCCTTATGCGCCTAAGTTCCGCAATGCGCCTCACAGGCGAGGCGCAGGGAATTTTCCTCCGCATTTATGAGCGCACTTTGGGTGCCGACATAAATCAGGTGCAGTTTTCATGAAAAATACCGTGAAAACGGGCGCCTCGACGCGCCGATCTTCATACATGTCGCCCTTTCACAAGTGAAATGCTGATCAATTGAGTTTAGATAAAGTGACTGGCATGGGCAATTAAAAAAGATTCAGCTTCTTTGCTTTAATTAGCTCCTGGTTTGCTTTGGCTTTATTATTTGGGTCATTGTCCCTCTGTATTATGAATCACCAACCAATCAGTTTGGCTGCCAATGTATTGTTTTTTGCAGGTACATTCTATTAAATAGACCACTAATGAGGAGGAACATGTAAGGTAAGTGTGAAGTTGAAATTCTTCATTTGTAACTATTGATTTATAAGAGTTTCCCACTTTGATTTCTTTATAGCATTTACACACTGACTATCCACATGTGAATACTCCTTTTGTAATGGTTGTACAATTCTTTTTTGGATGATGTTCGCGGAGTCTTGAGGGAGCCAATATATGTTTTTAATGTCAAAGGCCTTCTATACATAATTTTTTGAGTTAATTGTAGTAGAGGGGCCAGAATGGAGTCCACTTTCAAAAGCCCCCAATGTTTCTGGAACATATTTTTCAGTTGTTGACATTGGGAATTAAATGTAGTGATGAAATTATTTACTGGATTTTCATATAAAGGTGTTTTTTTTTGGTTGTTTAGACTGCTGTATATATTGTTGTTGAGATAGTTTACCTGCTCTTGACTGTGCTTTAATTACAAAAGATTTTAGAAATCCTTTTTCAGAAAATTTCTTTGATTTTATTAGACTGTTCTATATAATGTACCTTTGATGTACAGTTTTTTCTTTTCCTGCAAAATTGACTAAATGAGATATTTCTTTTCCACTTTGAGTAGTGGTTTCTTGAAAAGTGTAAATATCCATTTGAATCTACTGTCTTAAAATGGGTTTTGGTATGAATAATATTATTATGATGGAAAAGAGTTGTAAATTTGGTCATGGTAAATTTAATGCCATATTTATTTGAGTTCAAACATGCAAGGAAATCCTCTGCTCCTCTTTCAGTTCCCTTCCACATAATCAGCAGATCATTTTTAACCCACTTTCCATGCAGAGCACTATATCTTAAAAAATTGTTGTAAACTATACTGCAGTTTTTGTATTGGCCGTTGGATGGCAGCAGAGGAGAGCTTACTAAATGGAAAATTCATTTTTTTTTTTTTTTTTTTTAATAGGTATCTTTATCTCATAATGTGATGGTAAACCACAGATAAGCCATCACTTTATGATAAGGACACCCTGCAGATCTTTGCACAGACAAGTGGTCAAACATGCTGCTGTGGGTAAAACAGTGGAAGGACGATTTTTTCCCCTGCACAGATGGGTGACTGGGCACCAGTGTACAAGAAAAACTAAATATACCAATTATGTACAGTATGCTGGCGTACTCCAGTATTATAGCATTACTTTATAAGATGAGGATAGATGTGGATACCCCGCTAATGGGCAGCTTCTTATGATAATAAGGTGTAAGCAATTGTAGATACTCTGAATAGTTGCACATGATACATACACACATTACAGAGCAGTTACTGCTACAACAATATTTCACCTCCTTCTCTATGAGTCCTAATTATAGTCACTTTGACAACTTTCTACATGCACTTTATCAAGTCTTTTTAGGGGTAAGTGACAGTATTTCTGGAACATTCCAGACTAGAATGACTTAACACTTAAAGGGAACCTGTCACATAGATTATGCTCCCCTTGCTGAGGACAGCACAAGCTAGTTGACAGACTGCTGTTTCCAGCACTGTGTCCCCTATTCTGTAAGATGATGTAGTTTTCGTGTATTTAATGCTCAAATCTGCAGTTTTCAGCCAGAAAAGAGTCATGAAAAGAGTTCGTTTTTTTCATACCCCGCCCATCTGGGGCTAGCCTTTGGTGGGCGGCTAAACACTAACTGATAAATAAGATTTGAGGCATTATTCGCTCTAAAATACAGCATTTACAGAATAGTGACACAGGCTGGAAAACAGCAGGTCTGTCACTAGCTTGTGCTGTCCTCAGCAAGGGGAGCATAATCTATGTGACAGGTTCTCTTTAAAGAGGACTTGTAATATCTTCCGACATGTCTGTTTTAGTAAATCCTTATGTTTCCTGTGAAATTTCAATTCTACAGCATCTCCTCCTATAACTTCTGGGTGGTGCTATTCTCTGTTATTCCTCTAGAAAATGTATTATGAAATCTGTTCATCTAGGTGTTACCATTCCGTTTTCACAGGGGAGGTTGTCCCATACACACACGGCTCTGTCAGCATGGATTGTCCAATGTCACAATGTGCAGTAGTGGAAATATCGCCAAATCAGTAACACCCAGGAGACAGATTCAGTAATAACTCTTTTTTTTTTAGAAGGAAATATCAGAGGGACAGCAAAACACAGGAGATATAAGAGAAAATGCTCCAGAATTATCATTTTATAGGGACTACAGGGGTTTACTAAAACAGACCCGTCAGGCACAGCTACAGGTCCTTTCTAAAACCTAATAACTCTAGCAGTCTAGAGTTTTGCTATGAGTTAGTATTTACTGTATGTGCATTATCTATACTGGCATAATATGATATGGATTATGTCTAAAATCTGTAGGGAGTAAAGTGTTAGATTATTTAATTATATAGTATATTGTTACATGAGTTAGGATGGTGAAGGGGTGTCTTTCCTTAATACAACCATTCAGTCAAATTATTATTCTGTGCACCTGCAGCTGTCACTAGAGGCAACTAAATGCATAGGGATGTATCAATTTCTAATAGATACCATACACATTATATAATTGTCTAACCCCATCAATTTTGTTAGGACTGTTTGACTGTTTTATGTGTATCGGGCTGTGCCTACTCTTTTATGACCTATAATGATGAGGGAAAATAACTAGATATGTTAAATTTTAATGCCATGTCCTTTTGTTCTCTCTAGAGATAAACTCCTACCAGAGGTGTCTGGCAGCAACTTACTTTTGTCTTCCAGTGGCTAACTGGTGTGGAGCGTAGTGTCCACCCACGTTATAGAACAATGCCACTCTCTGGACAACTGGGCAGAGTTGGCCAATGACTTCTCGGGTGCAGTGATGTGGCCTTAGAGGCTGTGGTAGCACCATCTGCAGACTGTAATGTACACTAGTTTGTTATAATGGTAATTCCAACTACAACAAGCCCTGCCAGCATCAAAACAAAGGTGCAGCAAAGAGCTGGTCAAGTAATAAAAATGAGACATATTCACTTCTGATCTCGGGTGGCATCACCTGAATATTCATACACTCGTACATACTTTTTACATTTTTTGTTAAGCTCGGAAAACACCTTTAATTCAGAAGTTACTACTTAACTTCTCGGAGGGTTGTGTTTAGGGTGCTACGGAAAACCTTAAATTTTGGTCAAGGCAAAACATAACTCAATTATACTTGTTTAAAAGACATTATTAAAACTGTTACAAGAAATTAAAAGGTAAGGACAAAAAAAGGTTATATGTTATATGAATGACAGTGTCACAAGACAATATGATGTAACCTTCCTCAGCAATATTGAGCAATAATGCTACAGTACGTGGTATGGATGTTACTCATGCTGCAGTTGTTTAAAGGGGAAAGAGGTCATGGGAAAGTCAGTATTTTTATTTAAAAAAAAAATTGTCACAAAAATAATTTTAATACATTTAATCATTTTAAAATAACTGTAATGAAAAAAATAATAATAAAAAACATGTTTTGTTTATTTTTTAAAACATGCTCACTTTATATAAATGGCTTAGAACAGGAGTCAGGCATAAACTTTCTTTTCAGCAGCTCCTTGAATGCCCAGGATTGCTCCCATAACTTTCTGACCACATTTAGTTTAAAGCCGCATACTTTAAAGTTTTTTGCAAGATCGGTTATTTATTTATATTCTGTACATTTATGCAAATGCCTAAAAAAAATTTTATATTTGGTAAATTTGAGATTTGTTAATTTTTTTGTGAGAGCCAATGTTTTTCTTTTTAAATAAAATACATGTTGAAATTTTTAAGAAAAGTGACAGCAACTTGCTTCAGACATGTCAATGAGAATGAATTAGTCTCAAAAGAAGACCAGTTTTGGGGAAATGTAAAGGTCACATCTTATTGCAAAACTTTTTTGAAAATATTTTCCCATGAACATACAATGATAATGCATAGAATCACCTGCTCTTGGGGTTATCATTAGTGTTGAGCGATTTTTATCGACAAAAGTTGAAATCGTGCACAGGTTTTTATGGTGATCGAAATTTCCAGATCATGCTGATAATTAAAGGAGTTGTACATTTGAGCTTTCAGGCTGGCAGTGTCCCTCGGTAAGTTGAACTGAGTGGGCGTGCTTCTTGGTCTGTCTGTTCTGCTCCTCTACACACCCTCCCCATCAGCATTCAGGCAGCTACGTAACTTCTACTAAGGGTGGAGGGGGGGGGGGGGCGTTTGCTGCCAGAGTTCACCTGTGTGTGCTGCCTAGGTCTGTTACAGGAGAGGGGGCTGATCTATGAGTGTAGAGACGGAATATCGTAGCTGTGTGTAATAGGCAGAGGGGACGGATGCATGTGTTCCTATATCCCTGCTTAGCACTTACAAGTCTCACATCTCGAGCAACTCACAAAGGGCAGTGTTACTATCTCAGGATGGTGTCAAAATACAGTGAGAACATAAAGTATTCACATGCCCATGAGTCTGATATTAATATATAGTATAGTCACAGTTCAAAGACATATCATGATGTTAGTATCAGACATGGGTCACTGCTGTCACATCTGATCTGTGTAGAGAGCAGCAGGAAGCAGCCACACACAGACTAAATCCAAGCAGCACGGACACAAGACAACTGAGTCATCCTCCCCTCACCCTCCACTACAGAAGCATTCTGTGCGGGTGGGGCTCTTGCTCAGACCTGTCTTCAAAGGATGATGAGTCATTCAGACCTGACAGCTCTTCCAGTAGATAGGATCAAACTAGGTCTGCTATTTAGAGATCTGAGAGCCTGATGTAGGTAGACTAACAGGGCTAGCCTCAAAATCAGGTTAGGACATTTGTAGATGTAATATATTGCAAAGACTGCTTGTTTTTTAAAGGATTTTAATTATAATACCAATCATGTGTAGCGAGACACCTTAAGGTTAAAATATGTGGCATATTATCTAAGATCGCCGCCTTTTCGGCGGCCTTCCTGTTACTTTTGCGCGGGCAGCAAATGAGAATTACGAACTAGTGCAGGGTGAGATCGTTGATGTGCGACATTATGACTGGGATGTGTATGGTTGCGATTGGCTGGAAAAATCACATGAACTCGTTTACATAGAAAACAGCGTTTCCTGTTTCTGCCTCAGTGTCTTCAGCGTTCCTAGGGATAGGAATGCGCTCTGTCTGTGGCAACAGGCTCAGCGTAATTAGTCTATTTCCTGCACCATGAGAAACCTCGATATTAGCTTGTGTCCTTCCCATTTTGTTATATTAGAGATTTGAACATTTTTGTAGTTAGTAGCGATTTTAAAGCAGATTACCGCTGTAATTCACGTCGGGGGGGGGGGGCGCGTAGGGCGAACACAGACAGGCTCTATCTATAAAGAACACTGGATAAAGTCACCAGACTTAAGTGTAGACATGGTAGTGGATATCTGTAGTATTAACTGTTTTGCTATTGAAAATATTTCATGGGATATTGGGCAGCTGAACTTATATTGGATACACATTCTTTCTAGTAACTGCAGGTCTCTCTGCTTAGCTGCAAATCTCACTTTATATTATCAGTAACATTTACAGTTAGTGTGTTCAATCTTTACCATTACACCTGTGGACGTTGATATATCCCCTTGCACTTTAAATTACAAACCAGCAATCTTGTAGTTCAGCACAGGATTCGTTTGTTGCCAAAAAATAAAGTGTATCGTATGAAAACTTCACAGTTAAGTGTTTTTTGATTTTGCGCACCCGCAATGTTCATTGACGCAGCATCTAACGTAAATCTTAAAACAAGCAATTCTATATTACCACAGGTGAATTGAAAGGTGCAAAAATACGAGTTTCTTATTTCAAAACATAAAAGTTGACTGTTTTATGGACTTTTGCGCACCCAACCAGCAATGTTCATTGAGCAGCATTACGTAAATCTTAAAACAGCAATTTTTTATACACCACAGGTGTAAATGAAAGTGCAAAAAATACCGTTTCTTATATCAAAACATTAACAGTTACGTGTTTTTCTGACTTTTCGCACCCCAGCACTGTTCATTGCGACTGCATCTACGGTAAATCTTAAACCAGCATTTATATTCACCAAAGGTGAATTGAAAGGTGCAAAATACCGTTTATATATATCAAAAACATAACAGTTACGTGTTTTTTTTTTACTTTTGGCATCCCAGCCACTGTTCATTGACCGCAGCATATACGTAAATTTAAAAACAGCAATTCCTATATTCAACACAGGTGAATTTGAAAGGTGCAAAAAAAACCTGTTTATTATATCAAAAACATAACAGTTAAGTGTTTTTGGGAACTTTTGAGCAACCAGCATGTTCATTGGACGCAGCATTACGTTAAATCTTAAAAACAGCAATTCTATATCACCACAGGTCAATTGAAGGTGCAAAATATACGTTTATATATATCAAACATAACAGTTTACGTGTTTTTTTGGACTTTTGCGCACCGCATGTTCATTGACGCAGCATCTACGTAAATCTTAAATCAGCAATTGTCTATATTATACAGGTGAATTGAAAGGTGCAAAAATACCGTTTATTATTATCAAAACATAACATTTACGTTGTTTTTTGATTTGCGGCACCAGCACTCGTTCATTGACGCAAGCATCTACGTAAATCTTAAAACAGCATTCTATATTCACCAACAGCGTGAATTGAAAGGTGCAAAAAAATACCGTTTTATTTACCAACAATAACAGATTACGTGTTTTGGGACTTTTGCACCAGTACTGATTTGTTGATAGTGACACCTTGCAGTTTAATTTTGAATCCAGCACATTTCGTTTTGATTAGAGGGATTTGAGAATAGCTGTGACTTTGCCCGTCTTCTTTTGATTAAGAGACTCTTCCAAAACACTATTCCATACCTTCTCAAAAATTTTATATATCTGAACATGGAGCGAAATGCAGGTGGTAACGAGGCAAAGAGGGAGGGTAGCACATGGAGGTAGAGGTACGACAGAAGGTGCTCCTTCCAGTTGCTGGCGACAACACGCTGCCAGCGGAATAGTCAGTTGCAGGGCACCGTCAGGAGCCTGTCATCGT
Source organism: Phyllomedusa bahiana (assembly GCA_025379985.1). Taxonomy (NCBI): domain Eukaryota; kingdom Metazoa; phylum Chordata; class Amphibia; order Anura; family Hylidae; genus Phyllomedusa; species Phyllomedusa bahiana. Next base: position 132,719 of record JAODAL010002804.1, on the reverse strand, counting down.
GGGTCAGGAGCCTGTGAATCTAAGTAACGAACATCGTCGAATTGTCCTTCAGTGTAATGCAACATGCATTACTGCTGTATTTACCTCTCGTCCTTCGCAGTCACTGGCCACAAATGTCGTCATCGTAGCATCATCAGCATCGTCCAAACATGAGCAGCCCAAATGTTCAAACTCGTTGTACCCTCACCACTGTCGGATAAGTCATTGTTGAAAGATCCTCTTTGATGACAACATGCGGTTCGTGTGTCAGAAGGCATGTTAAAGTCAGAGGATGATTTGTCTGCTCTGAACGCCCAGTTACTGATGCATCAGGGGAGGTGAAGGAAGCCGGTCAATCGGCGCAAAAATCCCCGGCGGTCGGCAACGCCTTGCACGTGCCCCTTGCTTGTAAGGCCCGCAGCTTCTGATGAGAAACAGAAAGTCAGGACGATCCAAGTCACCTGTGTTGATGTGAAGATGATGACGACATTGCGGATCCATCCAGGTCTTTTCCGCAGAATTGCTTGCGAGCGCTTCATCAGTGGACGAGGGAACGGAAAGACGATGGGGTAGTGTCAATACGGGTTTCACCGCCACAAAAAGGGAGAGTGGCGGTCGTCAGAAGTCCGCTGATCATGATTCCGCTAGCCACGGTCCTGCGCAACCCGCTCCTCGCTTAAATCCACCTGTCAAAAAGGGTCCAGGACTCTCAAGCCTTGGGCCTTCTTTGAGCAAGCATTAGATTCACCCAGCGTTGTCATATTGCCGCTTTGCCGTAAACGATTAGTAGAGGCAAGAAACGTTAAGTGGTTAACCCACCACATGTCTTAGTCACATGCAGCGCACAGTGCATGAGTTGAAATGGAGGAAACACTTGTCCAAAAAGGGCCAGACCGAGCAGGGCCCTCCAACCATCTGTCACACCTCTGTCTCCGCCTCCTTCCTCCTCGCCACACACCAAGCGTTCATCAAGCTGCCCATGTTCTCAGAGTCATGATCAGGGTTCAGCCTCCGCTTCAGCTCCACAGTCGCACGACGTACCACAGCACCCACCAGATGACCATTTCCATACACCTTCTCCTTCCGCCAGGTTTGCGACCTGCACGCCGTACAGCGGCCAGTCTACGCAGCCAGATTCTGTCTTCGAGTTTGGGAGCAGAAAGAAACACTTTAACCCAACCATCCCAAAGCCAAAAGCTGAATGTCGGCATTGCAGGCTTTTGGCCTTGGAAATGTTGCCATTTGTTGGTGGACACAGATGGGCTTCCGCCACGTCAAGGGCCCTCGCTTGACCACCAATTCAGATTTGCGAGCAGGCATTTCTTTGACCAGAAAGCCGTCCTGCCTGGCCAGCCACGTGCTGTCATCTAAAAATTTCAAGCGCGTTGTCTGCCATCTGTGTCCGGAAAAAGTCCATTCTCACCCACGACACACTGGACTGGTAAGCACGGGCAAGGACGCTATATCTCTGTGGACAGCCTCACTGGGTTGAGTGGGTGGATGTCTTGGGGGTGCGGTGGACTCTAAGGCTCGGCGCACGCTCTTCAAAACTCGCAGCAGACGATGGTGCAGGGCTTTTCCCCCAAGGTCCTCTGGTGGCATCACGTGCCCAGAGACACCAGGCCGTGTTTAATCTGCCTTGGAGACCGTCCACACACAGGTCAGGAGCTGTGGACGGCTCTAAGCAACGAGAACAATGTATGATGGGAAAATTGGTTAAAGGAGAAGGAACATTGATTTAAACAATGCAACTTTAGCAGAGGGTGGCAGCTATTACATAGTATTAGAAAACATAAATTGCCACAGTAATAATTATGAAGCTGTGACAGCCTTAATCACCGTCTGAAATCCTAGGATTTCACTACACATACCAACATAATGTCAAATCTATGTCTGTCTGTAGAATGAGGATTTGGAACATGAAAGACAATGTAAAAAAAAAGACAAACAATAACTGTAAACAGATGATCAGGAACAGTTCAATTGTAAAATATCCGTAGCAGGATGTTCGGGATAAGGTACGGTGGATCGAGCAATTGAGTCACAATGTACTTGAAAAGTTCATTGGTAGCGTTGACTACTGGTTTCAAGTTGACAAAAGGGTGGTTTTTTTTTGGAAATGTCATGGTTGTTATGAAGAATTTCGTTTAGTATGAAAGGCACTCTCTGCACATTACGTTTCACTAACATCTACTTAGTGTAATGGTCTTCTGCAGAAAGGGGCTTTGTGACCACACGTGCAACCACGTCATCAGTAATATCCATCTTTAGGTGAAAGCACTGGCGCGATGTGGACTAAACCTCTGCGATGGTGGTACGAGCTTAGCCATCTGGAGAAGCGTTCAAAGCGGTGACAATTAAGCCGGCCTCCTTCAGACTTGTGATGAGGGTATCAATTCGACGAATCTCAGGATCGTTGTCAGGGTCTTGGAGACTGAAGTCGTACTTATCAGATGTTTTCTTTACTCTCGTTCAGCAAAGAACTCTGGACCTTGTCAGCAAGAGATTTTGGCAAGGGCACTAACAGACGACGGTCTGGTGGACAGTCTGCAGGCGTTGAGGTGAGATGGAACATAGTGCCACTGCTTAGGTGTAGAGGATTTCTTAATCCTTTCGATGCGGTTACTGAAATAGACATAGAAAGCGTTTATTTTGGTTGTTTATGTAACTCAGGACATACTTGCTGTCAAGTGTAGAACCAAATGTCATCCACATGAAGATCAGCTCACGCTGAATAAAGTCTGCGATCTCTACAGCAAGTCAGCGCCACAAAGTTCATGTCTTGGGATGGTGTGCTCTGGTTTAGGAGTAGTTTAGCCTTTCCAAACAGGAATCCCAACATTTTTTGGAAACTTTACTGCAATTGTCAATTACCTTGAGGTAGGCAGAGGCAGGATAGCCCTCAGTTGATGCATCTGGAGAAATATGTGGACTTCCCTTATCTGCTGTGTGGAAAGAGATGCTGGATGTAACAACGAGGTATGTGATCTTGTACAAGGCGTGCCGGGGGATTCTTTCCAGGACTACCACCTCTGCTGCTTGTTCAAGGGGGAGTGGAGCATCCCAAGTCCTCAATAGTTCTGAGAGCTGTCTTACTAGTAGGAACTTGCCCTGTACAGTCAAAGGCGCTACAAATCCCAGTGGTTTATAGGCTGTTCCACCACTGAGAGGACTCCAGTTTAGTGAATCGGTTTGTCTGTACAATTAACCTGGAAGCCTAAGACGAATCATTTAACAAGTCCCATCTCAAACCAGATTCTCTGCACTGGAGGGTCGTCTGTGCCAAGGTTCAAGTCTCTGAATTCTGCGGCACAGTCGCTGGGCTGAAAGGCTTCTCATGACAAAGAGTAATGTTGGAGGCAATTTTGTGTAATCATCAGGACAAGCTTTTAGACAGCATACCTTGTGTTCTTTGAGCAAGTCTATGGCTTCTTCTGCTGTGGGCAAGGATTTTGAGTGCGGCTCGTCCACATAGGAAGTCTCTTTCAACAAGGTCACAAAATTGACTCGCCATCAGACAGCAGTCCTTTGCATAGGCATAGAGTAGCATAATAGCAGGTGAAGGATGTCTACGAACACTGCACCTTCATGCGGTATTCGATCATTTCCTTGTTTGTGTCATTGTCCTGTGCCACAGAAACCTGAGTAATTTTGGTGGTCTTCTCGTACGATGAAACATGGAACATTTGCTCAATGTCAGCGGGTTAAGGCGACTGTTGTCTCCTTTCTGATTCATAAGCACTCCCTAACCAAGATGTTGGTAAGGTTGGGCCTGTGAGGAGAAAGTCGTTCAGGGATACCCCATGATGCTTGCATGGAGTCAAACACCACCTGATTCTGGTGGTTTTCGTGGGTGATACACTCCAAAGAAGGACATACCAGCATTCTTCATGCTCTTGCATCAAGGTGGAGCTGGCTTCTGCGTGGTATTTGTGAAATCATCTTTTCATGAAGGCCACATAGTGATCTATCATTCAGGCTTGTTTCTTAGTGTTCGTTGCAGGAGATGAATCTGGATAATGCTTGTTCCGGTTGTTAGGAAGCCTGGCTCTTTCAGCCCGAAGGGTAAGGGTGCAACCCAATGGTTTGATTTGATCCTGAAGCATTTCAGTCCATCATTTGGTAATTCTTTATCTTTATGGACAGGCTACTCTGTTGTCGTTCTTGTGTTGTGTGAAACACCTTTCCTCCTAAGTTTATCGTAAGGATAGGTTGATGTCTTGGTTTGACTACTGAAATTAGAAAGAGCTCCTTTACTCGTAATGATGGGACATTGGCTGAAGTGGTTGTGCGACCCATTGTTGAGCACAAAGGTTTTAAAGGAGTTCACTTGAGATGGTCATAGATTCCTATCCAAACACACATATTGCCGATGATTACCCAGCCTCAGTCATAGGGACTTTGTGAGTATGGGGCATCACTCGGGACCATTTGAATTGTTGACGTATTATGGACTCTTCAGATGTCTCTTCGAGCAAAAGAAGGATGTCAGCGTCTTAGTCCATAGGGGAATCTCCTTTGCCAGGTGTCTAAGTGGGGATGATGATAAGCCGCTTCGGAGTCGTGAATTTCTTCTTTATCATAGGGATACTGGTCACATTCCAATAACAGTTGGTAGGGATATTCTGGATGTTCCTGTTTAATTGGAGAAATGAGGGTATCCAGTGGCTCTTCTGCAAGGGTCTCTATGCGACCGGAGCAAGTGTTAAGGGTGTATGGTATTGCTTCTCCTTTAATTACGAAAGATCTCAAAGAATTAGGCTTTGTCTAGAGACATGTTTGCTCTTGTTCGCTCTATTATGGCATACATCCAGGTGGCTTTTAGGATTGCCCTTCTGGGATAGACAACTCAACTAGACACACTTCGCAAGCAATTGGGGCCATCCTCTTTGTGACATACTTCCCATGCAGGAGGAGGAGACAGAGGTAGTAGCTGAACTTTGAGCTGATGGCTCCACCTATGCGTTGTGATGCTTTAGATGTTGCTTGAGGTTGTGGGTTGTCAGGAGAGAGGTTAGGATGCATGGCTGCAACATGTTGTCATACTGCATTCATGTACACTGATGAACAGCTTACAGTCTTATTGCAAAATGGTATGAAGAAGAGCACAACACTTGTAAACACACTCACTAGATTCTTAAAGCGTTGTCTCTGCGTTCTTGCAAAGTCTTGCCTAAGCCACGACATTCATCAGTGGAAGAGGTCTTTTTGTGAATAGGACACATACGATATAGGGTCTTTGTCTTTATAGACAGGAGCGTCATGTCTAGTGGAGCAGGATGCAGTTGGAATGGGACGTTGTCTTCTAAACAGTACTGTTCCCTCTCAAGTCTCTACGTTTGCTACGTTTGGTTTTCATACCTTGAGCATAGATGACTGAAGGGGGTAGAGCAGATTCTGTGAAGTCAAAACTGGGATCGTTCGTCTTCCGAGCTTGGTCACTGATGAATCTGGGAAAAATTGGAGAAAAGGTTGGAAAGGACTTGTTGTGTTATCTTTTATATCTGGAGCCCATGTCTGCCCATTTTTCTTGCATGCAATAATGGTAATTTGGACCACTCACCGGATTAAACACGTAGAGCTGTATCAAGGTAACTCAGTTCAGGACAGAGGTGGATCATTTTAGCCAGCTCTAGCTCCTTTAGTAGGCGCCTCAGGTCTTGAAGCTTGCGGGTGTGTCCTTGTTGGTGATCTTTGGGGAAGGTATTGAAGTCCTCTTAACAAGGCACTTTCTATAGCTTTGAACTGCGTAAGTCTGTGCAAGTCTTTCCATGCAGCCAGCAAGACATTCTTTGGAGTGATACCCGGCATGAACATCGCTTCATGTCTTACTCGTTCCGCTGAATTCTGGGCCTACCAGTTTACAAGCAAAGTTCAAGATCATCCTTGGCAGTGAGGTTAAGATCATTGCTTACTGCTTCAAGGTGGAACTTCCCTGGCTTCTGTAATTTTCAGCATGTTCATCGACACTTTGAGGACTAACTGTTTTTTCAGCTCCTGCGTCTTATATATCTGCAAAGTCCCCGTGACCAATGTCTGATCTTCCCACCTGTGTCACAGATTACATGTGATATCACTGGGGGCTGTGAAGATTCTCTGGCATACTGGGGCTGAGATGAATCAGGATGAAATGATTCGTAGCATAAGGGTTTAGCTAGCGGGTTTAGTCGCTCTGGAGAATATGCTTGTGTGATGCGAAAATTACCTTGTTCGGTTAGGTGGCATCCTATGCATGCTTCTCAGGTACAGCAGTGTGGTAGGTTTTTGAAGTGCGAGTTGGTGCATATTGACATAGCAGGTGGTGCAGGAGGTGATTGCTTAAGCACGTAGTTGGCGGATGCGGTCAGCTGGGTTCTTCACTTCTGCAGGGATGGAGCAGGTCTAGGTTAGTGTCTCTGGCATATGCTTGTTCGAAAACTTTTAGCTTGGCTAAGGCGGCTGACTTCCTCCCTTTCCATTTGGAGAATCTTTAGTTGGGCCGCCTGTCTATGCTTCCTTCATGACATAAGGAACTTCTGACTGCTAGCTTTTCTGCTTCAGAAAAGGATTTCTATCAGCTCTGTCATGCAATGTGGACCTTCTGGACGGGATAGTTCTTGAAGATGAATCCCAGCGCTAAGTTCTGGTTGCAGGCAAGACCGATGCGACCTTTCTTCTTGCAGGTGTGCGATGCGGAGATCTGCCTTATCTTCTGGCGCCTTTCACTTCCGGCATCTTTATGTTTGGAAGTAAAGTTTTCTCTCTCAGCTAGGTTCTGCTGCGCATCATCACCAAACATCAAGCGTTATCTCAGGAATGTGATATTTACTTAGCAGACAGCGCTTGTAGCGTTCATAGGCGGAGATAAGCTGATTCACTGTTGTGGTTTATGTTGCTGCGTCACTGTCCAGTAGCGTGAGATGGCTGGCTATTAGTGTTCAGTTCTTTGCATAAATTCATCTTTAGATTATCTCGGAACTCCTTCCATTAGTTATTCAAAGTTCTCTCTATCTTGTCTGCGTGGGTTTGATGACACGTTAGATCGCTGCAATTTGTTCTTCAGAAAACATGGACCTCTGTTTCCTGCATTGTCTAAGTCTTTGGTGCCACGTTTAATTCTGCTAGATGCAGCGACAGAGGTGCTTTCTGAGCAACTGTTTCCGTGGACATAGTTAATCCTGTTTATGTGGTCTGACTAGTTAAGATGGAGCTGCAGTTGTGCACGTGGTTAGGAGTGCTATTGCTGCTAAGAAGGAGGACAGCTCTGTGAGCTTGCTTGCAGACTGTCGTGATCTTGCAGGAAACTGCAGATTCAGCTGTTGTTTTTGACTATTCCTGGCCCATGATATACGTTAGAGAAAGTCCCTGAGAGGTTGTGAGAGGATTTCAGTATAAGCTAATGGTGACAGTGAACTCGCTGACATTAAGTTCCATCGTTTGTAGCAGTTGCTGTAGAGAGGATGCAATGGAGTTGCTTTAGGTTTACAGTTTTAATGGATTGTAACCTTGGAAGAACTGTATGCATGCGGTCAAAACTACAATGCAACTTCACAGTGAAGATCAGTAAGTCCTGCTCACAAGATGGATGATAGAGAAGAGCAGGACGTGATGTCAGAGAGAGAGGGAGGAGAGAGGAACAAGTATCGAATGAGAAAATTGGTTAAAGGAGAAGGAACATGGATGTGCTAAAACAATGAAACTTTAGCCAGCATGACAGCATTATATAGTTTAAGAAATACATAACATTTGCACAGTAATAAATATGAAGCCTGTGAACAGCATAGGTATAAAGAAGAAAACAAATATTTACTCAAGTAAATAGTATAATAAAATAAAGTTGTAAAATAACAGAATATAGTGCTAAATTTTCTTTTCCAGTATGGTCTTTATACTCTAGTATTGACCCAGATCAAGTCCTCTCTATACCAGAATGGAGATACATTAAAAAAGATCAGGTCCTACTCAGGTAGACGCAGTTTACTCATGCACAGCCTTCAGTATGAGAGAGAACCTTTAAAGAAGTAATTATGTTGACAGTATCTGCCCCCTATTTTTTCCATACTCTTTCTCAAATTTATCATCAGATGGATCTTCCCATCGGTAAGCAATTCTAATTAATAAAGATTTTTTTTACCATGTTCAGCTGCACCCCTAGTAGTGTTTGTAAATATAATCTCATGGGTGTAAATGGTTAGACCAACAGAAATAAGCTCAGCTAAGCCAAATTCTCAATGGCCAAGGTTTCAGCATAGTGCTGTTTCATATACTATGGTTTAAAAGACTATATCCAGAGACCCCTGCAGATTTGAGGTGCTAGTATTCACCAGATTCAGGGCCTTCCAAATCAGTATAAATGTTATATAATTACAGACAACAAAATGGGTCTCCTTTTTATGATTCTGGGATTTTCACTTAGCAAAGAAGAATCCAAAGGCTTTTGTCCCATTCATGCCTTTTCATGATACTTGAGGCTGTTTCCTCATCACATTCTTTGCTAACAGTCATATGTAGAGTGGACTTCCACACAATCTGTGTGAACATAAATGATGTATTAGACCCGATCACTTGCTAAACTCACTATTTTTTTTATTCCATATCCATACATATGTAGCCAAACCAATTCAGTTTTCAGGCTTTAGATGATAGGAGTAAGTCATGTTCAGACTAGTAGTGTAACATAGCAAAAAATAGGTGAATACCTTACAAGGCGCTCTGCGGCATTCTGAGCTTGAGAAAGGTGGCGGAGTTCCCTCGAAACGTTGCATCAGTGAGCGTCGTGCGGTTTGAGGGAGCGATGAGCTGTCTGTTGTGGTGCTGGTATGTGTTCCAAGCTATACCTGTCGATACAGAACGCCGTCAGAGCGCCTTGTAAGGTATTCACTATTTTTTGCTAATGTTACGCCTTCTCAGTATAAATGAATTAATCCTACATCTAAAGCTGAAAACTGAATTGGTTTGGCTACATTTTTGTTTTTTAATTGTATGTATACGGAATAAAAAGAAAATTGGTGTTTAGCAAGTGATCGGGTCTAATACATCATTTATGTCACACGGACTCTAGGGAAGTCAGGGGAGATTTCCCAATATAGACCCAGAAGCGTAACTCCGTTATAGATATATAAGCGGGACTATACACATTTGGACTTCCACACAAACTCTCATCATCCAATAACTAAGGAGATGGGCCCAACCAGAGCTGGAACCTGGCCCCAAAGGCACCATACTATCCACATATCCAAACCTTCTGAGCCTCCCACCCATTAGTTCTTATCTTGTACCATATCAGCAGGTCCCTTTTTTCAAATTAAAAAAATGGATCAGGCCTCCTGGCAGGAGAACTTCCAGTATTGCCCTGATGGTGTCTTTGCTTGCATCTTTGAAAAAGACTAGTAGTAAAATGAGGGTGAAAGTTGCCTTTGTAAACCATCTTTAATATAGCATGTATATCTAGAATACTATAATATGATGGAATTTGAAAACCACATGAATCCAGTTCACAGTATCTGTGAAAAGTGATGCACAATGGATAAGACTTTCTTTTGATTTTAGGGTATAGTGGGTTAATATGACAGTAAATTACGAGCAAATATGTTTGCTCTTATACATAGGTATTATAGCGTATATGTATGATTGTATAAATTATACTGCTAATTGTGCTTTGGCTTTGTGCACTCTTTCTTCAGATTTTTTTTCTTCTATAAATTTAAAAGGATTCTAAGTGGATATGTGGCAGGAGCCTATGGGAACCAAACTAATGTCATTCCTCCTCAATTTGTTTAATGATCTCTTTTTCTCAGCAATGGGTGTGACAGGTGACATTATACTACACTCTTGTCTGTGTATGCAACTGTGCACCAACATTGCTTTTAGTGGTGATATATCCATAGCGAGCCACATAGACTACACATGCCTATATACCTTCTCGATAGACACTGATAGCCAACTATGGTAAGGCCAAGACACAGGACCATGTTGTTGCGCTGACTCCATAACGTGCTATATAGTTTTTAACTGTCAAGTGCGTGTGGACTTTGTGTTGGCCTAAAGATCCATTTCTAATAAAATACTATTGTGGGTTAATGCGAAGCACTAGCAGACACTGTATTGGGATGCTTGTTAAATTCAGTACCAACATTTTATAGCCTTACATGTAGCCAGCATGGTGCACTACACATAGCAATGTGACAGATACCCAGATGCTGTATCTATGTTCAAGTACAATATTACTACTACTACTACTATTTCCAATAATGAGCATTAATCCCTTACAGCAACCCCTTAAATTGTAGATAGTAGGTGGGTAAGTGGCTGTTTATCAGTATATTGTAGTGAACCGGGCGGCGGCCGAAGCTCTATCCGGCCGCCAGATCGTTAGGGGTCCTAAGACGTTACCAGTCGCTAAGCTATCGGCTTAGGACCTTGGCGACGGCAGCGGTGGCGGGACTAACTGTATGTGCGTCCGCCGGACGCACATCCAGTTAGATGCTTTGGTGGAGCAGAAAGCTCCGCAGAGTACTCTGTGGCCGCAGGCAGGATGCGGCTCCCTGGAGTGCTCACTGGGGGACCTATAAGCTATCTATATACCTGCGGGGGGACATATAACCTACCCATGTGTGCTTGGGGACCTAAACTGCCCATATACCTCTGGGGATCCATAACCTGCCCATAACCTGCTGGGGGATCCATAACCCGCCCAATACTGTGGGGATCCATAACCTGCCCATATACCTGCTGGGGGATCCATAACCTGCCCATATACCTGCTGGGGGATCCATAACCTGCCCATATACCTGCTGGGGGATCCATAACCTGCCAAAATACCTGCTGGGGACCCATAACCTGCCAATATACCTGCTGGGGATCCATAACTGCCCATAATCGCGGGGGGACCCATAACCTCCCCAAATATACCTGCTGGGGATCCATAATGCCCATAAAACGCTGGGGGATCCATAACTGCCCATATATCTCTGGGGGATCCATAACTCCCCCCATATACCTCTGGGGGTCCATAATGTCCCATATACCTGCTGGGTTTACATGGAAAATACACACCTACCGGGAGGACATATAAAGTAAATACCACCTACTAGGGGACGTATAACTTACTGGGGCCCCTTTTAAACCTTTCATTGGGGGACACATAATTTTAACTGCGTTGTGGAATTCCGCTAATAGTCCGTAAGCCGGATGTTAAGCCTCAAACAAGTCTTTTGGGATAAGATTTAGCAATAGACTCCGCGACCCAGTCGTTTTTTTAAGCCGTTGTTAAGGCCTCAAGTGTTTGATAAGACTTACAATCGACTCCGGGGACTAATATATTGCACCTGTGTGACTTCCCCCATATAGAATACATCCTGCTGCTCAAACATAAAAATATAGCTTGGCTTCAGCATCAAACATAGGCTGCATATGATGGCTAATAGGTTCTAGGTTCTTCTGCAGGCTATGGCAGGAGGACTAACAATAATTTCTTATAAAAATGGAGATGAATGAACTTGTAATAGTTATAGGGAAGATAAATAATAATTGTAGCTTACATTCACTAGCATCTGTGTCTCTGTCTAACTATTACCATGCTGGCTCTTTTTCCTGGGCCAGTGTTTGTGTTGTGTCCTCATGTCACGCTTTATTCTGTGCTATATTTTGGTTCATGTGTTGTGGTTCTCTGGTTGCCACCTATTGTCTGTTTCATGTCATATATCCTAAAGGTATAGGCATTTCTCAGATAATCAGACTTTCATATACTCATATATGGACAATTACATAATATAAGTGAAACTTAAAAGTGTATGAATTACCAATTATACAACATATAATTAACATATATCAGTTAAGATATTTATATAGACCCTATTTAACATATTACATAATATTCAACTGCATCATAGATGTATATTAGAAGCAATAATACTATAACAACCCAAAACTTTATGGGGCAGCTGTGATGTCACTATTGTTTTTAAAAAATTAGGTTCATTGTCCACTTCTGTAACACACAAACATCAAACTAACACATTTTATATAATGGATTGCATTTCATTGCAAACCTTAATATATATTAATTGGCTTTGGACAGTCAATTTTGGATGCTTTTAAATTTGTATTTAGCTGAATTTTATCAACAGGATTATGATAGACATATGCGTCTCTACATATATCATAAATGGTGTGCCAGGAAATAAATAGCACTATGTCAATGATCAAACTGGATCCCCACTATGTTCCTTGGTTTTGCTACCCAAAAATAAACCTAGTGTTTATTGACCTTTTATGGCCTTTTTATGATCCCAAGTCTTAATACCCTATTCTTGCTTACTAACAATTCAAGTGCTTGCCACCTAATAGCAGCAGGTCAAAGAACAACCAGGATTGTCTCTTCAAAGGTTAATGGCAGCCACCTGTCCTAAACTTTATTATACTATGTGCATAATAATTACAGTCAAAATTGTTGTAAAAATATACTGTTTTTATCTAATGAAAGGAGCAAGAATCACAAATTATACTTGATGCAGGATTATAGATTGAGGGGTTGACAGGGCATGTTCACCAGGTGCTGGAGGAAGGACGCTGTTAGGGCACCAACAAGAGTACTGCCTTAATCAGAGTATTTCTGTTTTTTATTTCAGTTGTCAATATGTAGTGTATTATTATTATTATATATGTTTTGAGCGCCGTTAATTCCAGCGTGCTGTACAAGCTAAGGGGCTTAGGTACATGATATAAGACAAATGCAATAACACTAAGTACTAAGTACACACTAATAAAGAAGGAGAGACGACCCTTCCCACGAGAGCTTACAATCTACAATAGTGTAGAAAATCTTAATAGATCTATTATAATGCTAGTATTTATTACATTCAAAACATAACTTGGTTCCCTACTGAGAGATAAATGGTTTGCAGCAGTCTGAATTTGATATATACTGACAATGGAAATCCACAGGGTTGTCTAAATTTAATTGGTTTAAACTGTTGGATATGAGCCAGCACTTTGCTGAAACCTTGACTGTTAGGAGTCTGGGCTGGCTGAGCATATGCTCATTTATTATGTTTGACTGAAGTGTAATCTGTCATGGTAGAACAACATGCCACAATTTAAAACTACTGTTGTACAAGAATACACAATAGACCTAATTTTTTAAAACAATGGTCAAATTTCAATTTAATGTTTGTTCCTTTTGTATTGATAATAGCTGATCTCCTATTATAGATGGGCTCTCAACAGCAGGCACACCAAGAAGTTTAGCCTAAAGTGATCAATAATCATTTAAATGAACTTCAACCAACATAAACAGCAAAAGAAGTCCTAAACTGGTCATGAATTATACAATATATCTTCCATGTCTATTAAGGTGAAGTCATACTGTCTGACACTGCAAAACACATTTATTCACACTAGAGATGAGTAAATTTCTCAAAAATTAGTTTCATTCCGAATTTATTCGCGATTAATTGCATTAAAAAACAGCTATTTCCTGGTTGTGGAGAGCCTGTAGGGTGTTGTAGAACATCGTGCCATGCTCAAATATGCATAGGGAGCGTGGTTTGGTATTGAAACAATACTGTTATTTAGTATGACACGTACATGACAGATGCCACTCTTAGAATCACTTCACACTTCACTTATCTTTGCAGTTACGGGGCAAAACTGCCCAAATAACTAAAGTGAGAACACAGCCTGACAAGGTAATGTCAGCGCCAGCTAGAAAGAACCGAGCAGAGGGCCAAGATCTCACTATAGCGTCAAAGAGCGCACTCCTTTTACACCGTAATCAGATGATTTCACAGTTTATGACAGAACCTGTTCTGTTAAACACTGATACATGTAGGGTCTCCCCCTCCCAAAAGAGTGGAGAGGGTGTCAGCAGTAATTTTGCGTTGACATTACTGATCATTTTGCCCTTTCTTTGATCTGTCAGTGTCCACATTCAGTTGGTCAATAATCCATCAGTATTGCTAAAGCCAAAAAGAAACAGGAATTGATCCAAAACAGAGATGACAATTAAACTGAATATTTGCATGTCTTCTGTGTTTTGTATCCACTCCTGCTTTTGGCTACCTAATCATCAGACAATCCTGATGCAAAGAAAAGATCATATCATACTGGCCTTATGGCTTCTCTGAAGACACAATTGGTTGTGTTTGTCCTTTCCTTTCCTTCTGACAGATTAAAAGAAGGGGAAAACCAAACATAGTGGCAATGTCATAGAGTGGTGGAGGATGGAAACAGCATTAGGAAACCACAGGGTGGTCGAGTGAGAGAGCGGTCAGTTGGCAGCAGCATGAGTAGGCCCCAAAGTGGCACAATTACAGATTGTGGAGGTGGCGGCAGCAACAGCAGCATTAGGCCGGAGAGTGGCACAATGACATAATTTTGAGGTGGCGGCAGCTAGGTAACATAATGAGGAAGTGGCAGAAGCAGCAGCATTAAGCCAGAGAGTAGACATGGTGACATAGCCTGGAGGTGACAGTAGGAGCATGAGGAGACCTGAGTGGTGAGGTTGCAGCAGCATCAGAAGGCTACATAATGGCCCAGTGAAGAGTGGGGAGGTGGGTTGCAATATCAGTCCCTGGTAAAGATGGTGGATAGTAGAAGGAGCAGCTGGCAGCAGATGTGTGGCATCAGGCGGGTGGCAGCATCAGAATAGTAGCTGAGGCAGGTATCCAGAAGAATCCAGACTCGGTTGTCAAAGTTTGGTGAGGTGGCATGGCTGATCTAATCTGATGCACCAGGCATTGGTGTGTGGAAATCCTGGCTGATCCACGTCTGATTCATCTTGACAAAGGTGAGTCTCTCCACTTTTCAGGTGGATAAGTGAGTTCTCCTTGGGGTAACGATGGTCCCCGTCGCACTGAACACTCGCTCTGATGCCACACTACTGGCTAGGCAGGACAGCCTCTCCAGCTTCGGCAAGTTGCAGCCACAAATCCAGTTTGGCTGCCCAGTAGTCCAGTGGTTCTTCGATGTGGTGTGGCAGGGTGCTGTCCAAGTAGGTCACCACCTGCTGGTTCAGGGTCTGTTCCAGGTGCTACTGCTGGTGAGTACCTTTCTCACTAGACGAGTGAAAAAAGCTGCTCATCAGACTCCAGAATCAGGTTGCTGCTAATGGAGCTGGTACTGCTCCTATCTCCCTCACAGCATCCGTGGCAGTGGTATATGAGCGCTGTGGAACCTCCTGGTCAGATCTGCGAAGAGGATGGACGATGGTGCAGATAGGCAGCCGCCAACTGACTACATAGGATGTCTCTATAGTATTTGAATTTGTCCTCCCATCGGCAGGTGAAAAAAAAGGCCCCCATTTTGGAACAGTAGTGAGGGTCCATGAGGGTGGAGAGCCAGAGGTCATCCATCTGCTGGATGGTGACTATTCGGCTTTCACTAGCCAGGCAAATCAGCATGCTGTGGGCCATGTGTGCAAGTGACTCTGAGGGACTCTCTGCCTCCATCTCCACCATATACTGCCACGGTGTGTCTGGGTCATCTGCCTTGTCTTCCTCATCTCCCTCTACCTCCTCCTCCGACTGCCCCTGCTCCTCTTCTCCTGTCACCTGGGTAGAAAAACCACTCATTTTGCCAGACTTTGCTTGTTGTTCAATGTCCTCTTTCTCAACCCCCACCGAACGCAAAGATAATTCACCACTATAAGTGAAAAAATAACTCTTTGGCACAGAGAGCAATATCCCAAAATAAAAAAACGCTGTTTCAGGAACATGTGTGTATATGATACACACACACTGTGTAGTTCAAAGGTATTTCACCCCAGGAGCTCTAAAATCAGAAGTATTTGGCACAGAATGCAATCTAATGCTGCTGCAAAGAGATCCGTGTACATAAGAGACACAGTGGCAAGTGGCAGAATGTAAAATGATTGGCCTATTTATAGGGCTGTGACATCACAGAAACTGGCTGGCTGCTGATTGGCTGCATGTCTGAATTTCATGGCATTGAGGGCGTTCTTTCTCCCATAGTTCTTTGCCCCATGTCACGCAATGTGCTCGTGGCCATTTTAGAAAAAAAGACGATTCATTACCCCGAATCGCCAGGAAATTTGACTTCGTTTAGAATCAAATTTTTCCTGAAATTCAAAAGGAATTCCACTTCATCAGATTAGATTCGCTAATCCCTAATTCATATCTATAAATATGACCCATTCACATTGGCATCAGCTGTTTTTGGGAGCATCAGCTTGTAAATACTTGGATTTTGAAAACGAGGGTCTGATACCGTGTTTCCCCGAAAATAAGACACCCCTCTAAAGTAAGATAGCAGAGATTTTGTTGAATTCCCTAATATAAGGCACCCCTCAAAAAAAAGACATAGCGGAAATCATTAGTGGGTTGAAGGACCAGTGAAGGGAGGTCATGTGACTGTGATGTCACCACAGGTCCGGAACATCCAAAGGAGAGTAGACAGAAAGTACATGTAAGTAACAGAGGGAAGAGGGGGGATACCAGAGCAATGATACTGACACACACATCTCACAGGATGGCTGATGGGGCATGCTGGGACTTCTAGTTCTACAAGTCCCAGCATGTCACATTTGCCATCCTTTGAGATAAGTCACTGCAGCTGCAATAAAATGTCTTCTACATACATATATCCTATGGTTTGTGACTCTAAACTTTGTGACACTAGTATAGCATGCTATAATTTATTCATGGAAAAATAAGACACCCCCTGAAAATAAGACGTAGCACATCTTTAGGAGCAAATATTAATATAAGATGCTGTCTTATTTTCGGGGAAACAGGGTAGTTGTGTTCAAACTAAACTATGCCCACAAGAGACTGCCAATGGCTACACAAGTTTGCAGTAAAGGTGATATAACAGGCCAATTCCTATGGCCATGGTTTCATCTGTATGCAACTACTGGACTGTTAAATCAGCTTTGCAGGTAATTAACCACAATTATTTAAAACTTGAAGAGGACAACTGGAGCAGTAAAAAACACACAAGACCACAGTTATTTGTACCAATTTGGGTATAATCTATGACAAATATTGTCAAAAACTCACTTTGTTGCCCATAGCAACCAGAGCGCCTCTTTCATTTCATTTAGTGCTCTGCAAAAATGAGAGGGGCGAGAGACAGTTTTTATAGATGTGACCCTAAGTTTCAAACAAAAGAAATTGACTTTTAGGCAGTGCAAAACGTTTTTTAAGAGGAGTCTGCCTTTTAATGATTTGGAAGTAAACCACTCCATTGATCTTTTTTAAAGACTGACCTATGAAGCTCCAGTTCTATGGGCTGTGGTGGTTACTAGATGCTTTTTTAAAATGTATAAATCAATGACCTGTTACAGAAGTGGTGGATTCTCTGGACCACCGCAAGTGGTGGTATAAGTTACGTTAAGGAGCGGGGTCTAAGGAGTCTTCATCAGAGCCCACTGCAAGGCCGATTTATCTTGTGAGGTGGGAGACTCACAGACCGCTACCCCTGACATGACTTCCTTGAGTGGTGGCTGGGGTGAGGCGTGGTACAAAATCAGAAATGCAGAGACAGGCCGAAAGGTCAGGGCAGGCGGCAGGCAACAAAGTCAGGAAACACTGGCAAGAAGGTCTGGTACACGGAGTAACTAACAACGCAACTCTCTCACTAAATGGCACCTAGGAACACGCTTGCTAGAGCAGAAAAAGGCTGACCACAAAATATAGGGTCAGTGCCCAGTTATTATCCAATCATCGGCATGGTGGCCCTTTAAACCTCAGAGAGTTGTCATGCGCGCCCCAGAGGGCAGGGACATGTGTCGGCACTGAACAGGAGACAGGAGTTGCACAGGAGTGGAGGAGGTAAGCGAGAAGGGCCAACCAGTGGGTCAGTACAAGCATGTCCGCAGGGCAAAATGGGGACCACGGCGTGACTCGTGACAGGGCGTTGGTGAAATGTGTCACTGGAAGTATCACATCTTTATAAAGTTTTTGGTCTACTATTGTATTATCATTTGTAATATGCATAAATAGTAATGCAGAATAACCTACATAAGGTTATTGTATAAAATATCTGCTAATATTATCTCTGTATGATAAGACTGGTTATTAATATATAGTAATATCTCTGTCATTTCACTTCAGAAAACACTCAACACATCATCACAATATTATCTAAATATGTGCCTTTTCATCAAATATTGGTAGCAGATGAGACTGGTATCCAAGTAAAGAAGTGTTAATGACTTACTAAAGCACACCAATACTTGCACAGAAAGGAAACATTAGGCTTGGGGCCTAGCTGCTAGATAGTTTTCATCATAGTTGCCAACTTTTGAAATTGGAAAAGCAGGAGATTTTAGTGGGCGGCGCCCATCTTGTCGGTGTGCCACGCCCCTCCACCTAACTGCATAACGGCTTTGGAAGAAAGCCAGGTAGATGCCCTTATAGTCAGGTAGTAGCCCCCCCATAACCAGGTAGTGCCCCTTACAGGAAGGAAGATGACCCCATGTAGCGAAGTAGATGCCCCCTTGTAGCCAAGTAGATGCCTCCTCTGTAGCCAGGTAGCGGCCCCCTTTGTTAGCCAGGTAGTGCCCCCCTTTGTTAGCCAGGTAGTGCCCCCATTGTTTGCCAGGTAGTGCCCCCTCTGTTGCCAGGTAGATGCCCCCATTGTTAGCCAGGTATTGCCACCATTGTTAGCCAGGTAGTGCCCCCTCTGTTGCCAGGTAGATGCCCCCATTGTTTGCCATGTAGTTCCCACTGTTGCCAGGTAGTTGCCCCCTCTGTTGCCAGGTAGTGCCCCCATTGTTAGCCAGGTAGTGCCCCCATTGTGAGCCAGGTAGATGCCCCCATTGTTTGCCAGGTAGTGCCCCCTCTGTTGACAGGTAGATGCCCCCATTGTTTGCCAGGTAGTGCCCCCTCTGTTGACAGGTAGGTGCCCCCATTGTTTGCCAGGTAGTGCCCCCTCTGTTGCCAGGTGATGCCCCCATTGTTTGCCAGGTAGATGCCCCCATTGTTTGCCAGGTAGATGCCCCCATTGTTTGCCAGGTAGTGCCCCCTCTGTTGCCAGGTGATGCCCCCATTGTTTGCCAGGTGATGCCCCCATTGTTTGCCAGGTAGATGCCTCCATTGTTGCCAGGTAGTGCCCCCTTTGTTGCCAGGTAGTGCCCCCATTGTTTGCCAGGTAGATGCCTCCTCTGTTGCCAGGTAGTGCCCCCATTGTTTGCCAGGTAGATCCCCCCTCTGTTGCCAGGTAGATGCCCCCTCTGTTGCCAGGTAGTGCCCCCTCTGTTGCCAGGTAGTGCCCCATTTTTGCCAGGTAGATGCCCCTCTGTTGCCAGGTAGTGCCCCCATTGTTTGCCAGCCCCTAATCCATATATTCCTTCTGCCTTGATAGAACATGGTGGACATTGGTAATTATATGTCTTTTTTTCAACTGTGTCTTCAAAAAACAAAAATAATGCCCTTGACAGAAAAGGGCTCCCCAAAAGTGCTCCCAAAAATAACTGGCCCAATCAGGTTACACTAACCTGTAACAGTGCTTCCTTAAAAAATGTCCCTAAATGTATCTGTGTGAGGGTGATTCCAATAAAAAATAATTATCTCCAAGAGGGAGTCAATAATAATAATAATAATGCTCCCACGGAGGATTCCTATTAGTAATAGTGCCACTCTAGTAATAATGCTCCACCAGAGAGCCCCTGTTAGTAATAGTGCTCCTTTATAATGTCCCTTATAGTAATAATGCTCCCAATAATAATAATACTCCCTCAAAATGACACACTAGTAAAAGTGCAATAATGTTGAACTGATACTTTTTGGATGTCCTAATATTGCTGAAAACTGTTTGGAAGTTGTACAGAGCTCTAATCTGGTCATGTACAGAAGTCTTTAAGTAGAAACACTTTACTGTCTAAAATTATTTGCTAACATTGTTAACTACTTCTCTGTAGAGGAATGAAAGTATCACGAAAGGACAAAGTCCAGCATGTTAGGTCCCTATTTCCTCAAACATCAGATAATAAGGGGATATCTGGCAATCTTAATCTTCTCTTCATTCAAAGCTATAAAATCTGTCACCAGCGTCAATCAGATATGAAGGCATGTTCAGTGAGCCAATTGGACCAATTCCACTGATTTTAGGGTGATTGACCAACTGAGTATAGGTTCATGCTGATGTCATGGTTCTGATGATCATGTGGAGATGTCATTCCATCTAAGATTTATTAGAGATTTAAACATCAGCTTGATGATGACTGTCTATCTCAATCTATAGCACGTGTTAAACTCAAGGCCTGTTGCTCGCTACATCATTTTCTGTGACCCAGGAGAGCTTAGACAAGGTCTGGATGCAGAAGGACCAGTTCTCCCCTTTCCCTGGAGGACACAGCCAGTGTCTGGCAGAGGCTGTGGTAGCACAAAGAGTGGATGTCATCCTGGGTTTAAAGCTTTGGCGCACAGCCTCTAGAGAAGGAAGCTAAAGAGATGGAAAGGGCTTACTATTAGGGGCCGTTTACACGGCCAGTGATAAATACCGGTCGGTTTATGCGACTGGTATTTGCACTGTTTTGCGGCCATCCCCACGGCCGCGGGGGAGGACGGCTTTTCTCCGCGATGAGCGTAGAAAAGCCCTCCCCCTTCACAGTGAGATGCACATATTCCGTCTGGAAACCGGACGGAAGAATGTGCATACTCAATGTTTTTCGGGCGGACCGCGGGTGGAAAAACCGGCGGGCGGAAAACCTGTGCAGTGGGGACTGCTGCACGAGTTTTCAATAGCGCCCCGTTCTGCTCATTTTCGGCCGTTTTTTCAGGCGGTCTGCAAACCCGCAAACCGCCTGAAAAACCGGCCGAAAACCCGTGCCGTGGAGACATGCGCTTAGAGTCTTAAAGGACATCTTAACATTTTACTGACCAGGTTTTGCACCACTGCACTTGCAACCATAATGCTAATGTGGCCCTCAGTGAAAAGGAGTTTGACACCCCTGATCCAGAGTATATGACTGGTGCTAGTCATTCAGAGAGGGTCAGGAAAGAGTTGAAAATAAACCACATGTTTGTCAGCCCAGACTCCCAACCGACAAAGACAATGTCATCTTTTACCCATTATCTGACCTCTGGTGGAGTCCTTTCTCATCCGCCATACAGCCCATATTTACCATCATCACAATGTCATCTTTTTGGTGCACCCAAGAATTTTTAAGGGAAGTAAAAAAAATTCATTTGAAAGGAGGTTATTTATGATGTGCAAGATGGGGTTAACATACAGTCAAAAGACTTTCACTGTTCTGATATTAAGAAGCTTCAAAATTAGTGGAACAAATGTATTGCAGTAGCAGGAGAATATATATCAAATAGTGTGTGAGTTGTTTTTTTGTATTCAGTAAAAAAGGTGTAGCTCATACATTTCTGTTTATAATTGACTGCTTCTTGTAAGATGTATTTAGCTCATGGAGATGAAATACAAGAATATCCATTTCTTAGTTTGGAGCAGGACAAGCTACATATGATTTTTCTGTCTATAAATGTAAATAAGAGTAACAGCAATCAAATATTTTGGATATAACGAGGAACTGAAACCCAAAGTATTTTAGAAAGTCATTATTATTATTATTATTATTATTTATTTTAGAGTTCCATTAATTCCAGGACACTGTACAAGCCAAGGGGTTCAGGTACATAATATAGGACAAATACCATAATACTAAGTAACACACTGATATGGAA
This sequence comes from Phyllomedusa bahiana, assembly GCA_025379985.1. Classification (NCBI taxonomy): domain Eukaryota; kingdom Metazoa; phylum Chordata; class Amphibia; order Anura; family Hylidae; genus Phyllomedusa; species Phyllomedusa bahiana. Next base: position 111,105 of record JAODAL010002804.1, on the reverse strand, counting down.
GGAGAGAGGACCCTGCCTGTGAGAGCTTATAATCTACAACGGAGAGGGGGGAGACAGAAGGTGAGAGATGGAGAGGTGAGTATTTGGTGTAATGACAGAAGGGTTCTTGTAAGCTATAGGCTATCCTGAAGAAATGTTTTTTTAGGCTGGTTTTCAAGCCAGTGAAAGTGGAGGACAGTCTGATGTGTTGGGGTACTGAGTTCCAGAGCATGGGAATCTTGTAAACGGTTGTGTGAGGATCTGACAAGAGGAGAGCAGAGAAGTCATGTGAGGAGTGGGTGCTACATGAGGGGAGGTATCACAAGATTTGGACAGGGTTGTATGGAGGGGAGAGGTTATGTAGAGCCTTGTAGGTCATTGTTAGCAGCCTGAACTGAATTATCTTTGCAATGGGCAGCCAGAGGACGTATTGGCAGAGGGGAGAGGCAAAGGAATAGCGAGGAGAGAGGTGAATCAGATGGGCAGCAGAGGTGGGGATAGACAGAAATGGAGCAAGAGTGCTAAATGTGGAAGGGCACATAAAGGACGTTGCAGTAATCTAGGCATGAGATGATGAGGGCATGGAAAAGCAATTTTGTACCATATTAATCTCCTCATAAGCCAATGCTTGTATAAAGAGTATTTCTATAATACAGCATTAAGTGGCGCATGCCTCTATATTTCAAACAGAGAAACAGTAAACCCCCATAAATGTCTATGAATAAATTCTAAAATAAATGTTGCATAAAAGACATATTTTCCTCTTATTTGTAGCAAAAGCAACAAAAAAACACACATAAAGATACACTAAAAAGAAGAAGGGAAGTTACCACAAAGTTGGAAGTTTAATCTTATTACTGATAGAAATTTGGGTGCTTTCCTTTTGTAGTAACATAACTGCATGAAGTCCTGTTTTATGAAATGAGCCAGAGCTTTTTTAGGCACTGTGGTGCCTTACACAAAAGTAAGCATTTTAATTATTTTAACTTTACTTCACTAAAAAAGGGCTAAAACACCAACCCAAAAATAAAATTCCTATTTTTAAAAAGTTGCTTTAAATTTTTTTAAATTTTTTTTTGTTGATATAGCCGTGTGAGGGCATGTTGTTTTGTGGAACAAGTTGTGTTTTTCTAAGGGCACTATTTTGAGTTACATATAATATTTTAATTACAGAAATTGTAAAATGTTACTATTTTTGCTAAATAAAAGCAAAAAAATTCCTGAAGGGTTGTTCATATCTCTCACTTTGATGACATATCCAAAAAATCTGACAATAAAGTGTGGTAGGTGCAGGTTCCACCTCTGGGAACCGCACCTATCTCGGGAACCGGCCCATGAAAGTCTACATTTCAAAACAGAAAGTTGGTCCTGCTTGCACACAACTCTCTATTCTGTTCTATGAGAGTTCTGAGTACCGTTAAGCTGGGAGCACCTCTTTAAACAAAAAAATCATTTGATTTTGTGTCACTACAACTTTTTTATTTTTCACGGGCCATATCAGGGCTGCTTTTTGCGGGATATGTTAAATGTTGGAAAAACGCACTATTTGATCGGTGTTTTTTTCCCCATTTTTTCATGTTATTTTGGGAGGTGGGTATTGGGTTACACCTTTTTTCCCCTGAAGGACTTTTCAAATAAGATTATTTTTTTTTCTTTTTTGTCTAATTAATATAGACAAGTATTTTGACTGATTACAGTATATGCTGAATATGCTTTTCAGTTTCCCCCTAAATTTTCATGAATAGGTTTTACATATTAAAGTCATAAAAGACATATTTCTCTATTGTCCATTTATGTAGTAACATTCAACTGCATGTAAGTCCTGTTTTACTGAATAGCCAGAGCTTTTTAGGCACATGTGGTGGCTACACAAAGTAGCATTTTAGATTTTTAAACTTTACTGTACTAAAAAGGGCTCAAACACCAACCCAAACATAAAATTCCATACTTTTATAATAGTATGCATTAAGTTTTCATTTTTTTTGTTGATATAGCGTTGGGGCATGGTTGTTGTGGCAAAGGTTGTTGTTTTTCTAAGGGCACTATTTTGAGTTACATATAATATCTTAATTACAGAAATTGTAAAATGTTACTATTTTTGCTAAATAAAGCGAAAAAAATTCTGAGGGGTGTCATACTTCACTTGATGACATATCCAACAACCTTGACAATAGTGTGGTAGTGCAGGTACCACTTGGGAACCGCCATCTCGGGACGGCCAATTGAAAGTCTCATTTCAAACAGACAGTTGGTCCTGTTGAAAAACTGCTTCTGTCTATGAGAGTTCGAGTTACTTAAGCTGGGGCGACTTTTAAATCAAAAATATTTGATTTTGCTGTCACTAAAACTTTATATATTTATCTCACTGGAGCCATTCAGGGCTGCTTTTGCGGATAAGTTATGTGTTCGTGAAATGGCATACTCTCTGATGTGTTTTCCGCAATTTTTCATGTTATTTGGGAGGCTGGGTATAATGGGTACACCTGATTCCCCTGTAAGACTTTTCACAATACTTTTTATGAAATATTGCATATTATTTTTCTTTTGTCTAATTAATATAGACAAGTATTTTGACTGATTACAGTATATGCTGAATATGCTTTTCATTTCATCTAAATTTTCCATTATAGGTTTTAACATATTACAAGTACATGATATGTATATACGATGTCTTTTTGAGTGTTTTACAAAATTACAGCCAAACTAACTGTTATGGTAACAGAAAACAAACTGTGTCAGAGACATTTTAATGGCTGTTTGAGCTGTGTCTAGATAAGATGAGAGTTTGTTCTCACTGGGTGTGATTAGTTTCTTAAACTTTGTTAACTGTTGTAAGGAAAATTAAGCCTTTGAGAGCAACTGATCATTAAGAAGCAGTGATGATACTGTAGTAATGAATGTTTACAACTGTGATATAAACATGTATTCTGTATATGGTGTAATTTTAAAGAGTGTTATATTTATTATATTTCAGAGCAGATGTAGCTTTGTATTACCCCCCCCCCACCCACACCTCCCCACACCACCACACACCAGTCAATTATGTATATTCCACAGGTCTACACGCTGTTTACACAAGCGTCATTAAAATGGTCGTAAAACTGGTTTACTCAAGCTCATTAATTCTGGTCTTATAAAACACTAAAAACTTTATTGGGATAAACAGGTTATTATCAAGTGGGACACTTTGAAATGGAGTTTGGAGTTTTATGTACTTTAAATGATGATAGATCCACAATTCTCTTCCTGACATCTTGGCTGATTTCTTTAGACTTTCCCATTATGTTACACACAGAAGCATTGTGTTTCTGGTGTGAATTAAAAAATACATTCACAAATGTGTCTGTAATTAACTCAGATGTTGCCAATAAACCTATCAGAAGTTTCTAAAGACATGACATCATCATATGTCCAAAATTGTTTAAAGGCATAGTAATCCTAGTGTATGTAAACTTTTGACTTTGCAGGAAGTAATAAAAATGCCTTAAAAATCTCTCTCATTCTTCTGGCATTTGGCAAATGTAAATAATTTTGGTTCCTAATTGACCTAAAATGGGTAAGGTTTATTCTGATTTCATGTCAGATAGTGAGAAAAATATTAATATATGTCTTTCTATATAATGTATTTAAACTTCTGGTTTCAACTGTATGTTGTCAGCCACAGTAAGTGGTTAGCAGCTGTTTATAGTAGTGCGGTTCTTTCAGCCATTCCCAGGTCGGCTGGTAATACAGGTGATCTGGGGGCATGGTTTGCTACCTGGCAGTGGTAGTGGAGTTAGAGAGAGCTCTGGCCCCCAGAACCTTGAGGGAAGCCTCTAGACTGGACTAGGCAGTGGCAGAACTACCGCCACAGCAGCCATTGCGACTGCTACGAGGCCCGCACTCCCTGGGGGCCTGGCTGGCAGAACACAGAAACTTAATTGTTACTGCCTGCTGGGCCCTGTCTACATAGCGTCACTAAGGGGCAGCTGCTAAAATATATCTTAGAAGAGTTGAGCTGCTCTCTCATCAGCTCCCTATTCCCCTCTCCTCTGTGCTGACATTCAGCTGCTAATGTATGCGATCCCCCCCTCAATGTCTGTGTACAATAGGGACGGTGGAGGGGGGTGTCTGCACTGCCGGAGCTGAGAGCAGCTCACTACAGGAAGCTTCTGCCATGTGTGCCCCTTTTTCCCACCCTGTGTCTTCCAGAGACCTCTGGACTGCATGAGGGAGCCGACTGCACTGCATACAGGTAAGTGTATATGGATGTGACCGTATATATGTGTGTGTAGATGTCTATAATGTGTTATGAATATACCTCTGTGAGTAGATGTGTGTGATGTATGTATGTACTTAAGTGACCAGTATTCAGTGCAGGGTAAAGATACAAATAAAGTAAAATCTATTGTGTAAACAATCACAGTCCACTAATATCAGAAATATTAGTACGTGGGTGGGATTTGACTAGTTTGTGACCAGTGAGTGCGGGATGTGACTAGTGTGTGAGCAGCGAGTGTGGAATGTGACTGTTTGTGACTGATGAGTGCGGGATGTGACTGGCGTGTGACTGATATGTGCAGGGTGTGAGGGGCGTGTGCGGGATGTGACAGGCGTGTGAGTGGCGTGTGTAGGATGTGACAGGCATCTGTGGAATGTGACAGGCGTGTGAGTGGCGTGTGCGGGATGTGACAGGCGTATGCGGGATGTGTCTGGTGTACACTATACTTTCTGTCTTGACGGAATAGGTGATAAGTTAATTTTTTTTTATTTTTTTTTTACGGATGGGGGGGTGTTCATTGAAAAGTTTGCTATGGAGCCCTGTCATTTCTAGTTACGCCCCTGGGTCTAGGTGTGTAAAGTTTTTATGGTGCTCGGCAATAGGCCATTGATAGAGATGGTCTCTACTAATGTGCAGTGAGTGGCCATATGGACGAGGGTTTTTTTATTCTGGTTTTATATGTGATACTGTAAACCTGAGTCAGAGCATTGGTGTGGCAAACTGTCTTACAAAAGAACAGCGACCCTATGAGCTTAATTACCCCAGAGTGTCCAAGATGGCGTCCAAACGTGATTGAGGAGTCTCACATTATATATGTATATATATATATATATATATATATATATATATATACACTACCGTTCAAAAGTTTGGAGTGACCCAGACAATTTTGTGTTTTCACAGTAAATTCATACTTTTATTTATCATATGAGTTGAAATATGAATAGATATATAGTCCAGACATTGACAAGGTTAGAAATAATGATTTGTATTCGAAATAGTGATTTTCTATTTCAAATTTTGCTTTTGTCAAGGAATGCTCCCATTGCAGCAATTCCAGCATTACAGACCTTTGGCATTGTAGCTGTTAATTTGCTGAGGTAATCTGGAAAAATTTCACCCCATGCTTCCAGAAGCCCCTCCCACAAGTTGGATTGGCTTGATGGGCACTTTTTGCGTACCATATCGTCAAGCTGCTCCCACAACAGCTCAATGGGATTGAGATCTGGTGACTGCACTGGTCACTCCATTACAGATAGAATACCAGCTGCCTGGGTCTTCCCTAAATAGTTTTGGCATAATTTGGAGGTGTGCATTGGGTCATTGTCCTGTTGCAGGATGAAATTAGCTCCAATCAAGCGCTGTCCACAGGGTATGGCATGGCGTTACAAAATGGAGTAAAAAGTTTCCTTCCATCACATGACCTCCACCATGCTTGACATATGGTGTCAGGCACTCTTCCAACATCTTTTCAGTTGTTCTGCATCTCACAAATGTTCTTCTGTGTGATCCAAACACCTCAAACTTCGATTCGTCTGTCCATAACACTTTTTTCCAATCTTCCTCTGTCTAATGTCTGTGTTCTTTAGCCCATATTAATATTTTCCTTTTATTATCCAGTCAGATATGGCTTTTTCTTTGCCACTCTGCCCTGAAGGCCAGCATCCCGGTGTTGCCTCCTTACTGTAGATGTTGACACTGGCGTTTTGTGGGTACTATTTAATGAAACTGCCAGTTGAGGACCTGTGAGGCGTCAATTTCTCAAACTAGAGACTCTAATGTACTTGTCTTGTTGCTCAGTTGTGCAGCTGGGCCTCCCACTTCTCTTTCTACTCTAGTTAGAGCCTGTTTGTGCTCTCCTCTGAAGGGAGTAGTACACACCGTTGTAGGAAATCTTCAGTTTCTTGGCAATTTCTCGCATGGAATAGCCTTCATCTCTCAGAACAAGAATAGACTGTCGAGTTTCACAGGAAAGTTCTCTTTTTCTTGCCATTTTGCAAGTTTAATCGAACCAACAAATGTAATGCTCCAGATTCTCAACTAGCTCAATGGAAGGTCCGTTTTATAGCTTTTGTGATGAGCAAAACTGTTTTCAGCTGTGCTAACAGACTTGCACAAAGGTTTTCAAGGGTTTTCAAAATATCCAATAGGCTTCTTACATAGTTAGCAAACACAATGTACCATTAGAACACTGGAGTGATGGTGGTTGGAAATTGGCCTTTATACACCTATGTAGATATTGCATTAAGAACCAGACGTTTCCAGCTACAGTAGTCATGTACCACAATAACAATGTATAGAGTGCATTTCGGATTCATGTAATGTTAGCTTCATTGAAAAAAACTGTGCTCTTCTTTCAAAATTAAGAAAATTTGTAAGTGACCCCAAACTTTTGAACGGTAGTGTGTGTGTGTATATATATATATATATATATATATATATATATATATATAGCTATATATATATATATATAGATGACAGTATTTCACAAAAGGGAGTACACCCCTCACATTTTCGTAAATGTTGTATTATATCTTTTCATGAGACAATACTGAAGATATGACACTGAAGCAATGTAACAGTCAATGTTCGTCTTGTTTATCTGTCTAAATTTAGTGTGCCCTCAAAATAGCCCAACACTTAGCCACCAATGTCTAAACTTTTGGCAACAAAAGTAAGTAGACTCCTAGGTGAAAATGGACAATTTGTGCCCATAGTGTCAATATTTTGTGTTGCCACCATTATTTTCAAGCACTGCCTTAACTTTCTTGTTCTCAAAAGCTTCACAGGCTGTCACTAGAATCCTCTTCTACTCTTCAATGATGACATCACAGAGCTAGTGGATGCTAGAGATATTGCGCTCTTCTACCTTATGTTTGAGAATGACCCACAGATGCTCAATGGGGTTCAGACATGCTTGGTCAGTCCAGCACCTTTTCCCTCATTTCCTTTAGAAAGGTTGTGGTCGTCTTGGATGTGTGTTTGGGGTCATTATCATGTTGAAACATAGCATTGTGGCCCAGTTTCTGAAGGGAGGGGATCATGCTCTCTCACAGTCCAAGTTGGCATTGATGGTTCCCATAATGAACTGTAGCTCCCCATAACCGGAAGCACTCATGCAGCCCCAAACCATGACACTCCCACCACCATGCTTGACTGTAAACTAGACATACTTGTCTTTGTAGTCCTCACTTGGTTGTCACCCCACATGCTTGACACTATCTGAACCAATTAAGTTTATCTTGGTCTCATCATACCATAGGACATGGTTCCAGTAATCCGTGTCCTTAGTCTGTGTGTCTTCAGCAAACTGTGGGCTTTTTTGTGCATTATCTTTAGATGAGAATTCATTCTGGGACAACAGACATGCAGACCAATTTGATGCAGTGTGCAATGTATGGTCTGAGCACTGATAGGCTGATCCCTAAACCCTTTAACATTTGCAGCAATGCTAGCAGCACTCTATTTTGAAAAGACAGTCTCTAGATACCACGCTGAGCATGTGCACTCAACTTCTTTGGTCGACCACGGTGATGCCTTTTCTGAGTGGAACCTGTCTTTTCAAACTGCTATTGTTAGGAAACCAGCCTGCCGCATACTCGAGGGTCGACGGCCTGACTTGGGGTATATTGTGACGTTGCACTCTCCCTAGGGGTGCACAATGTCAGCCGGATACAGATACTTTTAATATTCATTTTATTCTTTTACACTTTAAAACTTTTTTTTTTTACCTTAAGTTTGAGTCCCGCTAGGGTGCTTCACTACTAGGGACCGTGATCATTTATACAGCCTTGTATAGACAATGCATTAGAGTGTACAAAGAAGGAAGAAAGCAGGAAGGAGTAAAACAGAAAACATGGCGGCGATGGAAGCCTTCACAAGGCTTCCAGCTGCCATGTTCACCAATTGGGTGCCCGCGATTTCACTGCGGGGAGCCTGATCGAAGTGAGGAATGGTGCACAGAACAGTTTCTTATTGATTTAGTTGCCACGGCCATCTTTGCTGCGGCGTCTAAGTGGTTAAACAGTGCGGGGGGGGGGAGGGGGCGGGTCCATCCTGCGCTGTAACCACCATGTGTTAGCTGCAATTAGCAGCTAACACTCGGTGGCTGTGTAGTGGGATCATGCTGCGATCCTGCTACACAGCACCTTCTCCCCACCAGGACGTACCCATACTTCCAGGTGGGTTAAGAGGTTAAAGAGAAAAGGAACCTATACTGACCTCTAACCCTTGTGGTACCTTTGTAGTAATAGTAACCCAATCACCATCTGACTTCTATCACTGAACCAGTTTATACCCACTGTTAGGGACTCCAGTGCCTAGATGGACAGGCAAGGACAGACAGTGCACCTTAGCGCTAAGTCCCCCGAAGCTGTCACTGCTGTCCCTGCCACAACTGGATAGCGGTCCCTACCCGGAGTACGTGCAAATACAAAACAGACAAGACAGACATAACACAATAGCAAAAGGCATTATGGGGAAGGAGCTGAGAAGCTCAAGTGCCCTTTATTGGATGTAACAAATCCTCAATTTGCTTCTGTCTCACTGAATCATTAGTGAGCAAAAAGCGATATTAGCCAAACCAGTATCACACATCTGTAGACAGCTGTTTTGGGGTTTTGCCCCTCATCAGTGCAGAGCAGAGCGATACTGGCTGGCTGTGTGGGAGGCAATGAGTGGCTCAGAAACATAACACAATAGCAGGATAGTCAGACAGAAAAGGGTAAAACCAGAAAGAGCAAAACAGTACCAAACAACAGACAGAAATGTAGGTTAAAAGGTAATCAAAAGGGCAGAAATCCAGGTAATCCAAAATAGCATAAAATGCAAACCAACTCAAGCCAAAGACTGTCACCAGCAAAGTTCTCATAGCAGTAGGGATCTTAAATAGGATGTCAGTGTCCAGTCCAGAGTGTGATTGGATTGGCTCCCTGACATCCAGAACACAGCCTGAGTGGTGATGACAGCTGTCAATCACACCCCATCCAAATCACCTGTAGCCCAGTAGAAGGCTATCAAAAGAATCAGACAGGTGTGACAGAATTAATAATCACTCCACAGTAGTATTACAATCAGACAGGTATATAGAAACATGCCTTCAAAACACCATCAGGACCAAAAGCGCAGACTCTGCTGTAATTTACGGGCAGAGTACCGCACTGATGCTGGAACAGACACGGTCATGTTAACACTTACACACATTTTCCCCAAGTTCAAGCATTCTCATTTTCTGTACCAACAGTATGATAACATTATGTACAGTGTTGGAGCTGGTGATTTGTCTATTTTAATCTGTTTAGACTAGTAACATTTAATGGTGAGTTTACTTTATCCCTCTGTGACTCACCTGTATTACACTTTCCCCTCTTAATATATTGGAGAAGACTCTTTTCCGGAAGTTCATTTACCTCTTATTACTCATGTAACTTTGAATTTTAATCCAATACATGTGTCATTTTATAGGAAATGAAACTTGCAAGGCATTGCATTTTTTCCAGTAAAATTTTGTATTTCTAGCTTTGAATCAAAATTAGATTTGACAAACCAGTTCCCTTACACATCATCCTCCACGAATCCTCTCCTTATTTTTAGTTTTAACTTATTTACACTTCGTGTAATGAAATATCATTTTAGGGTTAGTTGTACTCTGTGGTCATGACCTTCTCTATCTCCAGCTCTGCTGCCTTTATTTGTTTTGTACAGTAACTTTTTTTCTCATAGATTTTTGTTTCTTCCCTGCTCTCCTGTTTTAGTAGTTTAAGGGCATGTTTACACGGCGTTTTTGGATACGATTTTGGATCCGTGTTGAAAATCGCATCCAAAATCGTAGCGTCCATCGGATCTAATATGTATCCAACATGCAGCTGTGTGTGTGGATGCGTGTTGCATGCAGCAGGATCGCACTATGTAGTTTATTATAGGGCTCCTGCTGCGTCTTTCGGACCAAGAATTAACATGTCAATTCTTGGAACGGATATGAAAGACGGATCCGAAAGACGCAATGAGACGCATCAGCGATCACTCATGTGAACGCCGATACGTGTTTTACATTGTAAAATCACACTGCTCATTGTTAGATGTGTGTTTGGGTCCATCTAGACAGACCCAAACACGCATCTTAAAGCATATGTTCACATGGACCCAACACGAACCCTAAATGTCTTTTTTGGGAATTATTTCCCTCTTACATTGTTATATACACACATACCCTGTTTCCCCGAAAATAAGACATTCCCTGAAAATAAGACATAGTATTTTTTTATGCAATTCAGAGTTTGGCTGCTTATGCATACTGTTGTGATGAAATCACTACAATATATTAATACATGTTGTTTTTTTGTTCAACAATAAATGTGAATTCTTGTTCATGGAAAAATAAGACATCCCCTAAAAATAAGTCTTAGCTCGTCTTTAGGAGCAAAAATTAATATAATACACTGTCTTATTTTCGGGGAAACAGACTAGGTTTCCTGCTGTTTTTATCCCGTTTATTAATGAAAAGTTAGATAGTATCTAAAATTTTTCATACAGTTTTCATTACTTCTCCCCCTGTGTGTAGCTCTACTCAGACTCTATGGTCATGGATTTATAATCATCAGTCCCGTTATCTCAGGCAGTGACAGACACCTTAGGCTATGCCTACTCTGCACAGGAAAATTATCGTATCTTCGGCTCTTTTTGTTTTTTTAAAAGCGCCAAAGATACGATCGTTCCTGTGGCCCCATAGATGGCAATAGGAAAGATGAGCTGCTGTCTCCACAGCTCATCTTTTCTCTGCCCGTCTTTCGGTGCTGGCGTATTGTACAACATGTTATATAATACGCCGGCGCTTCTAGTTTTCTTGCCGTCTTCCCATACAATACTATTGTATGGGCAACGTCAAGAAAACGAGAACCAACTGCGTTTTTTGTACAAAGCGTGACAAAAACCGCGGTCCTGCATCGGAGAAAAAAATGGCCGCTTTTGGGCCGTTTTTTGTCCGATGCAGTGTAGACATAGCCTTAGAAACCTGCATAAAAAATGTTTAGCAGTTGTTAAAATTTCCCACAAATTCAGATACATTTGATCAGTCATCAACCAGGTAATTTGTACTAGACATATGTTGAACACTCTTTCATTTTTATATTGTAAATAGCTATAAAGTATTGTTCTCTCTTTGTACAAGACTTAAACTCATGATTTATAGTCTGGATCAAATCATGTCTAGAATGGATCATCATGTATTATCATCCCATGACTTTAAAATGACATAGTGATATCGGATGATATCTATTTATATAAGAACAAACTAAACAAGGAAAGCAAAAGTCACGTCAATCATTCTATTTAGTAACATTGTATGATGTACACAACAATAAATTAATTAAGGTTTCCTGAAGGGGAGGAAAATTAATTAGATGTATTTCACTGTCTCAAACATTTTACTAAATGTGGTGCGACAAAGCATGATTCATTCCTTATGTCTTGTTTCTCATATTTTGTAGATTTCAAGCTCATATGCACAAATATCTCTTCTCCTCTGATGTTTCTATACTATAGTTGTATTTTTTTACGTCTACACTTCAATGTTTTTTGTCATTATGAAACTTCTCTGTTCAACATTGTACAACCCCCCCCAAAAATCTGTTGTAGCAGAGCTAAAATCTTTATATTCTCCATAAATCACTGGGATAGCATGAGATGTTACCTGTTGTTTTATGTACAGTAGGAGTGCAGACAAAATATAAAGTAACTTGTTAAAATAAATGAATTTGAAGGTTAACATACAAGATAACAAGTGTGTAAAAGAAATGGTTAATCACCAAATTCAGGTCCACTCTATCTAAATGGTTAAAACTTCTGCTTATTTATTTTATCCTAAATTCAAAGCATTTTTCAGATTTTTTTTTTTACAAAAACCCTTACAGTCACTAAACCCTGTGATTTTAACAGAATACAAATCGGGAAAAGTTTACTTTTAAAACGTTTTAAAACTAAAGCTACAAGGGGAAAATAAATTTTACTCACTCTTTTTCAATTTTTAAAGGGACGGGAAAAAACCAAACATTCAATGAAAGCAGAACCAAAAAGGGTTTTAAGATAACACCCATTTTTTTTCTCCATTTTTATGTTTAGTCTGTTGTACTCATATGATAGACTGAGAAGAATGAGAAGCAGTAGCTGCCCCGGGTGTTAATACCCACCTGCTGTTGGGGAAATTTAGTACAAAAGGGGTTTGGGAAAACATGCATGTTCCCAGAAAACTGACTTCCTGACATTTTCTACATAGAAACCCCCCAAATTGCCCCCCTTTCCCCCACCTACAAGTTCAGATGATTTCTTCCTGTTTCTAAAGCAGATGTGTGAGCTCTGATCAAAAATATGTCAAGAATATTGCTGCATTACTGAATGGTTATCAATGGTATTTTAATAAAATACATTTCGGGTGAGAAAAAACGGATCTCTATCTGCCGGTTGCATTAATATTTTTTAAAAATCCCCTCATTTTTCACACCCTTCATTATTCCAGCTTTGCTTATGGACTATTATATTTTTTTAAAAATAATTTAAAATGTTTTAAAAAAAATTAGAATACAATTGAAGAATGGAATATGCTGTTCAGTTCTGGGCACTGGCCCAATAAAAAGGGATTTTAACTGGGGGTTAAAGAAAAAAAAAAGGCGGGGGAAACAAAAACTGAAAAGGGAAAGGTTGAGCTTTTTATTTTAATGAAAAAAAGGTTTTTTAAAAAAAATTAATCTTACGTGTCTTGGGAAAGAGAAGCCCTTCCCGGGGAGATACGTTTTAAATTTTTATGGGGGGGTTAAAAAGACTCCTGAAAAATTAGGGTTTTGAAAAGTTATTTCATGTAAAACTCCTTAAAAAAGACAAGGGGGCACTGTCTCCACTGGGAAAAAAAAGGTTCAGTCTCCAGAGGTGACAAGCTTTCCTTACCGTAAGAACCGTGAATCGAAAAATTTGCCCATGTATTGCTGGTCACGGGCGGGAAAACAGGTGAGGGCTTCAAGAAGGGCTTAGATAATTACAGTGGTCCCTTAAGTTATAATGGCCTAAAGATGCAATATTTTCAACATACAATGGTCTTTCCTGAGACATTGGGGCAGATTTATCAAGACAGTTGCGCCAGAATTGTGGCTCCATTTGCGCCAAAAAAAAAGTTTTTCGCCACTTCTTTTGTTTTTTTGAAGTTTTCAACCTTCTGCCCCCAACGTCCGAAAAAGGGGGCCCTGTTTTTAAAATTTGGGAAAACGGGGCGGGGGGTTTAAAATGCGACCCAAAAAGCGCCCAATTTTTTGTCCAGTTTAACCCCCGGGGAAAAAGTAACCCCAAATTTATTTGGAACAAAAGGGGGACTAGACGGTTTCTAACCTGCGCCGGGATTTATCAACACTATGAAAAATGTACGCATTGAAAAAGACGTCTAGTCTAATTTTAAAATTTTTCAAAAAGAAAAGCCCAATTGAAAAATCTCCCCCCATTGTATGCAAAAGTTTTGGTTTCAAGTTAGTTGAATTTTAATACAGTATATGATCAAGGGTGCCAATAGGGCAGTACAGGCGGTACCCCTGTCGGGGGGCCCTTTAATCAGAAAGGGGCCCTAAGATATGTTAAAAAAATAGAACAAGAAAGGGGTGGGGGGCCCCATTTTTTTGGGCTGTAGGGGGCCCTAAAAAAGGGGGTTTTAATGGGATGACTGATGGAAAGCCCTTTTATTTGATACTGGGACACTATTAAATTTTGAGGCAATGGGGATAGACGGGGAAGACCCAAAACAAAATTATTATAAACGTTTTATTGTAAGAAATCGTTTTATGGGGTTTTTATGTGGTGATTGAAGTGTAGTAGCCCCCTTTTTTACATTTCCCAATTTGCGTATAACAGGGTTTTTGTACTGCTCTTTTCGTTTTGAAAGGGAAAATTGAGCGGCCCCCTTGGGGGAAATTTCAAATTCTTTTTTTATTCTTTTTTGGTTCATTGTATATAAAGGAAATAACCCAAAGTAACTCCTGTACTAAAAAAAAAAAAATTTTTTTTTTCCAGCTTTCACCCGTTCTTTCTGCCCCCGTTAAAATTTTTTTTTTAAAAGGATTTGCTTTATCTGTATCTTTTATCTGTAATGGACCTGGTGCGCCCAAAGGGGGTACCCTTTGTTTCTTTTTCCCCGAGGGGGCCGGACCTCAACAGCTTTTTAAAAGGGGGACTTCTGTACTTCCCCCCTCGTTTTTGTCCTGTGGCCCATCTGTTTAGGGCACTCCCCTAGCATAGATTCTGTACCCCAAAACAAAAGTCAGCCCATTTTCTTCAAAAACCCAAATTCCTTTTCTTATCCCAATTTTTTAGCCATTTTTTTCACATCCCAAATTTTCCCACTGAAATTTTGGGGCCCCTTTTGCTTTTGGCCTAAGTCTCTTAAATAATTTTTAAGGACGCTCCACCTAATAGCAGCACTATTTCTGAACTGACATACTACTCATTAGTCAATCTTGCAAATCTGTTGGAGTGTGCCAATAGGACAACCCCCCTGATACTTTTCCCTCTCCTTTTCTTTCTGACTTCACCCACTAGCGCCTAAATTCCCTGCCCCCTCATGCTCCATCCCCCCCCATCAACCCAATGATCTGCTCAGTAGCACCAATCCCAAGTCAGGGGTCTCAGTTTTGCCCTTGCTTTTTTAGGCGGACCCATTTTTTTTTAATTCGAATTCATTACACGGGCCTAATCAAAACAAAATTCAAACACCAAACTTTGCGAAAACAAAAATTTTGCTCGAAGACTTTATTCCCCCCGGTTCCTTCCCTTAAATAAACCCTCCCCCACAACCCACCCCAATTTTTCCCTCCCCCCCCAATCCCTTCCCTATGCAGGTTTTTAAACCCCCAATCTAAGTTCCCCCCGTTCCTTTTAGTTCCTCCACTAAATAATATTTCCGTGTATTTTAAACTGTTTTCTAGAATTGACTTAATGACTTAATTCTTCTACTTTGTATTGTGTTGATAATAAAATGCCCTCCATTTTATCAGAATTTTTCTGTCTTTATTCCTCCTACCTCTAGCTTCATCCATTACGATTGCCCTGCCTCAGACTAATCCGAAGCTCGTCTATCCCAGGGTTTGTAGAGTCCAAGCCAATGTCTCAAAAGACCATTTCTTGGCCACCAGTAGAGTAATATGCACCCTTATCAATGTTTATCAGGAGCCCCCCCCCTTCCTCATTGTCAGGCGGTCCTGGTAAAGTAAAGTGGAACAGGTAGACCCTGTGAATTGAGAAGATATTGATAGATTCCATACCTCTTTAATAAAGTCATAGTTTGACGCCAAACAGCGCTGGACGTCTCACATAACCATAAATTACAATGATAAAGGTTCGACTTTCCAGGCACACTCTCGGGCAAGCCTTTATATAACCCAATTATCACCCCATAGGAAAGGTATATGCATATATAGATTTGTGTATTAATCTGAATAGAATCTCCCTCACCTGTTTCACTGAGTACTGCCTGTCGCGACCATGTCATCCCCTCTTAGAGGATTTTTCTGGATATAACTCTGGATCCTGAGAGATGTGCCTATCCAGCTTTCATAGTAGGGATGTTTCCAGTTCTCGTCTTATCTTTTGCTATTCAGTCTGTTATAAATTCTAGAAGAGGATCCCCCCTCTGAAGATTCCTTTTGCATAGTTCAGAAAATTCCTCGTCTCCCCCAGCAGATTGGAAGAATGTTCACCTCCGCTTTGCAAAACATTCTAATATGTTTATATTGCAGTATAATGATTAGGTACCTAAACTATATCTCGTCCTCTATTTCCTTACATTTCAGCCAGATAACCCTCCGAAGGAGATAACACATCTCCTAATTTTTTAATTCCCTTTTTGTTTCCCAGTTTTCAAAGATGCTTGTTTACTTTTCCCTGAGTTTAAAAACGAAAGGTGAATCCCATAATGGGAAGAAATGTGAGATGTACATGGGTCTTTTTGAACATTTGTCCGACAGTTACCCATGTTCCGAAGGTAATCCCTCAAGACCAACCTGTTGGTTTGCCCAACCCTCGGTTGTTTGCATCTTCAGTGGTAAATGAATGAAGCGTGTACCAATATCGGGGGCTAGCCCAGCTGGGAACAAGGTAGTATTAGAAAATACGCTTGTGTCCTCCAGCCAATCCTCACATGTCGCACATGCCGCTAGATTGTATAGCCTAATATTTGGAGCAGGGCTCCCCTTTGTAGTTTCCGCACATGTGTGAGTTTTTATAGCTGATCAAACCGCTTTTCCCCCCAAATGATTTAGCAAAAGCCTTCCTTAGGCGTAGAATATCAAATGACGCTAATAATGGGATATTTTGTACACGGATAGAGTATCCTGGCAAAGCTTAACCATCTGATCAGCGTATCCTGCCCATAATAGAGAGAGTAAATTTCTGCCATCTTTCAACTCAGTGTGATATCTTGTCTATCCTGGGAGAATAATCAATTTGTAGTGGTTACCCACCCGCCCCTTTGGATTCCAATCCGATACTCAAGTAAGTTAAAGAATTCCCACATCTACTCCGCGCCTATCTATTAGGGAGGTTACACATCTCTACCCTAATGGCAATAACTTGCCACATTTAGCTTTATGGATTTTTAAATCCCGAGAAATCCCCAAATTTTGCTAACGTTTCCAGACCCCTACATAATGCCGGTTCGGGTCCTCTCAGAAAAAAAAAAAAGAAAAAAGAAGCATGTCGTCGGGCAAAACATGTTAAATCCGAATTCCTTCCCAAACCTACCTTATGCTCCTTATAAAATGGTCTGAATTCAACAGATTTACAGCTAGAGGTTCTAATGCAATGTTAAATAACAATAGAGTGAGAGGGGGCACGCCCCTGTCTTTGTGCCATGTTTTGGAGATGAATTATAGGCCGAAATAAAACCCGGAGTATGAACTCCTTACTTGCTTGATGGCGTTGCTGTAACATAGCAGCTAAAAACTTCTAAAGTCCCCTCGAAGCCCCATCTTGTCTAAAAAACCTTATATTCATATCCAATGCCAGTTCCACATGTCGAAGCCTTTCTGCATCAATCCCCAAAAGGCCTGCGACAATCTTCTCTGTGCGCACCCGTCTCAGCTGCAATCCTCTGCGCTGCCAAGACCGCTCTTATGTCTTTTTCACTGGCCATCAGCCTTCTTACAAAACCCATTGAGTGACTCACATTAGTTTGGGTATCAGTATTGATAGCCGTATTCCGCCATCACCAACGATATAATCATAACAGCCTTTGATTATAGAGTATAGTCTTTTGAATTCTGGATGTAGGTGGGTCCTTACTAGTGTTTAGCGAGTTTTTATATGTTGATCGATATTTTTTAGAACATGCGAATAATTTAGTTAAAATCTGTGCAACATCTATTAAGAACGCGCCATTTTTCGGCGCTTTCCTGTAATTTTGGCGGCCAGCAAATCACTTACAGAATAGAGCAGGCGGTGAGATGTGTGTGCGACGTCTAACTGGGATGTTTATGGTTGCGATTGGCTGAAAAATCACATGACCTTACCCATTCTCGTTTTACATAGAACTACCCTTCCTGTTCACCTCATTGTCTCTCAGCGTCTCAGACATACGGACGGCGCTCGCTTTGTGTCCAAACAGCACAGCGAAATAATTATTTCTTCACAGAGAAAGCATCAACTGTTAGCTGTGATCGTTTACAACTAGTTAATAAGTTGATTGGAAGATTTTATGTATTAGGTAGAAAATTTTAAAAAGAGCATCAAACACAGTAAAGTTCACGGTGGGCGGGGGGGGGGAGGCTGGAGAGGGGCCCGTGGGCGAACACAAGACAAGCTCTATAAAGAATACTGGAGTAAAGTTCACCAAGACCTTAGTGTATACATTGCACTTCAATACTTTATTATTAACATTTTCTATGATTATTTTCCTGATATTGGGCACCTGAACTATATTAGATACACAACTTTTCTAGTAACTGCAGGTCACTTTGAGTTTAGTGCAAAACTCCACTGTTAATTATCAGAATACCATTTCAGACAGGTGTATCATTTTCAATATTGCCCCCTTCCAACTTTTGTTGATATACCACCTTGCAGTTAAATTAGAATCCAGCAATTTTTTGTAGTCACCACAGGTTTATAGTTGCCAAAAAATACCTTTTAAATTAACCGAATACATTACTTATACGTTTTTTTTCACTTTTGCCCAGTCCAGATTTGTTGATATGAGCCACCATGCAGTTAAATTTGAACCCAGCATTGTGTAGTTACCACAGGTGAATGATCGGTGTCCAAAAAATACCTTTATTATCCAAAACATTACAAATACGTGTTATTTACATCTTTGGCCGCACTACAGCTTTGTTCGACTTAGGCACCTTGCACTTAAATGTGAATACTGCAATTTTGTAAGTCACCACAGGTGAATTGAAAGGTGCCAAAAATACCTTGTATTTAATCCGAATAAATTTCAGATACATTTATTTTGACTTTGGCCACTAAGCAGCTTGGTCATTGAGGCACCTTGGCACTTAGATGTGTAATACTTGCAATTTTGTGCGCACCACAGGTGAATTGATTAGGTGCCAAAAAAATTTATACTTTTTAGTATCCGAATACATTACGAGATACTGTTTTTTGCACTTTTGCCCCAGTCCTAGATTTGGTCATAGAGCCACCTTGCCCCAGTTAAATTTGAATCCAGCAATTTGGTAGTTACCACATGTGAATTGATAAGGTGCCAAAAAATACCTTTTATAAACCGAAAAACTTCAGATACGTGTTTTTTGTGCACTTTTGCCTCGGGTCAGATTTGTTGATTAGAGCCACCTTGCAGTTAAATTTGATTCCAGGCAATTGTGTAGTTAACCACAGGTGGAATTGATAGGTGCCAAAAAATACCTTTTATTATTGAATACATTACAGATACTGGTTTTTTGACTTTGGGCGCACTACAGCTTCGTTCTTTGAGGCACCTTGAAACTTAAATTGAATACTAAATTTTTGTAGTCAACACGGTGAATTGAAAGGGGGGCCAAAAATTTTACCTATGAAATTAATCCAAAAAATTTCAGATACGTGTTTTTTTCATTTTGGGCGCAGGCCAGCTTTGGTTGATAAAATCTATTTGCAGGGGAAATTTGAATACAGAAATTTTTTGTAGCCCACCACAGGTAAATTGATGGGTCCCAAAAAAATACCTTTTTTTTTCCAAATACATTTCAATACTGTTTTTTTCACTTTGGCGCGGGCCCCACCCTTTTTTTGATAGATCTATTTTGCATTTTAAATTTTAAATTTCCAGCAATTTTGTTTTGATTTGGGGGATTTGGGGAATAGCTGTGATTTCCCGTCTTTTAATAAGAGACTTTCCCAAAAACTCTTCCTTTTACCTTTTAAAAATTTTTTTATATTTCTAAACAGGGGAGCAAAAATTCAGGTGGAAGGAGCAAAGGGGGTAGGCCCCATGGGGGTTTTGAGGTACGAGAGAAAAATGCTCCTTTCCATGCTGGGGACAAAAACGAAAGCCAGGGGATTCGCATTGCGGGGACCGTCAGGCCTTTTAAATCGTGTTTCCGGGGGCCCTGTGAATCTAAGTAAAAAAAACCAGCGTCGCCAATCTGCCCTTTCAGGGGTTTAAGAAAACCTCATCCACCCAGCCCTTACCCCCTCTTTCCTCCCATTCACGGCCACAAAATGTGTCATCCATCCCACCAAAACCGCCCCAAAAATGGGGAAGCACCCCCAAAATTTTCAACCGTGTACCCCCACTGTGGATAATCCTTTTTCCCTGAAGACCTCTTTGATGAAAAAATTGCGTTGGGGTCAGAAGGCATTTTAAAAAATCAAGAGGCCAAAGAAGATAAATTTTTTTTTTTTTCCTTTGCCTGCCCAGTTATTTAAATTCCAAATGAGGAGGAGAAGGAACCCGGGTTCAATGGGGCCAAAAATCCCGGGTTTTTGGGAAAACGCCTTGCAGTCCCTTTTGTTGTGGGCCCGCAGCTCCTGGATGCAGAATGTCGGGGAGGGTACGAAGTAAACCTTTTGGAAGATGATGAGGGATGACGACTTTTGCGGACCAACGGGTTTTTCAGCAAAATTTTGCTTGGAGCGCTTCATCACTGGAGAGGAAAAAAATTTACGATGGGGTAGTGTCAGTACGGGTTCCCCTTAAAAAAGGGGAAAGGGGGCCTTGGCAAAAGTCCCTGATATGATTCGCCCACCCCAAGGGTCAGCCCCAAAACCCCCCGCCCCTCGTTATGCCGTCAAAAAAAGGCCCAAAAGGAAAACCCTTCCTCAAGCCGGGGCCTTTTTTTTGAGCAAACCCTAAAATTCACCCCCCCGTGTCCTTTTTAACCGCCTTTTCCCGTAAACCCCAAAAAGTAAGGAAAGAACCTTAGGGGGTTTAAACCCCCACCAACTTGTCTAGTCACATCAGCGAATGCATGATTTTGAAAGGGAGGCAACACTTGGCCAAAAAAAGGGGGCGTCCTAGGCGTTTTATTCGGGGGTGGGCCCCCCCAAAAAAAACCCCCCTGTGCCCCGAGTTCCCGGGCTCCGGGCCGATCCCATGGGCTCGGAGAAACCGACGGGGCCCTTCACTGCATGTGCGTCCGCTGGGTCCGACATTTCGGGCCCCCGGGGGTCCCCCACAGCGCTGAGGACCCCCCCGCGGCCCCGGCCCCTTTCAGCCGGCAGTGTCGGGGATGGGGTAAATGAATTTCGGACGCTCCCTCTCCTCGGGCGAACGGGCGCGTCTTGGGCCGGGGGCCCCGGAAAAACGGGCCGGGGGTTCCGGGGCTAAAAGGGGACAGGGCGCGCTGGGGCCGGGGGGATTTAAGGGAGTTTTAATGTTTTTTAAATTTTAAAGCGTTTACCTCCTCAGTCCCCCCCAAATATACTCCTTTTCCCCTAAAAATGCCCGGGCCTGGGGGCCCCCATATCCCTCCCTGTGCCCCTAAAATTCCCTGCCGGGGCCCCCTTTCCCCCTTTGCCTGTTCCCCCCAACCCCTGCCTGTGCCCCCCAATCTGCCTTTTGGCCCCCTTTATCCCTGCCTGTGGCCCCCATATTCTCCCTGTGCCCCTATAATCCCTCCCTGGGGCCCCTTCATAACCCGGGCCTTTTCCCCCCCTTTACCCTGCCGGGGCCCCCCCATATATTTCCGGGTTGCCCTAAAAGCCTGCCTGTGCCCCCATTACTCCCTTTGCCCCAAATAATCCTGCATGTGGCCCCCCAATATCCCCCCTTTTGGGGCCCCCCAAATTTTTACTTTTTGCCCTTCCCCTTTTAAAAATGCCTGCCTGGGGCCCCCCCATACCCCTGCCTGTCCCCCCCATATTACGCCTTGTGGGCCCCCATTTTTCCCTTTCCCAAAGGCCCCCCAATATACGGCCTGTGCCCCAATAATGCCTGCCTTGGCCCCCCATTTTCCCTTTGCCTTTTGGCCCCCTTACCCCTCCCTTTGGGGGAAAAATTACCCTTGCCTGTGGCCCCCATATTATGCCTGTGGGGCCCCCTTTTATACGCCTGGGGCCCCCAAAATCCCTCCCCTGTGCCCCTTAATGTTGCCGGGGTTGGCCCCCCAATAGGGGCTCCCTTTTCCCCCATAAACGGGGCCTGTGGCCCCCATATCCTTGCCTGTGGCCCCCATATCCCTGCCTGTGGCCCCCCATATGCTGCCCTGTGCCCCTAAAATCCCTGATTTTTTTTTGCCCCCCCTTTAAAAACTCCCTTTTCCCCCCATTTTCCCTGCCTGGGGGGCCCCCATTTTTCTGCCTTTTGGCCCCCATTTTACTCCCCCTAAAGGGCCCCTATATTTGCCTAAACCCCCCTATATACCTTTTTGGTGGCCCCCTATATACTGCCCCCGTGCCCCCTTTTCCCCTTTGGGGGCCCCATTATTTGCCTCAGTGCCCCCATAATACTCCCCAGTCCCCCTTTATAATGCCTGTCCCCCCCTATATATTTGCCTGGGGCCCCCTATAAAATTCCCCTGGGGCCCCTATTTTCCTCCCTGTGGCCCCTTTAAACCTGCCTTTTGGCCCAATACTGTTTCATCCCCTAATCCTAACTGAGGGGACTGCTATCCCTAAAATTTTAAGGATTTGCTGGAAATGTGAGTATTCTTAGATATTTGTTCCCCAAATCCTAGGGACGGGGTATTGGTGGGAGCAATAAAGCATGAAGGTGTAAAAACCGGAATGGGAAAAAAAAGGGGAAAGTAAAACGACGCTGATCGAAAAAGGACTCCCCCGGTGAGTCCAAAATGTAATTTGAAATTTGTAATAAAATTATATTTTCTGCAAAAGCGTCTACATACAATTTAGTAACTAACCACTATAGGGGTCATATTTTTGGAAAGTGGTATATGTTTTCCCTGGGCCTTGTTATGCTGTAGTCACTTTGGGGTCGGGGCAGGATTATTTGATCCTTATGTAGTAATATTTTTTTGGGTCTTGGTTTTGTGGGAGGGGTTTTGGGTAAAAAACATTTGTTTTGGTAGATTTGCCCCATGTATCGGGTATTTTTTGGTAAACTGTTTAGGGTTTTGTAAAAATAAAGGGTTGGGAAATTTTCCCTGAAAAAAAAATTTTTGTCTTTGGGTTTTTTTTTAAATGTACAGTGATTTCTGGGGAGAGGGGACGGGATCTGTGGGGGTTGTGCAGAAAATTTGTGACAGGAAACAAGGTTGTTTCCCTGTAAAAAAACATCCACATTTCCCACAAATGAGGGGGTTGAAAAAAGGGTCGTGTAAACCCCCAGCCCCTACCCAGAAAAAAAAAAAAGGGGCCCGAGCCCCGGATGTTTTAGGCCCCTGGGCAACGCCCCTCCCAAAAAAGGCCAAACCGACCCACTGTCACACCCCTTGTCTCCGCCTCCTCCTCCGCCACCACAGAGGGGTTACCTCAGTTGCCCCATGTTTCTCAGATTTCTTGATCGGGGATCGGCCTCCGCTTCCCCTCCACCGTCGCCCGGTACCACCCGCACCCCCAAGACCCACCTTACCCCTTCTCCTTCCGCCATTTTTAAACGCCCTGCCCCGGCCTTCGGGGGCCCCAGTTTCCAGCCACCTTTCCCTGTCTTCCGGGTTTTTGGGAGAAAGAAGAAAACCCCTTTAACCCAAACCCTTTCCCAAAAACCCAAAAACCCTAAATTTGGGGGCATTGCCAGGGCCTTTTTTTTTTTGGGAAAATTTGTTCCCTTTCCTTTCCTGGGGGGACACAGAGGGGGTTCCCCGCCATTTTAAAGGCCCCCTTGCCTCCCCCAATACCAATGCCAAAAAGGAAATTCTTTGCCAAAAAAAAGCCTTTTCCTGCCCGGGCCAGCCACGGGGCCCATTTTAAAAATTTCAAGCACGTTGTCTCCCATCTGTGGGCCCGGAAAAGTCCTTTTTTCTCACCACCCCGAAACATGGACTAGAAAAGCAGGGGAAAGGGCCGCTAAAATCTTTTGTGACAGCTCAGGGGTGAGTTTGGGGGGTGTCTCGGGGGGTGATGGTGCTCTCAGGCTCGGCGAAAAGGGGCCCCTTTAAAAAACCGCAGGGAGGGTTGCAGGGTTTTTTTCCCCCCAAAGTTCCTCGGGGGGCATAACGTGCCCAAGAAACCAGGCCGGTTGAAAATTTAACCCTTGTCTTGGAGCCCGCCCCAAAATTTCGGAGCTGTGGACGGCTTTTCCGAAAACGAAACCCAAAGGGGCTGGCGGGGTTTGGAAAGAACCTTGTGCCAGGAAAAGGTGGTGTGTAAATAACGGCAAAATTTCTGCTGGCCCCCCTTAAAAGGGGGGTAGGTTGGAGCCCCCATCCCTTGCCTGGCAAAATGTCATAACCTTTCTTCCAGAAATTTTCTAAAGAGCTACCCGGGTCTGGACTACCTGCGGGGAAAGGGTTTCGAAGTCTAATTTTCGCACTTTCCGCCGTTTCGCACCCCTGTTTTGACCCACCGGGCCCTTTTCCCCCCCCCCGAGCGTCAGCTCGGCCCCCTCGTCAACCTTTCTCATTTTTAAACGTGGCAACACGCGGGAAATTTTTCCACCCTCCAAATGCTCCAGCGATTGGGGAAAGCAGCGCAATGCCATTACGCAAAACAAAGGGGACACATGGGCCCTGAAAAGGGCACGGTGCGGACCTCGGGGTTTTGGGCCCCCGAGAGTGGAGGCAGGTAAAAGAGCTCGCCCCATCCTTGCCAATTTTGAAGAACCCACCAAAATGGTCGTGGGGGCCCAAATCCCTTGTCCAGCAGGAGTTTTGGGGTGTCTTAGTTCAAAACGTTTTCGTTTGAACACTTGAAAAAACAGGTCCCGCAAAAAACCGGAGGGAAAGGAGGAAAGGGACACAGATGCAGACTTAAACCTTTTTCTCTCCGTCAAACCCAAAAGGGGCCCGACAGTTTCACAATTTCATGGTCTTCATTGGGAGGGTTCAGGGTCCAGAGCTAGTGCATAAGGGGCCATCAGCTCTGGGGGTTTGCATATCTCAGGCAAGCGGGGCTGTGTTAAAGCTGTCCCGGAGGCAGCGGGGAGGGAAGGGGGGAGGTATTCCTGGGCCCCCGTTTGTTACCGACGTCCCTGCCTTGGAAAGGGGTTGGCGCAAATTTTGGAGGCGGAGGAGGAAGATGAGGAAGATCATTTTGCTAGTCCCCCTCGCCCCGGGGGGTTTGGGAAATCAAGGCTCCTTCCTCACAGATGTTTGGGATGCCCTTTTCCCTCCAACATGATCCCGCAAAAAAGGCCCACCCAAAAAGAAACAACCAGTTACGGGGTTTGGAACCCCCCTGGACCCCCGGTAAAAAACAAAACTCAGGATTTTCCCTTTCCACCCCCCCCAAATGAGAGAAAAATGCAGGAAATGGAGCCCTTTTGCTGATTGATCAACGGGAGACCCCTTGCGTCTGTTTTCAAATTCCCCAAATTTAAAGGGTTTTGGAAAAAACCCCCATCAGCGACTTTAAAAGGGCGGGTAGAGTGCCAAGAACCCGTAGCGGCCAGCGGGCAATGGGCAGAAGCCTAATGGGGGGTTTTTGGCAATTTTTAAATTTCCCACCTCACCAACGCTTTGGGGGGCGGGGCCCAACACACCCAACCCACACAGAGACCGGGGTTTTAAGATATGGGAAACGACTAACTGCGCCTCAACCCCGATGTTTTTTTTATTTTTTTTTCCGGCCCCAAATTAGACTTTTTGGGAAACCAAAATGGCAAAATTGCCCGAGCTCCTCGCCACGCCATAGAGGTGTTTCCGGGCCCGGGCGGCCAGCGCAATCTAACGGACTTTCAGCATAGCGGGGAAGGAGCCCATTACAAAAAAAACGTTTCCGCTTTCCCCCAGAAAAATTTTGGACCCGGTTTTGATTTTCCCCATCAAAAATGAATCAGGCATGGTCTCTGAGGGATTTTTGGCCCCCCAATTCCCGGGGGCCCCGGTTTTTGTTGCCCGGGTCTACTTCACTTTCCCTCTTAAAACAAAAAATGGTCCTCTTAAAAAATTTTTTTTTAAAATTAAATCATTTTTTTACGGGCAATTTTTTTTCTCTTTTCCCAACGGGTTCATTTTTGCTGGTTTTGCTGTGAGGAGACGGGGAAAAAAACAAACCCAAAGGGTTTTATGACAACCCCCGGGTTCCTTTTTCTCACTTTTTCTTTTAAAATTTTCGCATTGTCAAAAGGTTTTGGGTTCAGTTTTCTGTGAATTTAAGGTTTTTTAAATAAATTTTGGTCTTTTGGAACCGGGAAAAGTTGGGTTTAAGTTGGGATTTCTTCCCTCACAATTTTTTAAAAAGTGGCCCGAGGGAAATCATTTTTTAATTTTTTTTTTGGGGGCCAAAGGTTTTCCGTGAGGGGGTTTTCAGCAATAATTTATGGTCCTTTTTTAACAGGAAAAATTTGGGTTCTAAGTGGCATTTTTCCCCTCCCCAATTTTTTTAAAAGGGTGGGAAGTCATTTTTATAATTTTTTGGGTCCCTTTTTGCTTGAAATGCAGCAATAATAAAGGTTCCCTATTATAAAAAAAATGTTGTTTCAAAAAGACATTTTTTTCTTCACAAATTGGGCCCAAAGGGGGCTCAAGGGGCCCGCTTTGAATTTTTTTTTGGGGGGATTTTTCTTTTAAAAGCAGCTTTATAAGGTTTCCCATTTTAAAAATTTTTTGTTTCTAACGCAATTTTTTTCTTCACAATTGTTTCCAAAATGGCTCAAAGGGGCTGCTTTGAAAATTTTTTTTGGGGCATTTTGCTTTGGGAAAGCAGCAATAATTTAAAAGGGCCCCATTACAAAAAAAAGTTTGTTTTAAAAAAGAAAATTTTTTTTTTCACCCAATTTTCAAAAAATGGCTCATGGGTCATGTTTTTAAATTTTTTGGGGGGAATTTTTTCTGTGACATGCAAACTGAACCCAAAAGGTCCCCATTATAAAATTTTTTTTTTTTCTAACCCGACATTTGTTCTTCACAATTGTCCAAAAAGTGGTTTAAGGTTGGGTGGTGCTGTCGAAACAGGAATTTGGTTTGGGGGCAATTTTTAATGGAAAACATATTGCAAAACCCTAGCTATCAATCCCTGTATTGAAGACCCCATTTAATTTCAAATTAAAAAAAGAGAAAAAAAGACCCTGGTGGGATTCCCCTCCAAATTTTAAAAAAAGTGTTTTCAGAAAATTTTTAATACTAAAAAATTTCATGTACAAAAAAGCTTTGGGAAAAAAATTCCCTTGAAATGTACAAGGGGGGTACAGGAAAACTGACCCGATTAGGGTTTTTTCCCGGGGACATGGGTATGGAGCACGGGGCAGAGAAAAAAGTACAGAGACCAAATTTCCCCAGCACGTTGAGTAAAATGGGGAAAAAGAAAGCCCAAAAAAAAAATGGCACCTGGGTGAACGGGGGGAAAACCAGCACTCATAAGGAGGGGAAAACGGGGTACCCAGGACAAGAACAGTATATGTCCAGTGAAACTAAAATGGTGGTTGAAAGACTCCTTTTCCGGCACTTTTTTTTTTTTCTTATTCAAACCAGCTTTATTAATATAGAACACGTATAGGTAATTTTACAATCAGGCAGTGCAAGCATAATGAGATACTGGGAAAGACAGTAAAATATTTTAGCACAAAAACCTAATCATATAAAATAAATCAAGTGAGGAAGTTGGAATCTCTTATCTCTACGAATGCTTCATAACAGGTCTTAAACTAAATCAGTCTTGCACCTGCTAACACACAAATATGAGTTACAGATGCGGGTTTTAAGAACATCAAAGACATTTATCAAGAAAAGCTAGGTAGTTTTAGAAAAACAAATAAAGGTAAGACACAAACAGGTATCAATTCAAAAGTCTGGACACGACCGACCCGACAGCCGCCCACACCACCCGCCAAGGGGACTTTGCACCACATAAAAGTACTCAGATTCGGGAACCCATCACCATTAGGAAGACTAATTGGGGGCTAAGAAACTCCGCTGAAAAAGTGAAAGCCATTTCCCCTACTCCACACTTCACAATAGCGCTCAGGAGTTTGCGTCTGGTCCGCCCGGATCTCCTCCATCCGCTGAAAATAAAAGATCTCTTTAAACCATTCCGCAATGGAGGGTGGATGGGTAGATCTCCACTTCCTTGGGATAATCGTTTCCGGCACTTTTTAATCTGGGGTCATGCAGGTTTGGGGCTCATGCTGTGGCCCAGGACAGGTATAGTCAATGTCCAGTGAAACTAAAATGGTGGTTGAAAGACTCCTTTTTTCCGGCACTTTTTAATCTGGGGTCATGCAAGTTTGGGGCTCATGCTGTGGCCCAGGAAGGTATGGTCAATGTCCAGTGAAACTAAAATAGTGGTTGAAGACTCCTTTTCCCAGCACTTTTTAATCTGTGGGTCAGACAGGTTTTAAGGTCATACTGCGGGACAGGACGATATAGTTAATGTCCAGTTCAACTAAAATGGTGGTTGAAAGATTCCTTTTCCGGCACTTTTTAAATTGGGGGGGCATGCAGGTTTGGGGGCTCATGCTGCGTTCCAGGACAGGGATATTCAATGTCCAGTTCAAGTACAATGTTGGATCAAAACATACTGCCTTCTGGCACTTTTTAATTGTGGGGTCATGCAGGTTTAAGGCTCATGCTGTGGTGCAAGACAGGGATAGTGAATTGGAGTGGTGATTTTTTTTCTGTGGCTTCTATAACCTAAGTGTGTTGCCTAAGATGTAGCACGTATCCATTTGACTGTTGTGGATGTTAATTCCAGCTTCTCCATCCCTGTTTGGGTGTAAGAATGAAGGGGTTGTTGCTGTCCCATATGACTTTAATGGTCATCGATCATAATCTACCATCGACTATTTGATATCTTGTCGATGATGGCGACTATCGACATCGACCGATGTCGATGGCCAACGTAATCGCTCAACACTAGTCCTTACCCTTCTTGTGGAGCACCTTAATGTATGCGGTATCTCCTGTGGGTAGCATGGTGCTTTTTTGAATTATCTCCTCTGATACACTGAGCAAAGTAGGGGTGACCTCCTTCACTAGGACCCTATAGAAATCCCCTGACAACCCATCTGGGCCTGGTGCTTTTCCGGTTGGTAACCCTTTAATGACCTCTTCTATTTCCTCCTCACTGATAGCTGCGTTTAGCATTTCTTTGTCTGCCTCCGTGATGGTCTGCAACTGAATATTTTTAAGGAAATCCTCCCCCTTTGAGCTGTCACAGGGTGTTTGCGAGTATAGCTTTTCATAATATCCTGCTAAAATCGAGTTAATCTTTTTTGGGTCTTTTTCTATCAATCCACTACCATTGTTCAGACGGAGAATTCCCATCGGGCCTCTGCTATTTCTAACTAAATTAGCTAACATACGACCCGATTTGTTACCAAATCGGAACAGGGATGCCCTCAGCCTATCCCCTAGAAGGAGCTCTATCCTTTTCTGATGTAATTCGAATTGTTCTTTGGCTGAAGTCCAATTCTTTTTGTTATCTTCACTAGGGTGTTGCAAAAAGGTGTTGTATTTTTGTCTGAGTTCTGCTGTTGCCTTGTCAAAATTAGCCCGCAGGGCTTTCTTTTTTGCTGCCATGTACGACATTATCCTCCCCTGAGCACCGCCTTCCCTGTGTCCCAAAAAAGCCCTGGTGTTTCTGTATGTGCTTGGTTCTCTCCCGCATACTCCCCCCCACCAACGTTTCAACAGTTCCTTGAAGTGGTCATCTGCCATAAGGGCTCCAGGGAACCGCCACAAAATATCAGAGCCCTTGGGGTGTAAGTCCTGTAAGTCAATGAGGACCGGGGAGTGATCAGAAATTACTAAGTCTCCTATTTCGATGGACTCTACCCTCCCCATCAATTAAGTATTTGCCAAAAAGTAGTCTAACCTAGACCAAGACAAATGTACATGTGAGAAGTGGGTAAATTGCCTCTCTTCGGGATTGAAGTGTCTCCATACATCTTTCAAACCTGCCATTTCACTTAGTGAACTAATCAGGCTCTGTCTCTGACCCTCCCCACCCTTCCGTTTGTTAGTGCGTTTCCTTTCTTCTGAGTCATTCATGATGCAATTGAAATCGCCACCAATCAGAACGTTGCTGCCACTTTCATTATGGATGGCTGTTCCTATCTTTTGAAAGAACTGCTTATCCGGGGCATTTGGGGCATACACATTAAACAGGACAAGACTCCCTGCTGGAGTTTCTAGATGAATTTTCATAAAACGACCCTCCGTGTCTGTCTCTTGTTTGACAATTTTACACGGGGTATTCTTGTTAATAAGCATGACCACTCCCGCTTTCCCCTGTGCTGATGCTGAACCATGGACTTCCCCCACCTAAAGCTTTTTAAGACGGAAGAAATCTTTTTTTTCGAGGTGAGACTCTTGGAGTAAGACTAGGTCAGGTTTTAGTTTCTTGAGATACCTTAGCACCATCGTGCGCTTGTGGGGGGAACGTAGCCCTTTAATGTTCCATGTGATCACCCGCATTGTTCACTCTACCTCGTTCCACCCTAGACCCCCTGCACTGAACCAGAGAATGGCAATAGACCCTCCCTCCCTACCCGCTTTACAACTGAACAAAATCCGCCTTACTCTCCTCGCTTTTTCTTTCCTTATCTCGCCGACTTCTCTTTTTTCGTGCACCTTGATGGAGGCGAAAAGAACTTCCTCCCTAACTTTTGTCAATAACCAACATTTAAACCCTTCCCTCCCCAACTCTTGTACATGAGCCCTTGTCTGCCCATACCCCACCCAAAGGTGACTTCCCTTAGGCCCTCAGGACTAGGGTAGAAGTAAACTACTAAGCAAAAAACACATAGAAATATATTTTCTACCCTGCCGAGTAAAATAGTGCTACCTTTCCCAACAGCTTCTCATTCGTCCCCCTGCAGCGGTCTGCCGGGGTCAGCTGATAGGAAAGGAGCTCCTACTTATAATGCAATTAAACCGGTCCTAGGACCGAAACCTGAGTGTTCTCAGCGTTTTCTCGGAGTCCCATAATGTCCAAGCTGTTGGCGGGAGTCTTCTTGTTCCTGGGAAGCTTTGGTCTTGCTGACATAACGCTGGCTCCTCCGCTCCTTTTCCATTCTTTTTTCTTCCTGTTGCTCTTGGTGACCTCTCTTTTGGAAGATGGTTTCCAGATAGTCCTCTGCCTCCTCTACCGATTGGCATAGGATCGGTGTTCCTTGCTCCGGGAAGATTTTAAGTACCGCCAGGAATTGTAGGTTGAATCGGATTTGCTTCTTGAATAAGGCTGTACATACATTGGAGAACAGTTTTCTCTTCCGGGCCACCTCTATTGAGTAGTCCGCGAATAAGAGGAGCTTTTCTCCCTTATATGTCAGGGGCGATCTCTGGGAGCGGTACGCTTGTAGGAGTTGGGCCTTTTCAGAATAGTCCAGATATTTTACAATTACTGGTCTAGGTTGTGGTCTCGAACCCTCTCTGGGTGGGGCTCTAGGTGGTCCTATTCTATGGCGCGTTCTACTTTCAGAGGACCTGCCAGACCTAGAGCTTCTGGGATGTGTTTTGCACGGGTGTCTTGCAGGGTGTTTTGCTGGGTCGATTCACTAAGACCTATTATCCTTAAATTGTTCCTTCTGGAACGGTTCTCTAGGTCTTCCACTTTATCTTGCAGATATTCAGTCCTTTTAATCAGACGTTCCATGGTGCTTCTTGCTCCCAGAATGTCATCCTCCGCCACCCCCACTCTTTCCTCTATTTCCAGTATTCTGCCTGACTGATTTTTCAGCTCTCCATGTAGTGCAGACACTGAAGTCACTGCAGCTGTCACTGAAGCGGATATGCTTGCCTCAAAAGAGGCTAGTATGTCTGGGGCTAGCAGCTTGGACACTGTAACAGCCATAGCTTTGCAAGATATATTCAGTACAGGGATTGTCTCCTCCATTTCCTGTTCAGTAGTGTTTAACCCCTAAGATGCCATAGCCTGGTCATGTGGTGCTGCTGGGGCGGTCTGTGGCTCTATGTCATGGGGCACTAATGCAGAACTCCCAGCCTGTACCTCCTGGGTGGTGTTGTCCTCCTCTGACTGGAGCTCTGGGCCCTCTGCTCCTGCTGCCGTGCTTTGCTGCTGTCCGCGGCTGCTCCTCATTGAGCGCGGAGGATCTGGCGCCATCTTGCTGGGCTGAGCGGCGTCCCGGGCTTCCCGGTTAGTTATGTAAGCCGGGGCTTCCCGCTGTGCTGTACGGCGCGATCTCCGGGTGTCGGAGCGCGCCCTGATGTCCCGGCACTTAACAGTGCCGCTGTACTTGCGGGTATGTTGCGGGAAAGCCCGGGGAGAGACGAGCGGGGTCGGAGCTCTCACTCGCTGCTGCCTACCATGCACAAGCCGGAACCGGAAGTCGGATCTGGGCTTCTAAACGTGCAGTGTGCAAACATCTTGAATGGCTGTTCAAGGATTGCACACATTGCATGGGATGTGCACTGCATAGCATTGTCAATCGTGGAACTCATGGGGATGTAACACATGTCAGATAACCAATATATACAGGTAATCTAATACAATATAATAATAAAATATATAATATACAATAATAAATCTAAAGTCCATTAATCTTAAATCCCACACTTAAGAAAAAAACACACTTTAGATATAAAATACTTGTAAGCTCACACACTTCCGCTTTCAATTCAGTTTTATACCTTGCTGCCGCTCTCCTGCAGTGACTGCTGGAGATTAATCCTCTGTCTCACAATGCTGTTTAACACAGCCATAACCAGCTTCTGGCAGTAAATTCCTGGTTAGTCTTGGGCGGTTTCACTCCAGTGATTATCATAAGCTCTGCTATTCCTAGCTGAGTCTGTTACAGTGACATGTGTGCAGAAAGTTTGCAAACAGCAGTGCACAAGAGTTGCAAAGGGTTAAAGCTTGTCAGTAAGTAACATTAACAAACCCCTGTCTTGCAGGATAAGGAACAAAACAGGGAGAGACATCACCAGCCCAAGCAGGTGCTAAGATCTAATTCTAACTCAGAAGAGAAGAAAATCAGAAAAGCAATGTATTTGGTAATAAACTTTAAACTTGTAGGCAAAGGTTAACAAAGACTATCAGTGAAAGGGGTGTACCCTTTAACAATTAGCTCCTAATTGTGAAAGAACTTGTTTCTCCTCAACTGTAGTATTCACAGGAGAAGGAGGATCAATCTAAGCCTTCATATCATGATTCACAACCCCCCAAAAATTTTCAAGGCTGTTACCTGAAGACAAGGGAAGGAACTTATGTGATTTAAAGCCACCTTCCTAACAGGACCATCAGTAGTATTCCCTTGGTCACATAATATATTTCTATTAATAAGATCAAATAAATACATAAAAATTCGGTGGGCATGCTCAACAATATACTCACTTAGCATAGAGCCCAAAGGGCCTATATCTGTTGGAATTTCCCCCCTCTAAATCATTATGTGGAACTGACCTATTCTTATACATTTTATAAAGATTTAAATTACACAGTGATTTGTTTAGGACAATCATAAATTGTGTTTCATTAAAATCTTTAACAATACAGAAATTAGTTATGAGTGATCAATCATTAGATAATCATCCAGTAAAATTATCCAAGATAAATATATCCATTACTTCCATTTGGCTCATCCCACGGTACCTTGTTTCAGCAGGTTTCCCTACCTCCAAAGAGATCTCCACTTTTCCCCTTTGTACCTTTCCTCCTTGGAATTTATTTTTGTTTCTTTCCACACCCTTGGCACAGCTTGTGTCCAAAAAATATGATGGTACCCAAATTTTAGTAGGAACCAAGACTGTACCTGTCCTATTGGATGTAATTTTATCCTCAAACCCACTAGAATCAGAATTCCCTTGCCAATAATCGTCTGAGGATTCTTGTCTCCTTGCCCATTCCTCCCAATTCTTCATATTTCCTTGACCTTTTTGTGTTTTCCCCGTTAAAAAAGTTTAAATCCATTTTGTCCCCTTTAAAAATTAAACTCTTTTTTACTCCAAACTTTGTTTCCATGTTTTCTAAAAACTTTATACTGTTTCTCTGTTAAGCTTGTTTTTTTCTTTCCCCTGCTTTATCCAGGTCCCTTTTCACATATCATATCTTTTAGTCAAGGGCGATCCAAAAACTAACTCAAGAAAAATTTTATTAAAAATCCCCCATGTGCATTTCTCCTTTTATTCCAAAATCTTTATTTCCTCTTCAAAAAAAACCCCAAACCACTAGGGCCGTTTCACCTTAAAGTGATTGAAAAATTTTGTTTGTAAAATAGTTTCACTTTCTTCCGGCAGGCAAAATATCCTGCTTTCCCAAAGCTCTTGGATTTGAAATGTTATATTTTCCAATATAACATGGTTGAAAAATAGTCAAATAATTTCCCCTTTTTTGGTATGCTTGGTTTACAAAAACAACAGTCGATAAAAAACCCTACAAAGTAGAAAGTAGCCGGCACTGCTCCCCAATAGAGCCTCCCACGGTCCTGCCCTCTTTATAGTAACAATGGTTTGGGGGTCAATACAACTGACAGCACCCCAGTTTCCAATCAAAATTAAAAGTTGATGTAAACTTTTAACCCGTTAAAAATTTAAAAATTCGCCTTTTTGGAAACAAAATTTTTAAGCAATTAGGGCCCATGTAGAACTTGTTTAGGTCTTTAAAAATCTCTTTTTTTTCCCCTATGATTTTATGATTTCCCCTAGGTTGCAATTTATATAAAGGCACTTTAGTTTTTTGGCTTTGGGCTGTTTTTCCCCCCTCTCCCTGAAATAAGCTACAGTCAGTTACTAGGCCTTTTATGAAATCACCTCCCCAGAAATCTTATCTATTTTGAATATATAAAGGCCCTTTTTTTTTTAGCTAAATAAACCCCTATTTAGAGGCCCCCCCCCCCCCCTTTTAGTTTGTTAATTTCAATGGAAAATAAGTGCCAAAAGGGGTTTATAAAGTGTAAAAAGTAGTTGCTAGAAAAACAGCCGGGGCTGATGTATCAGTCACTGCTATAGAACCACCCGAGCCCGGGAAAACATGTGGATGAAATGATAGTGACAAAACCCATTTAAAAGGCTTTTTATTGCCAAAAAAATCAGTTTGTGGGCGCATATAATTTTATGTAAGTTAAAACTTTCCTAACTAGTTTTCTTTAACTAGAAGCCTCGCCCCGTGAGGGATCCCCACTACAAAAGGACATTGGGCAGAAATTTGTATGTCGCTGATCTGTACTGAATTTTTGAATTTTCCCACTTGGCCCTCAGGAGCGGGAAAGGGGTTTTCCCTTTTTGGGGAAGGGTTGGGGAATTTCGTTTTGGGTTTTTGAATCCATAGAGGAAAAAAGTTCAAAATGATTAAATTTTTCCCCTTCATCTGAGGTTTTTCCCCTTGGTTTAAACTTGGTGGGCATGTTTTTTTCCATTTGTTTTTTTAAGGGGAAAAAATTAGAGATGGGCGATCGATTCTAACGAAAAAAATGGAATTCGTTTTTGGGAAATTTTGGAAAAACTTTTGCTTTTGAACGAAAGTCGAAGGGTTGGGGGGGATTGCGGGGGAAAGAAGCGTGTTTTTAAATTTTAAAATGGGTGCAAGCACATGGGTTACATGGGGCAAAGAAAATCTGGGGGGAAGAAAGGAGGGAAAATTCTAAAAGAAATTTTGCAGAGGGCGAAAGGGGGTTCACAGCTTTTCTCGAACTGTTCTCTTACGTTTAATTTTTGATTTTGTGGGGTATTGGAATTAAAGTCCAGTGTGCGTCCAATTCAGCTGCATATACATTTTAATGCTATCTGCTCAGTTCTGGAGCACATTGAATATCCAAGGGTTATCTAGGCCTGTTGTTGATCTTGTATTCAGTTAAGGAAACAGCGTTTGAACAATCCAAATACCAGTTAATTTTTGGCTGCTCATTTCTTTTGCGCAATTTATATTCAAGGGCTACTTAAACATCTTTGTGCTATTGTAGTCTGTAAAAGAAAGTTTTTTTTTTTAAACACCAAAGAAGAAATTTTGCCTGTAGCATAATTCATATCCGAAGGATAATTATTTGTTTTTCTGCTGTTGTAGTCAGTAAAATACACATCGTTTTAACACCCCACATAGCTGGTAATTTTTGGCAGCTCATTTCTTTTGCGCAATTTATATCCAAGGGTTAAATAAGCGTTTTTTCTGCTGTTGTAGTCAGTAAAAGAAATGGTGTTTTTCAACGCCAAAGAAGAATTTTGCCTGTAGCATAATTCATATCCGACGGTTAATTGAGTGTTTTTCTGCTGTTTTGTTCAGTAAAATACACATCGTTTTAACATGCTACATAGCTGGTAATTTTTGGCAGCTCATTTCTTTTGCGCAATTTAGATCCAAGTGTTTAAATGCGTTTTTTCTGCTGTTGTAGTCTGTAAAAGAAATGGTGTTTTTCAACGCCAAAGGAATTTTGCCTGTAGCATAATTTATATCCGAAGGTTAATTAAGCCTGTTTGTGCTTTTCTATTCAGTAAAATACACAGAGTTTTTAAACGGCACATACAAGTAATTTTTCCTGGCCATCTGTGGAGCGCAATTTATATCCAAGGGTTAACCAAGCTGTTAGTGGGTTCATTTGGAGTCAAATACAGGGTGTGTATTTATTTATTATACGTATCTTCATTAAACAGAGTCTGTACATTTTAGAACAAACAGTATGTCAGACAGAGAGGTGGCAGGCTCTTCACATGCGAGTGGCAGAGGCACAAACATTCCTGGAGCAGGCACAGGTCGCAGCACAGTAAGGGGACGTCGCAGCAGGGGTCACTCGGTGAGGCCACAAAATGCCGCTGTCATCTAGCGGCCGTGTGTTGTTCAGCAACCCAAGGGTTCTTGAGTGGTTGACTAGGTCATCCTCTTCCTCCCCGATGACATCTGACAACCCCAGCCAAGAGTCGGTGGGAACCTCAGACACAACCCTTAGTTGGCATGGCCCGGAAGCGGGTCAGCGGCCCTCACCTGTCCTCAGCCCGCCTCTGTCCCATCCGGTTCCCTCAGCCATCTACTATGTGGTCTGGGCTCAGTGCCACTATACAACGAGGATGAACAATTTGAGGAGGACAGTAAGCAGCTACTTGGCAGCGAAGAAATGGGGCCAATATCCCCTTTCAGTAGGCGGCAAGTATAGATGTGGAGAGTGGGATGAAGGTCATGTTGTGAGGGGTCAGCCTCTGCATGCCAAGACCCGTTGAGGAGGACAGCAGTGAAGATCAAACAATAATCGATGATGATGTAGCCGA
The DNA here is from genome assembly GCA_025379985.1 of Phyllomedusa bahiana. Classification (NCBI taxonomy): domain Eukaryota; kingdom Metazoa; phylum Chordata; class Amphibia; order Anura; family Hylidae; genus Phyllomedusa; species Phyllomedusa bahiana. The sequence goes on along the minus strand of JAODAL010002804.1, from coordinate 74,196 downwards.
CCGCACTTGGGAGCCGGGTGAAGCAAGGGCTTCATCATCGTCAGGAAGATGTGAGGGCGTCAGCTTGGCCTCCGGGAGCAGCGCCAGCCAGCAAGTGGGTAGTTGTGGGCCATGAGTCAGCAGGGTAGCAGCAGTGCGAGGTCAGGAGCCAAGCAGTCATGGGTAGAAAACCCACTTTGCAGGTCCAAGAAAATAGCGGCAACAGGGGGCTCAGCGAGGCCAGCGGCGTAGTAGTCAAATCATTGCGGAGTGTTGGCGTAAAATCAGCTACTCGGAGGTTGTGGCGGTTCTTTGCTAAGACACCGGAGGAGCCGAATATGGGTATATGTAGAATTGTGGGCAAAAAAGTGAAGCATGGCCAGGGAGCTAAAGTTGGCACATGGCCCTGCGTCAACACATGCAGTGTCACCATCCCGGTGGCCTGGGAGAAACGTGGCTCAGATGTGGTGGTCCATTTGCCGCCGCAGCAGCAGGCCAGTGGCACGCAGGGCCATTGCAGCAAGTCAAGGCCCCAAACCACCTCTGCAGAAGGGAGCTGTTTCTCTTTGCCATCATCTCCCGGTCCACATGCACTCTGCAACCCCAGTTAGAAGATCCGTTGGACCACTGGGCACCAAACTGGATGTGTGGCCGAAATTGCCGAGTTTGCAGTGGAGAAGCTGTCCTGCCTGGCAGTAGTGTGGCATCAGAGCGGGTGTTCAGTGCGGCGGGGGCCATCGTTACCCCAAGGAGAACTCGCTTTTCCACGGGAAAATTGTGGAACGACTGACCTTTGTCAAGATGAATCAGGCGTGGGTTTGGGCCCCAGGATTTCCACAAACCAATGCCTTAGGCGTCAGATTACATCAGCCATGAGAAATGAGTCTGGGTTAAAACTACCTGCCAGAGCCACTATTCTGATGCCGCCACCCGCCTGATCCCACACATCTGCTGCCGGGTTTCTCCTTCTCCCTACCCACCATCTTACCGGGGGACTGGTATTACCACCCACCTCCACACTCTGTCATTGTACCACTATATGACCTCATGCTGCTGCTGCTGTTGCTGGTGCCATGACCTCCACACTGTGTCATTGTGCCACTTCTGAACTATGCTGCTGCTGTTGCTCCTGCCGTGACCTCCAAACTTGTCATTGTGGCCATTCTCTGCCCTCATGCTGCTGCTGCTGTGAGTCATCTCCACACTTTTTCATTGTGCCCTGTCTGACCTCTGCTGCTGTGTGGCTGTTATTGTCCACTCTTGGACTCCTGTTTTGTGCCACCTCCACACTTGTGATTGTGCCACTCGTGGCCTACTCTGTTTGGCCACCTCAACACTGTGTCACCCAAACCTCATGCTGCTGTTGTTGATGCCGTCACCTCCAACAGTGTCATGTGCCATCTCTGCCCTCATTGCTGTTGTGGCTCTGCTGTGCCTCCACACTCTGCATTGTGCCAAATGCCCCAAGCACTGTGCTATACAGTGAGATGGAGGCAGGTAGTCCCCAGAATCACTGGCACATGGCCAGCAGCATGCTAATTTGCCTGGCTAGTGACAGCCGAATAGTCACCATCTGGCAGAGGGATAACTTCTGGCTCTCCACCTTCTTGGACCCTCGCTACCGGTCCAAAATGGGAGCCTTTTTTCCAACTGCTAAGAGGGAGGACAAACTCAAATACTATAGAGAAATCCTCCGTAGTCAGTTTGCTAACGTTCCGAAACCATTTTTGGCCAAGGCAATTCTACCTCCGTCAGCTTCTTCATTAATACCTAAAAAAGTTCCAAAAGGAGTTTATTATGAAGTATAAACGTAGTAGTTAATCCAGTTTCTACGTGACACCAATTTGTTGAAATGCAGCGTATGGAATTGAAGGAGAACCTAAATACAGGGGAAAGTTTTAGGGGGCTTATTTTGCATTCGGCGCCCTTAGTGATGGAATTTAGTAACAAAAAATGGAATATGAACTACAAGCAAATGCTACAAAAACTGGCTTGGGATGATGTTCTTCAGTATGAAGAATGAGAATCGTATGTCAAAATTGCAGACAGGAAAAACCACCTCCGCCTCCTCCTTGAGCCTCGTCTGTCATATCCGTGTACCATACCTCTTGCCTCCGTCCCTTGACCGCGATCCTTGCCGGCTGTCCTGACCTTACACTTGCCCCGACCCGGTTTGCCTTACGATTTTGACCTCGCTGCCCCTCGGCTCCCACCCCCAAAAAAGTACGTCAGGGGAAAAAGACCTGTAGCTCCAGCCGAGCAAGTCCACCCCGCTTTGCGGCGGCCCTCTGGGGAAAAGGGACCTTTTGATTCCGCTCCTGGTGTGGGGTATTTCCATCGTCCCCTTATTGTGCTGGATCTGTGATGGCTCGGTAACCCATACTGTGTTTTTTTGCGCTATCGTTTGGATCTTAGCCCCCCCAGTTTTTTTTTCCCGCTGGCGGCCGACTTTATAGGCGATTTCCCGCTTCAAATTTTTTTTGGTCAGTTTTGCCCTGTAAAATGCACCCCGGGGAATTTTAGGTGAAGGATTCTAAGAGCGGCGGCAGTTGTGGTGTATACTAAAAAACCCGCATTGTATAAAAAACCTAAACCCAATCCTCTGCTTTTAAAGCATGGCACAATGTTCTACAGCACCTACAGGTCTCTGCAGCTGGGAAATATTGTTTTTTTAATTGATTCGTCCCGCGTAAATTTGACTGAAACAAATTTTTTTCCCGAAATTCGGTGAAGTCGGCGAAACCCCAAAATTTTTTAGAAAATTCGCTCATCTCTAGCAAAAATATTACAATTTACCGGTTACAAGAAAACGCTAGCAGTAAATGTGTCGCTTTTGGGCTACTTTGTTTTTGTAGCAGGGCCGGGACAAGGCATTTTGGTGCCCTAGGCGGAAGCCAAAGGCGCCCCCCCCCCCCCCCCCCGCTTCCAAAAAAATACCTCCCCCCCCCCCCACCCCTAATTTTTTTCTCCCCTGCGCAGGTCTGCACTAAATTTTTGCACTTCCACTAGCTCCCGTCCATTCCTCAGCAGTCATGCACAATAAAAACGCCTGACAAAAAGCATTTTCAAAATCCTCCCCTCCGTTGACAGTGAAATCCCCTAAATAACAGTACTAAATAATTCCACGTACATGGAGCAAACTACCAGAGAATGATTGTTACTAAAAAACCCCCTACAAAACCAAGACCCAAAAAACTTTCTTCCCAAAGGGATCAAATAATTGCCAGCCCTGACCAAACGCGACCCCCACATGTGATACAGCGTACACGGGCTTGATTAATATACACCCCCATACAGTGCCATATAGTGGTAGTACTAGTTGTTTGTAGGCTCTGCAGAAATCTAGTGATACACTGCAGTTACTTTTATTTGCTCACAGGAGACGTTTTTCTGACGCGTCGTTCACTTTCCTTTTTCTTCCCCTTTCGGTTCAACCTTTCAGTGTTGCTCCGGGGGGCCAAGACTCGCCCCTGAGGATTTGGAACAAATATCTTAGTTTCCCTCACTTTTCCCCAGAAAACTAATTAATTTTTATGGTTTTAAAAGCCCCCTTAGTCGGGACAGGTATTGATATCCCCTCCAGTCGGCAGGTATTAGATATTGCCCCCTTGGGGCGGGTAGGTATATAATTAGGGGCACTAGGAAAAATATATAGCTGGGGTTCGGGGCAGGCGTATGGGGGCTACAGGCGGGGTATGGGGGCTCAGGCTGGCGTTTGGGCCACAGGCAGGCGTATAGGGGCCAAAGGCGGCGGATGGGGCCACAGGCAGGCGGATGGGGGCCACAGGCGGGGTTTTTATAGGGGCCCAGGAGGGTATAGGGGCCACAGGAGGCGTATTTGGGGGGGCCACAGGCGGGGTTTTATGGGGGGCCACGGGCGGGTTTTGGGGCCATAGGCGGCTTTGGGGGACCTCAGGCAGCGTTGGGACCTCAGGCAGGCGTTATGGGGCCACAGGCAGGCGTTTTGGGGGCCCAAAAGGCGGGGTTTTAGGGGGGCCACAGGCGGCGAGGGAAACCCTCGGAGGCGTAGGGGGGCCCAGGCAGGCTTTTTTTTTGGGGCCACAGGCAGGCATTGGGGCACAGGCAGGCGTATGGGGGCCACAGGAGGCGTTTGGACCACAGGCGGGGTATGGACCCACAGGCAGGCGTAGGGGGCCCACAGGCAGGCGTAGGGGGCCTTGGGCGGGGTTTTATGGGGCCACGGGCGGCGGAAAGGGGGGGCCCCAGGAGGCGTCGGGGGCCAAGGAAGGCTATGGGGGCCACGGAGCCGTACAGGGCCACGGGGTGTATGGGGCCCCACAGGCGGCGTTGGGGGCAATAGGCAGGGTTTGGGGGCCAGGCGGGGTTTTATTGGGGGCTCGGCAGGCTTTAAGGGGGCACCAGGCGGGGGAAAATGGGGGCCCACAGGCAGGCAAATGGGGGCCCACAGGCAGCCATAAGGGGCTCAGGAGGCGTTTGGGGGCCACAGGCAGAATAGGGGGGGGCAGGGCAGGCATTATGGGGGGCCCAAAGGGCGGGTTTTTATAGGGGGCCCGAGGCAGGCATTATGGGGGCCCGCAGGCGGGTTTTAGGGGGCCCCCGGCAGTTTGGGGGCCACAGCGAATTAGGGGGCCACGGCGGCGACGGGGGCCCACAGGAGGCATATGGGGGCTAGGCGGGTTTTTTGGGGGGCTAGGCAGGTTTTGGGGGGGCACAGGAGGCTTATGGGGGCCGCGGCAGGTATTATGGGCCAAGGCAGGATTAGGGGGCCACGGGCGGATTTAGGGGGGCCACAGGCAGGGTTTTTGGGGGGCCGCAGGCAGGCATTATGGGGGGCGCCAGGCGGGCATTTTGGGGGCCGCAGGCAGGCATTCTAGGGGCCGCAGGCGGGTATGGGGGCCACAGGCGGTTAGGGGGGCCGAGGCAGGCATTATAGGGGGCGCGGGAGGATATGGGGGGGCCGCAGGCAGGCTTTTATAGGGGGCCGGGAGGTATGGGGGGGCCACAGGCAGGCATTATGGGGGCCACAGGCAGAATTGGGGGGGGGCCCCAAAGGCGGATTAGGGGGGCCCGCAGGCAGGCATTTTGGGGGCGCGGCGGGATTATAGGGGGCGCAGGCGGTATAGGGGGGCACAGGCGGGATTATAGGGGCCCAGGAGGCATTTTTGGGGGCCGCGGCAGGATATGGGGGCCAGGCAGGCATTTGGGGGGGCCGCAGGCAGGCATTATAGGGGGCCGCTGGCAGGCGTTTGGGGGGCCACAGGGGGCATTTAGGTGGCCGCAGGAGGCATAGGGGGGGCCCAAGGAGGCATTTGGGGGCGCGGGCAGAATATGGGGGGCCGCGGGGGCGGGATATGGGGGGCCGCAGGCAGGCATTTTGGGGGGCCGCGGGCAGGAATAGGGGCCAAGGAGGCATTTGGGGGCGGGAGTATGGGGGGCCCAAAAGGCAGGCATTATGGGGGCCGCAGGAAGAATATAGGGGCCACAGGCAGGCATTTGGGGGGCCACAGGGGGATATGGGGGGCCACGGCAGGATTTGGGGGCCGCAGGAGAATATGGGGGGCCGCGGCGGGATTAGGGGGCCACGGGGAAGGAAATTTGGGGGCCAAGGCAGTATATAGGGCCCGACAGGCCCTTAAAAACAAAAACATTAATACTTACCCAATTCCCGGGCGCGCGTCCTTTCTGTCCTCTTCAGCGCGCGCTCCCCGGCAGCTCCTTGGGGCCCGGCCCTGTGAGGGCGTGTGCGCCCGAGGAGGGCAGCGTCGCGAGACACACGTTTTGCGACGCGGTCGGCCCTGCCTCCCCGGGGATCCAGCGATCCCCCGGGGGCGGGCCCGCATGTCTGGGGAGGGGGGGGCGTTGCTCTCTGCCCCGCAAAAGCGGTACAGACACCGCCGGCGCTTCGGCCCCTGGGAGCGGGCCTGGAGCCCCGGGGAGGGTCGGGGCCCCCGACGGCGCCCCTTAGGGAAAGGGTGGGTAGGCGCCTAGGCGGGGGCCTACCTTGGCCCAAACCGTGTCCCCGGGCCCCGGTTTTCAGCCAAACAAGGGGGGGGGGTTTGTGGGAATGATAGCCCTTTATTAAATATGCTATTGCACAAAGGAAGTGTATATAGCCATGTTATGTTGTCTTGTTTAAGGCAGTGGATACACAGTGACTATGCCATCTGCAACATCCAGATACCTGACAGCAGGTATTCTCGCAAACATTTTATGAAAACAAGAGAATAGGTTTATAGTATAAAACTGCCTTGATAGCTACACTTGCTCTACATAAATGTATGAGCAACTTATATTTTTGTTGCTGGTAAAGCATCGCAGCAAAATATCAAAGACTTAGAAACCTTATAGTGATCTATTTTAAAGACCTAATCTTTGTTTAAAATAATTTGTGTGGCAAAAATTGTAAAGTAAGGGTAAGAGATTTAGGACATGTATGAATGGGGCACCATTTTTGCCATGCTTTGAGCCAAACAAACTGTAATAGCCCTGTTTTAAAGATGTATGAACCGTTGTATGCCAAAACTTGGCTCATTGTACACCAGACAAACACTTTTGAATGCACCAGTGATGCAGGGTGCATGTTGTGCCAGAATTGTATGATGCACTAAAAATGCACTAATGCTGTACAAGTTCATACCGGTTTCAAAGTGGCATGGCTGTGACACTACAGGCATTAAACATGCATATATTTTTTTCAAAATGTTTTATTTGCATTTTTGTAAACAACTAGTATACAGAAAAAAAGGATAGGAAGGGGAAAGGGAAGGAGAAAAAAACATGGGAAGGAGATGTAGGATAGATACTATTAAGGTGTTGCTTTATCATGGGAAGGAGATGCAAAAAGAACAATAGTACCTTATAAGCTTTATGGTATGTTCACATTGCCTATTTTTGCACATATTCTGGCATGTATGTCATGCTGAAATACATGCCAAATATGCCAAAACCAATGTTCAAGTACACTTCTCATAGACTGTATTGTAAAATACACGCCATCATTCAGACGATGCTTATATTACTTTCGTAGTTTTGTCAATTCTTTCAGGTGTATATGCAGTGTCAAATAATTAAGTATAGGTGGCAGACATTTGCCTTGGGCCATTGCGTGTCGTATTTGCATTGAAATTGCACATTTACAAGCACGTAATTTCAACAACGCAACAAACGCATTTTTCAGCGCTTAATTGTGTGCGCTACAATATGTCTTGTGAAGTAAGCCTTATAATTAACAGGATTTTGGAGTGTGCTTGTTCGGATAAGCTTGGGGGGAGCCAATTATGCACCAAATCCAAGACATTATGTAACCAAGAGTTCTTGTATATGATGAGCTTCAGGTGAAGGAGCTGAGAGGACTATCGAACTTTCCACACAACTTGTTTCAGGCATTAGTACATAAAGATGTGTCAAGAGGAGATGGGATCTCTATAACAAAAGAGTGGTACACAGCTCTGGGAGTGCCCAAAACCAGTATTTAATATATGTCCATTTTGAACCTAAGGGAAAAAATGTTGTAGGAATAATGTACCAATATACTCGGGCTCGGACTAGCCGTAATGGGAACAAGAAAATCCTCGGTGAGGATTTTCCCCTGACCATGGAAGACCTGGAGTTTTTTAAACTGCATGTACATCCTTGGGAGAGGCAGAAAGGCAGAGACAAAGACAAAAAAGCTAGAGGTAGAGTATAAGAGGCATGTGCAGTAGCTGTAGGGTGGGCACCCAGAATAAAATTCTACTGGTGACTCCCATAATCAACTTGACTGGTAGGCCCCAAGAATGAAATTCCACTGGTGGTCCATAGGCACCGTAGTCCGACAATGAATGACCTGTTAAAGGGACACAATAAAGATAAGGGACAGAGTAAGAGCAAGAATGGGTAAGAAGACAAGACCACAGAGAGCCAACCAGATCTCGACTGGAATAGTCACAAAAGCACCTTTACCTTACCATGTGAAAAAACAATTTAGCTCAGATGTTTACATTTAGAGTAACATATGTATATTTACACTCAATATTTAAAAATACATTCAGAAGAGTAGCAGAATGTCCCCTGCTTATGTTCTCTGGAACCCAGGGCTACACTGCTTTAGAGTCTAGAATTTGTTCCATATTTAGTTGTTGCACAGGGGTCTCCTGTTGTTAGTAAGACTCTGTTCACAATTTCATCACAGGCCCCATCAGAAGCTTCTGTCGTTGATTCCATCATGTTAATAAAAAAATACAAAATTAGCTCTATTTTTCTAGTCAACGGACACACTGGAAGCAGATGTTGGACCTAATTATACATCAATGGCATCTGTCAGACACCATTGGTATGTGTGGTGGGAGGGATTCAACAGACCTTTGTTGCTTCCATTATGAATGGAAGATCCAACACAGAGGAGAACAGGTCCTAGGATATAATATATGCCACAAAGTTTACTTCAGGTAAGCACTTATGACATCACAACTGGATTTCTGTACTCCAGCAACTGATGTTGTTAATTTCTGCACCCAACGCAGTCCTTGACTGGTCGGTTCAGAGAGTGCTTAGGCTCACACCCCAATAAAACCTAGGCAGGAGTGACCGCCTAGTTGAGAGTCTAGGTAATAAGCCTCTGGAACATCAAGTGGGTGGTCACCACTGATCAATTTTGAATTGGGCTTGAACCTGAGGCCTCTCCCAGCTGAAAACTGAGTGCCTCATTGTTAGTCTAAATCCTCAGCATACTGGGCACCAAAACATATGGCACCATTTTTTGAAGAACAGGGGTACTACAAGACAAAAAAAAAGTGAAGTAAGTAGGTAAACATTGATCTGGATAGCTGTATTTTTTTAACACATCAAGGCCATGTGGAAAGGCTGTCAAGTGTCCAGTTCCTAATGTTACTAATGGTGGTGGAACCAGTTATATACCTCATAGTGTTTGTTTCCCCATCTGTGAAATAAACCTCCCAAAAATGGCAGCTTTGGATCACATCTGCATAAGCAAACCCCTTTGCGGTCCATTTCACAGGACACAAATATTATGTCTTAGGCAGTTATTTTTCATAAGAATATTTCACATAAGATTACATAATAAGATGATATAACTTGTGATTTGTGACAAATATAAACTACCAGGGAAATTCAGGTGTAAAAAACATCAAAAGTCAACAAACACCAACAGCCCTGTACTTTGAAGTTTTATGAAATTTAAACCTTAATTGACTCGTCAAATTTCACTTCTGCTTTATCTCACACCTGTTTTGCACAACTCTACACTTGGAAAATCTCTAAACCACATCTTCCTGCAAGTACTACTGTTTCCTCAATCACTGCTCGGTTTGTCCTTTCGCTCGTTTTAACACTGGTTTCTGCCTTTTCACTATCTCTTTCCTTCCTGTAGGTTCGATGTCGTAGGTTACATCATTAGGGTCCTTCTACTTGAATTGTATTCTTTAGTATTATATGCCATTTCTTATTTTTGTATTTGGTTGAACAACTCTGTGGAATAGGTTGATGATAAACAGTTTTGACATTTTATTTACCCATTACAGTGCACATTTTTGCACTGAGTGGCTAAGGGGAAATTGACCTACCTGTCACTCTTTATCCTTTGCTTGCCTTTACTCGCTGTACACTCTTCTTCCCCTCTCATTCCGTTATTCGTGTTCACTTCTTGCACATAGACTTTGAGCTGTGTGGCAATTTTCTTCCCTGTTCTTCAGTTCCCTTCCTGGATCACAGCCTCAGCTTTTGGACTGATAGAGCTTACCCTCTTCAATTATTGATTATTGGTTGCAAGGGTGGCTGTCATGATGATGCCTGACAGACCCCCAGCTTCGTAAGGGACCGGTTCGAGTTCTGGTCGCCGGCCACGGCCTTTGTGACGAAATCCATCGGGGTTAACGTAATACGTTGTGTTCTGAGTTCCCAGTGTGAGCTGAGTCCTTCCTTCCCTGTGTGTTTATTGTTTCCCCTGGCCAATTTCCCATGGCCGGAATCCTCCAACCCCTTTTGTTAAACTGTGTTCCCCTTTGATTGCAGTTTTGTTTCCCTATCCCGGGTTTTTTGTTCTTTCCCCAAACCTTGTTTGTGTTCGCCGGGTTTCCCCCTTTTTGGGTTCCCTTACCCGTACCTGTCCCTGTTTTTTTTTGGGTTCTTCCTTTACCTTTGCTTGCTTTTCTTTTTGGATTTTTGGTTACCGATTTGTTTGATTCTTTATTCTTCTCCTCCTGTTTTGTACTGCATTGCCGACTTTTCGCTTGGTCATCTTTCATTTTTCTCTTGTCTTCCCATTTGGGACTCCCCTTCCCGCTTGTTGCCCAAATTGTTCCTGATGTTCCCTTATTGTGTTTTTTTTGTTTGTCTGTGTCTTGTGTTTCAATTTTTAGTTTGGTTCGGTTTTGGTTGGGGCCGATCTTTTAAGGAGTTGGGTACCCCCAAATGGTGGGGACAGTGGTTGGGACCAGCGTCAGGGCCTCACTCTGTCTGTGTCTTTTCATGTGTCCCTGACCGGTCCCTTACATTATAACAGGCCCATATCCCAGTTAATTCCCCCGGCGGTTCAACATGATCACCGACTTGTCGGTCACTGACTGCCTGGACGAGTTGACGACCCAATTTCAGGGCATGGTGGGGCTTATGAATCAAATCTCGCAGCATCTGGACGCCATAATGACCCTGGTACCCGGACTTGCCACCCATCTATGTCCCTACTTGCCCCTGTTTTTGTGGATCCTAGCGCCCGTCAGAAATCTAAGATGCTGCTACCGGATCACTTTGATGGTAATACTGACAGATTTTGAACCTTCCGGGAATCCTGTCATCTATTTTTCCGCTTCAACTATTTTTCCACTGAGGCTGAAAAAGTAGCTATTGCTGTGTCTCTCCTCCAGGGTCCACCTCAGGATTGGGCATTAGCTATACCCTCTGAAGCCGCTGAGTGGAGATCAGTGAACAGATTTTTTTTATCTCTAGGCCATGTTTATGATAATCCCAACCATGCGACATGGGCAGAAACTCAGCTTTTATCTATTCAGCAGGGCCGTCATTCGGCCGAAGACTACTGTTCCGAGTTCCGCCAATAGTTTACGTTGACCGGGTGGTCTGACCAACCTCTAAGAACCCTCTTCAGGCAAGGGCTGTCTGATGCTGTAAAAGATGCTATGGTCAGCCACCCGACCCCTGAAACCCTAAATGACTTCATGACTTTAGCCGTAACTATTGACAGAAGACTAAGGGAGATACGAAGGGAAAAGCAAGGGGGTTTGGCTGTTCAGCTCAAGTCAGGCTTTCCTGTAAAACTTTCTTCTAACTTATTGGAGAGTTCTTCTCTTCCATCTCCCTCTCAGTCTTCTGGAGAAGAACCCATGGTGTTAGGTTTTATATCTGCTGCCACTAGGAGGAGACACCGGTTGGAGAACGCCTTGTGCCTTTATTGTGGGAAACCGGACCATTTTCTGAGAAACTGCCCGACTAAGCCCAAGTCACCCTGAGGAAACACCAAATGCCTGAGCAATTTCCAGGACGGTAACTCGGATGTACAGGTACCTCCTAATTCTAATAACAAGTTTGTTTTGCCCGTAACCTTGGTTTCTAGTTCCAAGAGGTTTGCTTGTCGAGCCATGATCGACTCAGGTGCTGCAGCTAATTTTATCAGCATGGCTATTGCTCAAGCCTTGGATTTGGAACTAGTTCCATTGTGTCCTCCCTTTTCAGTTTCAAGTGTCGATTCTACCTTCCTAACCGGAGGAAGAATAAAATTTCGTACGGCAGAGATCACTTCAGATGTTGGGAGTCCGCATACCAAAAAGCTTTCCTTTTTTGTCATGGAGAAACTCACTGCGGATATTATACTTTGGTTGCCCTGGCTCCGCCTCCATAATCCTGTGTTCGACTGGAGGACCACCGAGTTTATCAAATGGGGGGACTCGTGTGGTTCTCATTCAAAGACAGCGCATTCCTTGTTGTGTGCTGTAATTGATACGATATTTCAGAATGTAATTCCATTTTCAATGGCGGCTTTGATGGAGACGTGGTGGATAATCTGCCTCTGCACCAGCACTATAGACCTCTCTCCGGGGGCAGAGCTCAACTATTCTGCCCCAGAACGGGAATCTATGTACCGGTATATTGAGGAACCTGAAAATATTCTTTCTCCGGGAGTAGTTGTCACCGCTGTGAATTCAGATATTGTGTCCTCGACTACAGACACACCAAGTTCTGCTCTTTCCAAGCAGCTCCACTTTTGCTGTGGCGATGGTTTCCATCTCACGTATTCCGCCGTTACAGGTTGTGAAACTAAAATTGAATCTGCCGTTAAACGACTGTGCATGGTCTGGGCTAGGAGTCATAAGACTCTAAAAAACGCCCAACTAAAACATATCAATAAAAAACGTCGACTCAGACCAGAAAGGCTCCGTCTACGAGTCCCATGAGCAAAATAGACTCCCAAGCTGGTAAAGGGAAAACTTCAACAAGCCCACCCTGGTAAACCTGGAGGGTCTGTGGAGGGTCCAGTGGCCCCTCCTAAAGGAGGGGGTACTGTATTGATCATACCTGACAGACCCCCAGCTTCGAGTTCTGGTCGCCGGCCACGGCCTTTGCGACGAAAACCATGGTTTTTAACAAAATACTTTGTATTCTTAGTTACCGGTGTGAACTGAGTCCTTCATTCCCTGTGTGTTTATTGATTCCTGGCCAACGACCATGGCCAGGAATCCTCCAGCACCCTTTTAGTTAAACTGTGTCCCTCTTTGATTGACAGTTTTGTTTCCCTATCCGGTTTTGTGTTCTTTCCACCAATCACCTTTGTTCTGTGTTCGCCGGTTCCCTATTTAGGGATTCCCTTACCTGTCACCTGTGCCTGTTATATTGGGTTCTTCCTATACCTTTAGCTTGCTTTTCTCTTGTTGGATTTTCTGGTTACCTGACTTTGTTTGGCTTCTTACTATTCTTCTCCTCCTGATTTTGTACTGATTTTGTACTGCCCGACAGTTACCGGCTTGGCTCGTCTTACGTTTTTTTCTCTTCGTCTTCCGATTTGGTACTGTGCTTCCTGCTTGTTGCCATCTTTGCTTACCTGATGTTCCCTTATTGTATTTTGTATTTGTTTGTCTGTGTCTTGTGTTTCCACGTATTCAGTATAGTGTTCAGTCTTCTGGTTGGAGCCGACCTTTTAAGGAGTCGGGTACCCCCAAAAGGTAGGGACAGTGGTTTGGACCAACATCAGGGTCTCACTCTGTCTATGTCTTCTCGTGTGTCCCTGACCAGTCCCTTACAGTGGCCTTCTTCTGTTGTAGTTTCTTAAGATGCTATGGAAATCAGTGGGCTTATTTATTGTTAGAGCTTAGCAGGCACTGTGCGTTGGGGTCTGGTCAATAAAAACACCCCTCTTCTCCAGAAAAATGTAAAGACAGAAGATCTAGATGGGGCTGTGATTATGAGTAAATTATCCTCTACAAATATACTTTAGCTACATATTCCCAAAATGGTATCTCAAGAAGTGGTGAGGCCCAAATCTGTATTTAGGGTGAATACAGAAGATAGGTGTTCACCTTCTGAGCAGTCGAAAGCAGCTTTACCTTCTAAAAGGTGGTGCCTTTCCATTATCTTTCTTTTGGTACTAAGAATAACACTGGACCCTTGCTGGATTTTCACAGTACTAACTATGCTATTGAGGTCCCAAGATTTGCCAATTCTGAATAAGCTAGTGTTTGGCCATACTATGATTCTTATATGAGGTTATTTGAATGCAACATGTGTGCTAAAATGTAAGGCAAGATGTTACCTTAATTAATCCTTTTAGGTGGCGAGCTACACTGCCATCCCTTTTTTATGACAATTAGGCATGAGCAGTTACCCTTGCTCTTAAATGAGTGTTCCACTAATTTTAAAAGCCTGTCAGTCCATCAGGATGATTAAATTTTTTTTTTTAAAAACTCTCACCTTACTCATAAAAAAAAAATATAAAAAAAATAGTTTAGCCAGTCTTGGTGCGCTTACTAGTGATGTCATGTGCAGTGCTCATGTGACATTGCAGCCAATCACAATCCCTTTTAATAATTCAGTAGCTAATAAGGACTGGTCCTGGTGATATATCTATTAATATTTACAATTCACCAAAGATTATTTTTTTGTCTTTATAACCACACTAGCTTCAAATCCCAGACTAAAATATAAATGTTATTATGTCCAAATGCAAGGGTTTGTGCCATAATAAACATTTATTTCCTGTGATGGGTGAGGTAGTCACCGCTCTATTCACGGTCTACGTCAGATGTTTTGACAATGAGGGAAAAAAAACTTAAAGGGGTTGTCTCACTACAAAGATTAGCTTTAGACATGTAGGGAACATTAAATGAAGACAATTTACAAATATATTGCTTTATTTTTCTTTGCTGAGGAGATAAGAGAGAATTTATAATCTCGGAGTGCACTTAAGTGTCTCTAGGTTACCGACCTGCTGTGCACTGATGTTTGTTTTACCTGATAGCAGGGATGATATCATCACACTCGTCGCCACAAAGAACTGCCAGCAGCTTGAGAGCTTGAATGTCATCTGATCTAACAAACAACGGAGACTACTTTTGTTTGGGTTTTTTTTGTGTATACCATCAGGGCCTGGTAATTTGCCTATTTTAATCTTCTTAACACAAAGCTGAACTTCTTCCTTAGTTAGACAAGAAACATTTAAGGTGGAGTTTACCTCATCCCTCTGCCCATGAACAGGAAGGTAATTTTCCTTGGTAAATACAGTTGAAAAAAAAATGTCTAATAGATTTGCTTTCTCCTCAACACCCTCTACAATACCTCCCTCACTACTTTTTAAAGGGTCAATATTTTCATGTTTTATTAATATTCTTTTTATTGGTTTTCACAAAACAAAACAAAATAAAATGAACATTATTATACAAAATAATACAAAAGTACATGAGAAAGTATCATACAGAACAGTGTACAGAGACATAGAAAAAGCCAATTGAATATGCCAGCATATAAGATCTGTTTTAAGTTCTGCCTCAAAACAAAGATACTTAAAATAAAGTTTTACCTCTCATGGCTAATTGTCTTGGTGAAAACATTTTCATTTTTAATCTTTTTACTATTTATATGATTAATAAATATTTTGGGGTTAGTTTTACTCTTTTTGGCAATATGTCTTTCTGTCTCCAGCTTTACTGTCTTTATAATTATTTTACTTATATCATTATTTTTTTCCTTACAGTTTTTAGCGCCTCTTTACTGCCCTCCTGTTTAAGTAGCTTAAACGCTTTCTTTTTGTTATTTATTGCCTCCTTTACATCTCTGTTGATCCACATTGTTTTTTTCCTGTTTCTAAACATTTTAAGATGTTTTTTAAAATTTCCCATTTATCATCTGTTCTGTTATTTTTGAAGACCTTGTCCCAGTCAATGCAGTTAGGGGCCTCTCTAAGTCAATTAAAATTAGCCTTCCTGAAATTCAAACAAAATACTCAATTGAAGAATAAATGTCAAATATTGACTACAATATAAAAAAGTTTGCAAATGCCCCCTAACCTAAAGCTTTGTTACCCTGTCCGCTCGGTTAGTAAATGTTAAGTCTAAAAAGGCCTTCCTTCTTGTCAACTCCTGCGCCAGTTGGGAAAGTTAATTATCTTTAGTTATTATTGAAAATTTATGGCAAAGCTGAAAAGGCAGGTGCGAGCAAGGCGACCTACAAACATTACTCAGTTACACCAGTTCTGTAAGGAGGAATGGGCCAAAATTCCTACCATCTATTGTGAGAAGCTTGTGGAAGGATATTCAAAACATTTGACCCAAGTCATATAGTTTAAGGGCAATGCTACCAAATAAAATGAAATGTATGTAAACTTTTGACTTTGCAGAAAGTAATAAGAATGCCTTAAAAAATTCTCACTCTTTCATTATTCTGGCATTTGGCAAATATAAATAATTTTGGTAATCCTAATTGACCTAAAATATGTAAGGTTTATTCTGATTGAATGTCAGATAGTGAGAAAAATATGCATATGTGTCTTTTTATATAGTGTATGTAAACTTCTGGTTTCAACTGTACATAAAAAGTCGACAATTTCCTGTTGGTCATGCAGTCACAACACATTTAAACTATTACAATATTTCCAACACTAACCACTCTGTGTAAAAAGCCCACAATCAAGTAAGTTTTTTAAAAAAAAAAATATATATTAAAAGTACAAAACACTCACTTTTTGCCATTATACAAATACAAAAATAAAACATTTGAAGTTACACATAATTGGTATTGCGTTTTCCATAAAAGTCAGATCTATTAAAATAAAACATAAATTATCCCAAAATTGAGTCATTTTGGTCATTCCAAAATGGTACATTGACACCATTAAAAAGTACAGCTTGTCCCACAAAAAACAAGCCCTCATATGCCTATGTAGATGGAAAAATAAAAAGGTATGGCTTTTGGAAGGTGAGGAGGAAAAAAAAAAACTTGTGACCAGGAAGAGGTTTAAGGATGAAAAGTGCTCACTGTGCTGTTTGGTATTATTGTGATGGTGAGAGTTGTTTTAGGAGATTAGACAGAAAAGTATAGACAAATATATGAAAGGTAACAGCATTAAAACCATCTCTATACAGCCTGATGCTGCTGTTACTACAGTGTTTTAAATGAAGCAAAATGAGATAATAAATGTATTTGATAACAATATTTATCTTTGCCTACAAATCCAGAGCTGATTAATGAGATGGGAATATCTGTTTAACACTTTCACTGCGCTAGATCGCAGGGGATGGGACCATTATCCCTTTATCACACTAAAAGGGGTAATTTTGTTTGTTGTTCTTGTTGGGGAGATCTTTAATTGGTTAATGGTACTCTGGGAATAGTGGGTACTTTTGGGGGTTTGTAAACCCTTGTGCTACACCACGACCGTGCCCCTGAAATACGTATCCACACTTACCTAGGTGTTTTAATGTGGTAAATAGCGGTCAGATTTTCTGAGTCCGCTGATAGATAAAACAGGGGATATAGTAAGGTGGCACATTGCGTAGCACAAGGGTCCAGCTTTGTGTCTATGTGTACGTGTTCTGAGGTATCTGGATAATAACCCTTTTTATTCAGATTCCAGTAAACCTATTCATTGGTCTGAACTGGTGTTGGAGTCGTTTCTCTCGTCTGTGATTTCGCTGTATTCTGGGAAGCCCAAGGTACATGGCTTACATATTCTTCACTTGGGCCCACTGTGCTGGCGCCATTGCTTCTATCAACTACTGGCTATCTCCCCTGTGTAAAGTGGAGAACTGGTCTTTCTGCATCTGGACCTTCTTCATTCTTGCTTGCTATGCATAAGCTTTTGTGGGCCACATAAACTGGTGTGGCAAGCTGCAATAGGCTCATGGGTCTTGAGTTTGATACTTGTGACCTTCAGCAACCTGAATTTTGCAAAAAACTGCAAGTGACCCAAAAAACGCACCAAAAGTAAAAACAAAAAACTCCTCACAATAAAAAGCAACGTCTATAGTGCATTCTCATTTCCATACTGATTGTCAGCTAACATCTGACTGCTGCAGTGTAAGAGGTTGGACTTGTACTTGTGTTGGGCTTGTGTAGCCCAGTAGGTTGCCATGGGAAACCAAGGGGAGACGTGGCCTGGTTATGGCAGGGGAAGAGTTAATGGTTTAATTGCAGGCAGGCAGATTGGGCCTGTGAGTACAGTGAGGCAGGAAAAGCTGCTCAGCCAATTAGGAAGCTTGAGTAAGAGAGAAGGGGGACTGCCTGTCAGCTCAGGGGAAGCTGCAGTTTGGAGTTGGAGTGAGTCAGCAGAGACTGTACAAGGAAGAAGTTTACTGTGGGCCTCATGGGATCATGGGTCAGTGTGTGGCTTTGGTATGTGATAGTTGCTGGACATGTTCATAGTTAAGTTGTGAAGAAAAGAGGAGGGGAGGCCGGGGTGAAGACCCCACTCACTGTTGGCCCTTGGAGCAAGAAGGGTCAGGAAGAGCAGAGCTGCGACACAGGCCGAAACAGGGTGACTGAATAAAGAACTGCTTCTATGGAGCCAACCGCTAGAGAGAAGTTAGTCCAGTCAGGGGTCTGTGGATGGAGTACTAAGGCTATGTTCACCGTGGCATTATTTCGGGGGCGTTTTTGGGACGTAATTACGTCCGCAAATACGTCCCGAAATACGTATCAAATACATGTCACAAAGTGTAGCACGTTTATTCGCATCGTTATTTTACATAATCCCACCATTCTTGACTTTGGGGATTGTACGTCGCGGAATACGCCTCACATATATGAGTGAAAGGGGACTATATTTTTCGATGTATTTTGTGGCGGGAAATACGTCGCGGAAAATAAGCCTCGTGTTATAATAGACCCGAAGAGCTTATTTAGTCCATGGAATGCTAAATCCTAATTGTTCATTATTTGAAACATATTTTGAGACGTAATTACGCAAATACGCCCCGAAATTAACCGTGTGAACATAGCCTAAGAGGCCTGAAAAGAGGCCACACTGGGCCTTCACCGGCTAACGCAAGGTGTACCGGATGGAAAAGTCATATTGAGGTGTGCTGTGGGTCGACCGGAGAGAGTCTGCCAATGGAGGTGTGGCCGCACTGAGAAAATGTACCTGCTGAAGAAAGTGTACTGTAACCAAGGGAAATGTGCATGTATGTAAAAGCCTGTGTTCCCTGAGCAAGATTGTGTGGAAGTTAATGATCACGGGTATAACACAGTAACAACTCTCGTTTCCAAACACTGCACATATACCAAAACAATATACTCAAAGACCTTTAGGAGGTGGATGCTAAGGCCGTCAGGTGTTGCTTAGCCCCCTCCATTACAGCAGCTTTGGCAGATTAAAATCATACATGAAAGTCAGTGTTTATGCAAGAATGCGACACGTGAACTGACCCTTACTCTTTCCCTCTGTGGACTTATCAGTTTGCTGGCCTCACTTCTTTTTCTGCATGAGTACTCAAGGAATCTCTTTTTTTGGTTTCCCAGACTGTGTGGACTCTCCAGGAACAGAGGTTTCTCATACTACTGTTCTGCTGACTCTTTATATTCTAATGGTGCTATTGGGGATCTTCGTGCGCAACACAGACAAATTGCATGCATACCCTCTTTACGGTACAATGCTCTGTACATAGAAAACACGCAGGGGGCGACATATTACAGGCCCTATGGAGGTGTTAGGAAACCGAACCAGCTCCTTGCCTTATTCACCACCCGCTCTTCACAAAGTCCATTAAACAGTTTATATGCATCAGAGATGGATGTGACAGAATGTGAAGCCTTTACATGGATTTTAATAGACCACAGTGGGAACCATTATTTTTCTGGACCTCAGTATGACCACTTGCCTGCAGGCAGGGCCGTATTACCAACACAATAAGCATCTGCGTATAGCAGCGCAGGGGGCCCTGCCTAAACACATAGCATTTCACAAGACCACACCTCAAGCACACCTAATTATGACTGGCACCACATAAGGTCATGCCGCTATCCACCCTCAAGCACTCCCAGTCATGAAAATTAGCCAGAGAAAGAAGTCAGTTGTATCAAAAAAGCATTACCAAAAACTGTGATTTTACATTATGGGGTACGGGCCCTTTTAATCTTACTTGCCAACTATCCGTTTTTTCGGCGGGGGAGGTTCCCGCTTTTTGGGGCGTACAACTCAGCCCACTTACAGGGGGTAGTTGGCATTCCTCCTCGAGCCTGCAGGCAGGCGGGGACGTCCTTTAAATTACCGCGGCGCTAGAGTTAGCGCTTGGTGCGATTGAATATTGCGCGCGGGAACGCTACTACAGGCGGGATGAGCGGCACGCAGCGGACGATCAACAGCCAGCGGTCTCACTGTTGGGGGGGAGTGGAGGTCAGGAGGGTTAGCTCCTCTCCATCCTATCCCTGTATGTACCGGCGAGCCGGGTGTAAGATGAGCCGTAAATACAGAGTGTCAACGGCGCCAGGGGGATGGATATTGACGAGCGGATGCAGGGGAGTGACGAGCGGCTGGACTCCTCACCTTCCCTGCGCGCTGAGAGAATCGGTCCGGCGAGCGGCCTCGCTGCAGGAGCCTGGGTAAGGTATAGTGGAT
Source organism: Phyllomedusa bahiana (assembly GCA_025379985.1). NCBI lineage: Eukaryota > Metazoa > Chordata > Amphibia > Anura > Hylidae > Phyllomedusa > Phyllomedusa bahiana. Next base: position 54,188 of record JAODAL010002804.1, on the reverse strand, counting down.
TTTTATTATTTAATTTTTATTAGCTTTAGGGGGTATATCTGGGCTAACAGAGAGGGCAATCACCTGGTAACTAATGGGGGCATACCTGGCAACAGAGGGTGGCACTTCCTGGCAAATGAGGGGGCATACCTGGCAACACAGAGGGGTCAATTTCTAACTGGGCAAACAACTGGGGGGGCACTATCCTGGTAACAGAGGGGAAACTACATGGCAACAGAGGGGGACACTAACTGGCTAACAGTGGGGGCACTACCTGGCAACAGAGGGGGCACTAACTGGCAAACGAGGGCACATCTACCTGCAAACAAAGGGGGGCACTACCTGGCTAACAGATGGGGGGAACTTCACTGGCAAAAGAGGACGGCATTACCTGGCAACAGAAGGGGCTCTACATGGCAAACAGATGGGGCACTACCTTGGTAACAGAGGGACTCTACCTGGTAAACAGAGGGGACCAGACTACCTGGCTAACTGAGGGGGCAACTACCTGGGGCTACAGAGGGGGTCACTTACTGGCAAAGAGGGGGCATATCTACCTGGGCAAACAGATGGGGGCACTACCTGGCTAACAGGATGGCACTAACCTGGCCATAAAACGCTAGGGGGCACCTAACCTGCAAAAGAGGGGGGACATCTACTGGCAAACAAATGGGGGCACTACCTGGCAAACGACGGGGCACTAATTGGCAAACAGATGGGGCAAACTTCATGGATGACAATGGGGGCACCTAACTGGCTAAAATGCGGGTGCACCTACCTGGCTAACAATGGGGGCACTCCCTACCCATGGCTAACAATGGGGGGCACCACTACCTGGCTAACAAAGGGGGGAATATACTGGCTACAAATTTGGCTCTACTGGCTACAAGGGGGCCGGGCACTTATTCTACAAGGGGGCATCATACCAGGCCTGTAAGGGGCACTACAGGTTATGGGGGGCTAGACCTGGATGATAAGGAGCATTCTACCTGGCTTTATTCCTAAGCAGTTATGCAGTTAGGTGGAGTGGGTGTGGCTTTTTTGAAGGGGCGGTGGATACCAACAAGATGCGCGTTGTCCATGGCAAATTTTGCCGAGAGCGTAGCGCGCCGCCCACTAGATTCTCCTGCTTTTTCATTTTCGAAAGTTGGCAACTATGCTTTTAATGTATTCCAGATTTACTGACTGCATGTCCCAGGATGGAGAGCTGTGATTATACTACTTTTCCTGTTTTATAGATGATATATCTAATCATGCCCAGTTTCCTCCAGCAGACGAACGCCAGAACAATGGCTGTTTCTAATCAGAATAGAATGAGCTGGGATCCTCATGCCCTAAAAAGTATAAAGGCCTGGAAAGGCACAGAGACAGATGAGACTGCATAGCGTAGATCCCCCATCTGAACTGAGGCCACCTTGCCACTGGGGAATGGACACTCACAGTTTTGATCAAATAACTGTTACAATTGAGTCACTATTTATCGAAACCTGTATAGGTCTAAATACTATATGTTGTTGCCATAGACAAACCAGATCAGCGCGCCCTTTAATTTCTTATAGTTACTGTGGAACAAATAAAAATGGGCGTCGATCGTCTGATTGGTTGCTCATGGGCAACAAAGAGAGTTTTAGACATAGACAGTGTCTCATTAAATATGGCCCGTCAAGAGCCTAGATTTTCATATATAATAGGAGCAGGCATGAAATGCTCTTTGAAATTAATTCATTATATTCAGCATTTCATTACATCTCTTGGTGTCTGCAGGAGCCGATGTTCATTTCTGTGTGTTAGAAAGGATGTATAAAGATATCATTTATATTAAATAATACATTTTCTTGATAATGCAAAAGAATAGCTATAAGACAATGTTCTATGTATGATACCTCTATATGACAGTATACCATATAACACAACTGTACAAGGAAAAAATGTACCATAACTCTGTCTGCCTGTGGCGTCTATACTTATGGGGCCCTTGGCAACTGCCTAGTGTGCCCAATGGGGATGACAGCCTGCACTGCGGGCTCACTGCAGCTTGTAGATAGAAATTATTGTTTTTTTTTTTTACTCATTTCTCTCCTTTCACACAACTGTCAGTGGCAGATATCGTGTTTTGTGCTACATGCTCATTAAAAGAAATCATAGCATTAATAGGGTTGTCACCCTTCACTGGTTTGGGAACGTGGTTTCACACAGCATATGATTTGCCATTTAGATCTCAAAATTATTCTTTGTTGTTCAAGACACATTTACAGGGGTGTCGATAGATTGCCTTGATTCTGGTAGCAGTCATGGCGAGCTGTCGATGTGAGTTTTTTTTAACCAAAACCAGGTGTGAATTATTATTATTATTATTTTTAAAAGATGGGAAGTATATTTCTAATATCTCCTCTCTCCTTTAGGATGCATGCCTGGTTTTATTGGCTCTAACATTATTGTGTGATTCAAGACATTTCTACAGCTCTTGAAATTTCTCAGGAATTTATTATAATAAAAACAAGACTGTTACTATTACACATGAATAGCGTGCAATTTTCATTATAGGAATATTATCCCAATTCTATCTTCTCTATTGTGCTATTTTTTCACAAAGCGATCCGGAGATCATATATTCCAGGTAACGGTACTTCTTTCACATTGCTTTGTGTCAGGAATTACCACCCGGCATATAATGAGAATGTATTCATAGACCACCATTTACCAATAAGGATGAGGAGAGTTTTATTTGGGCAACATACATTGGAGTTTGCTATGTGGAATAGCACAGAGAGCAAAGTTATTAAATATAGCTGTATAGCTGTCAGTGTTTGGTTGGCACTTGATGCCAAAAAATTTGTGAACAGGTGTACTCCAAACTTTGGCGCAATAAGTCCCTTTGTAATGTGCCATTTGGGGGCATTCTGGGGGCATCACACCACATTCATAGGATTAGACACATTTATAAATATGGAATGCCAAATCTAAGCGCATAACAGTTAAAAGGGGCCAAAGGTGGTCTGCCTGAGCCAGACTTGCCATATTGGCACTACACTGTGCCTGTATATATGACCTGCAGAAGAACAGGTTCATACATCCTGGCGCATTCTACACTACCTTAACATTATTTAGAACTGTCCTGTCAGCACTAGGGTTCATATATGTCCCCCAGTGTAAGTATTTTCTACATACAGTGTAGACCCCTTTCTACATTATTATTGGTCCATAGAAGCAGAATTTGTTTTTTGATTGTTGCCTCATGTTCTGTTTCTGATTTTTTAGCCTTTCCCCAATACTGGTCTTACAGTGAAGGAAATAATTATTTGATCCCTTGCTGATTGTGTAAGCTTGCCCAATAACATGTCAAAAACAGTCTAATATATTTGAAGGGTAGTTTCATTTTAACATTAGATATAGACTATCCAAATAAAATCCAGGAAAATCACTTTGTTAAAAATTTTATAATAATTTATTTGCATTTTGCTGAGTGTAATTAATTATTTAATCCTCGCTTCAACCATTAAGAGTTATGACTCCTACGACCAGTTTGTTGATCATAATTCATACTATTCACCTGCATTAAATTATAGCTGTCTTAAATTGTTTCATCTTTATAAATGACTCCTGTACACAGACTCATTAATCAGTCAGAATCTATACATCCACAACATGACAGATCATTGACTGTACAAAGCTGGAATGGGCTGCAAAACCATAAGTAAGATGCTGGCTGAGAAGGAGACAAAATGTTGAGTGCAATAGTAAGAATATGGAAGAACTACGCAATAACGACTTGTCATCGACATCGATTAGGGGTAATGCAAACATCTCCTAGTGGGGTATACTTGAGTCTTGAGGAAGGTGAGAGATCGCTAATAACTACTTGGAAACTCAGTTAATGATACCTAGGCAGCTGTAGACCACAGTCACAGAAGAACCACTGGTAAACATTATGCCATTAATGGGTGTTTAAATCCTGCGTTGACCAACAAGGTCCTCCTGCTCAAGGGATGGCACTATGTGCAGAACGTTGAAGTTCGCAATGAACACATGGATGATTCTGTGATGTGATTGGAAAGGAAAAGGTGCTGTGTGTCTGATGAGATTGAGCTCTTGTCATTAACTCAGCTTGGCATGTTTGGAGGAAGAGAAATACTGCATTTGGACACAACATAAACACATCCCCACATGTCAAGCATGGAGGTGGTAACATTAGTTTTTGGGGGTGTTTCTTCTGCTCATGGACACAGGATTACTCACTGCATCAATGTAGAATGGATGAAGCACCATGTACAGTAAAAGCCTGAGTGACCAATTAGGATTGTCCCTCCCAGGCATTTTTAAAATGTGTTCATGGTGGGTCTTACCAGCAAAACATTGACTCAAAACATGCCAGCAGGCAACCAAAGGAGGTGGCTCAAATAATGAGAGATATTAAGCTGATAGAGTTGCCTAGCTAGTCTCCAGACCTTTATCCACATAGAATACTTTATGGATGGGTTTTGAAGCTCGACGATTGCAAGCGCGGACAGCTCAAAAATCATAATGTTTTAGAGTTGATCTGCAGAGAGGAAGTGGACAAAAAATTCCTCCTGAAATGTGCGCAATACCTCTCATCAAATACAAACAACATCCTGATGCTGTACTTGCCAAGAAGGGTTTTGACACCAAGTATTAAGTCTTGTTTGCCAGAGGGATCAAATACTTATTTCTCTCAGCAAAATGCAAATATGTTTATATAATTTATGCAATGTGATTTTCTGGATTTTATTTTGGATATTTTATCTCTCAATGTTAAAATTAACCATTAATTATAGAGTGTTCATGTCTTTGTCAGTGGGCAAACTTACACAATCAGCAAGGGATCAAATAATTATTTCCTTCACTGTAGCTAACAGGAGCAAGTGATTGCCTGCTTGTGTAACCTAATCTTCAGTGCTGGTTGGGGCTAAATCTCTGTGGAATGGCAGAATTGAAGTAAGATAAGTGGGGTTGGCAACATTTGGGAAAAGTGGCATACATTTGAAAAACAGGTTATGATTTTAGATAAATAACCCTAAACTTATAAAGGTCCATTAGCAAATTAGTATTTGTAATTTCAATGAAAAACATTCTGTCATTTTTGGGTCTAATAAAATGGCAAATTTAACACAAAATGTTATATATTACTGTTCATCTTGTGTCACTCTATTTATTTCCTGATTATACAGAGCAGTGTGAAAGTAGGGGTTAAATCTGGAAAACAACAATACAAGATTGAGATATCATCTGTTTAGTTTCACTTACCCTTTAACTTAAAAAAAAAAAAAAACATGGATATTGTATAATCAAGAAAATAACATACAACTGCACATAAACTAATTTTAGATAATTAATCCTAGAAAATGTAAGTTCTCATAAAAGTGCTAAGGTCAATAAACAAGACACAGGATATAGGATCGACCCCATAATAAAAACCTCTAAATTATGTTTATTACATTTATTCTCATTATTGTTTATTGTTATTTTGTATTTATTGTGTTCTGCATAGTATAAAAAGTATAAATAAAGGTAGGCGCTCACATATGAATGAAACTCTCATTAGACAGACAAGCAGTGTTGGACTGGCCAATTGTATGGTCGGAAGATCCTCCCGTGGGCCCCGGGTCCGACACAGCGGGGCCCGCTGGTGAGTGGTGAGGGCCCGCTGCGGCCCATAGTGTTGAACTGGGCACGATGAAGTGACTTCATTACGCTGCTGCCTCTCCTCGGCAACACAGCCGTCACTCTGCATAGGCCGTGTGGCCGTGGAGCTGTAAGAGGAGTGTCCTCGCACTGGCAGCATGATGACGTGACGCCACCAGTGTCGGGCAGAAGAGGAAGGCGCTAGGATGGGGGAGGAGGAAAGGTAAGTATTACTATTTTTATTGGCGGTTACCTGCCTAACTGAGGGGGCCTATATATACCTGTCTAACTGAGGGAGCCTATATACCTGCCTGTGGGGTCCTATATATACCTGCCTAACTGAGGGGACCTATATATATCTGCCTAACTGAGGGGGCCTATATATACCTGCCTAACTAAGGGAGACTATATATACCTGCCTAACTGTGGGGACCTATATATACCTGCCTTACTGAGGGAACCAATATATACCTGCCTATGTGGACCTATATATACTTGCCTTATTGAGGGGACCTATATATACCTGTGTAACTCAGGAGACCTATATATTACTGCCTTACTGAGGGGTCCTAGATATACCTGCCTTACTGAGGGGTCCTAGATATACCTGCCTAACTGAGGGGACCTATATATACCTGCCTGAGGGGACCTACATATACCCACCTTACTGAGGGGAGTTATGTTTACCTGCCTAACTGCGGGGACCTATAAAGCTTCCTATCTGAGGGGACTTATACACCTACCTAACTGAGGGGACTTATATACCTATAGGAAAGGAGTTTCTAGAAAAGTGAGGATTCTAAAATATTTGTGTCCAAATCTGCAAGGATGAGTGTTGGTCAGGAGAAGTCAGCATGAAGGTATGGACCGGATGGAAAAGAAAAGGGAACGTGAACAACTCATCTGAGAAACGTCACCTGTGAGTCATGAAATGTACCTGAACTGTAATCACTTATATGTGTGCAAAGTGTAATGGTTTATATTCAGTAATGGTGTGGCGGTATTATTCAGGCTCTATATAGTGTTAATATGTGGTCATGGTGTGGAGGTATGATTCAGTCACTATGTGGTGGTGATATGTAGTCATAGTGTGGTGGTATTATTCAGTCACTTTGTGGGGGTGATATGAGGTCATTGTGTGGCGGTATAATTCAGTCATTATGTAGTGGTGATTTGTGGTCATAGTGTGGTGGTATTATTCAGTCACTATGTAGGGGTGATATGAGGTCATAGTGTAGTGGCATTATTCAGTCACTATATGATGGTGACATGTATTCATGGTGTGGAGGTATTATTCAGTCACTATATGGTGGTGATTTTGTCATGGTGTGGTTGTATTATTCAGACACTGTGGTGGGGATATGTGGTCATTGTGTTGTAGTATTATTCAGTCACTATGTGGTGGTGATATGTGGTCACAATGTTGTGGTATTTGGTTTTAGTGAAATTATTGGTCATTTTTGCCTTCGGATTCTGGTTTTATGTAGCAATGTTATTTGGTAACTGTACCACCATTATTCACTGGTACTCAGTACTTTGTGATATATTTTTTTATCTTGAGTCCTTTTATGTTTACCACCCGTGTCCTGCTGCAATTAGGTAAGGGAGACTCAGAAGCCCCAGTGCTCCATCTTGATTACAGGTTAGTGTGATAATGTCATCACATTGGTCTGTATAAGTTTAAGTTACACTGGGTGGGGCACCATACAGGTGGTGGCGACAGCAAAGCAAAGTGGGTCCCTAACATAAATTTCCCGGGGTGGGCCTGGCAACCCAGCCGCAGCAGACCAGTGTGGTGTTTGTAGTTTTTAGTTGAAATTGAATTCTAAAAATTAGCATTGATCCCAGACCATTAACCCCTGCTCGACCTGTTGATTCAGCTGCCCTATATATGTTCTTCAACAGCAGTCATATTCCATTGTGTTTTATAGAGATAGTCACAATTCACGTCAGTTCCTTCACAATGTAATTTACAAATGTACATACTTTGGACACAATTTCTTAAGAAGTCAAGTAAAAACAATTGTAAATGAGACCTGTAGTGCAGCTGCGCTTGCTTTCATGCATTTATTTGAATTTCGTGGGGACATAGCATACACGACATTCAGTCTCATAGCCAATAAGCCCTTGAAGGATAAAAAGAAAGTAGTAAAATCTCGGGTTTAAAAACCCTTGTAGTGTTTTACGTTTTCCATAAATAGAGGGACAGCTCGGAAAAACCGTGAGCTTGCTGGAGAACGTTTTGAGGAAACTCCGCCCCCCTTTGGCTTGACAGTGACTTTTTAAGGGGCCCGGAGATCAGAGCATCAGTGAGTTTTCCGGCCCTTGACCCTTAACAGCGATTTTCCCCAGATTTCTGAATTTTGATGTGTTGTATACAGGCCAACTCTCCCGCTTTTGGCGGGGGGTTCCCGCTACGAGGGGGCCCCCCCCCCCGCCACCCCGGCAGAGTTGGCGAACCCCCCGCTGCCAGCAGGCAGCAGGGGTTCTTTAAATGACTGCGGTGCCAGATTAGCGCACCGCCGCCCGGGCCCCCTCCTACGGGAGGAAGCGGGCCGGCAAACCCCTCACCCCTCCGGGGTCTCACTGTGCAGGAGGAGGCAGGAGGGTTGTTCCCTCCCCCCTTTCCCCTGTATGTACAGCGGGTGTGCCTGTACATACAGATCTGCACAGGGGGTGTGAGCGCGGCTGCACTCATCCCCGCCCACGCTGAGCGGTCGCCGGGAGATGTCCAGAGCTGCAGGGGGCTGGTGAGATAAGTGACTTTTTTTTTTTATTTTTATTAGCTAAGGACGGATCTACCTGGCTAACAACGGGGGGGATCTACCTGACTACAAAGGGGGCAACTACCCGGCTAACAAAGGGGGGCATTACCCGGCTAACAAAGGGGGCATTATTGACACAAAGGGGGGTCTACCCGGGCTAACAAGGAGGGCATCTACCCGGACCAAGGGGGGGCATCTATGGCTACAAATTGGGCTTACCTGGGTCAAGGGGGGAAATCTTGGCTCAAAGGGGGGATCACTGCCTGTAAGGGGCCCACGGTTATGGGGGGCTACTACCTGGGTATAAGGGATCACCGTTTTTCCAAAGTTATGCAGGTAGGTGGGGGGTGTGGCTTTTTTTAAGGGGCATGGCACACCAAAAGATGGGGTGTCCATGCAATTTTTTGTCGCCCTCTTCCATCCCGCTTTCACTTTTCAAAAAATTGGCAAACTATGTGTATGAGGTTGTGAGATAATTTAAAGTCGTTTTTTTTCGTGGGGAACACCACCCCGGTATTGCTGCCCATCTTTTTTGGCAACAATGGGGGGAATTGGTGATCCCTTTTCCCTCCCGGGTTCAGAGAGACAGACACTCTGGTACTTTTTATTACCCCAAACATGTTGGCAATTCAAACCCAAAAATGTTGATTGGTCTTTCCCGGTTCGTTTTTTCTCAATGTCCTATTTCCATCCACTTATTGCTACTTTTCCCCCTTTTTTGGCATTTGTAGAACTGTGAAATTTTTAATCAAAAAATTTTTTTTTTTCCCTTTTAATGTTAATTTATAGATTAAACTTTTTATCTGATTATGTTCTTCGAAAAAAATATAATGTTTTGGCACCTCCAATCATTGATTCATTTTTTTTCACAATTTTTTTTGTGTCCAAAATTTTGGGGAAATTTACGGTTTTTTACAAAAACACTGTTACACAAAACCCAAATCCCAAAGGGCTTCCCCCGCACTGTATATACAATTGGGAAGGCAGGGCGGAATGAACCCCCCTGCCTTCCCCTGAAAAGCAGCTACCAGTAGTGGCAGCTGTTAATCGCATGGCGCTTTAAAATTAGCCTGGGGGTTTTTGGCGGGCGCTGTCCCCAATTTTGGGGTGAGCGGTTCCCTGGGTAAAAATATTGAAATTAAAATAGTTAAAAAAAATTGCACTACAAAATTTGGTCCTCATTCAGTGACAACTGTTTTTTGCTTGTCTCTTGTACTTTTGCATTGGAACATCTCTCACAATTGTCCAACAGTAACTCAAGCAAATTTAGGGATCCATTTTTTAAAAATTTTTCTCCAAAGGCATTTTTGGTGAATTTTTTCATTGTGCTTTTGTCGTCACTGCTCCTCAGTTGGTGAAAGAGGGTTAAAGTGAATGTAAGAAATGAATATTTAAGGACATGTTACAGACAAAATCCCTATATGTTTTGAAGAAATTTTCCACCAAATCTCCATAATTATGCTCTTGAGTTTCTCAAAAAATTAGGTACCACTAATATGAATGCTATCCATGCAGCCTTTTCCTTGCCCTGCAACAAACAGAAGCTTATGAATCCAAAGACCAATAAAGACTCTGTAACAGTGCAGGTGTGGATCCATTGAGTCATCGTGAATGATGGCATCGACCACGCCAGGCAATGGGGTGTAAGGGGCTCTGTCAGTATTCACCAATGCCTGGCGGGGTGGAATTGGCAGCAGGAAACTCCCAGGTTGGTGCCCTTTAGTGGCACTGCGGGACAGCCAAAATGCCCAAAAATGGTTTCCCAGGAGAACCAGAGGCATAGTCAGGTCACAGGCAAGGATGTCAAGGTAAGTGGCAGGCAAAGTAGTAGTGCGGTTCAGAAACAGGAATACAGACAGCAGGTATGAGGCACAAACAGAAACACAGGATCACCAGGGATCACTAACAATCTGGCTCAGGTCACATGGTGGCAGTTCCTTATAAAGGAGGAGGTGGCCAACCATTGGAAGGCAAATAATGTGCTGGCCCTTTAAATCCTTGCGTGCCAGATGCCAGAGCAGAACAAGAGCGTAGACAGGTGAGTAGACACCGACAGAGACCAGAGTGAGAGCGCCGACATGAACGTGTCTGCGATCCGAAACGGGGAAAGCGGTACGCAGCGTGACAATCTCTTTCCTTTATCTTTGCTTCCCTCAACCTTGGAAATTTATCAATCAGATATGTGAAAGCTTTTGCATTTTTATCCATTGCCTTTACAAAGTTCTTCATTAAGGCCCAACTTGATAATGATGGTAACAAAAAGTTATGTGGATGCAGGACATTTTTACTCCGTAAGTCTTAGACCTAGACAGTTTTCATACATGTCGCCCTAAATCTCTACAGCTTTATTGGATTTTTTATGTGACCCTATTGTTTCTCCTAGGTTAAGGCTACAATCTTTTGAAAGTTCCATTTGGCATTAGAATACACATCAGATTATTGTTAGAAACAGAATTCTAAAATCAGGAAAAGTATTGAGCTCTAGCACATTATCCTTTCACTTAACCCCTTCCCAACATTGCACGTACCCACACGTCCTAGCTGGAAGTGACTTCCCGCAAATGGATGTATGGGTAAGTCCTAGACATTGTGCCGGCTCTCAAGCAGGGGCCTGCAACATGGGAGTAGTTGAATATTATAGAAGGCCTCACGCTGCATCACTTCAGCTCACTCCGGCCATGAGTGATTAACCTTAGCTGCTGCTGTCTTACCTGACATGTTTAGAAGTCTTTGTTAAAGTTTTGAGGCTGCCGATGACATCACCCCACAGGGCATGGCTGGGCATAGTGATTGACATTTGAAAGGGAAATCAGTACACAGGAGCAATGTTTCTCCATTTTCCTCTATGGGAAAAGTAGAAAAACAGTAAAAAAACAAATTGAAAAAAAAGTAAAACACAAAACTGCGATTTTCATTCATCCAGCAGCATGTAAAATGGTATAAAAAGCGATCAAAAAGACATATAAACTCTAAAGTGGTACCAATGAAAACGTCAGATCATCCGGCAAAAAAAAAGCCATTAAATAGCTCTGTACACAGAAAAATAAAAAAGGTATGAATCTCAGACCCTTATGGAAGACGAAAAATTTTCCCTTTGATAAAAGGTTTGATTGAAAATGTTACAAATTTTTTCAAATTCTTACTGTATTATTGATGGGGTTTTCCTTATTGTCTTGCCCCACTATAAATAAATTTTGAAATTTGAAAAAAAAGCGATCAAAGCACCATATGCACCCCATAATGGTACCAATAAAAACATCAAGCCCTTAATCAGCTCCATATACAGACAAATAAAAAAGTTATGGCTGTCAGAATAGGACAACACTAAAGCACAATTTTTTATAAACTTTTTTATTGTGAAAAACGTAATAAAGCATAAAAAACTCTATAAAATGTATATTATTGTAATTGTACCGACCTGCATAGTAAAATTATCCTGTCATTGAAACCGCATGGTGAACGCTATAAAAATTAAGCACAAAAATCAATGGCATTACTGCATTCCGCTCCCCTCTCCATTTTTATAGCCCAATGCCGAAAAAACTGTGGAACACCTGTGTGCCCAAAAATCACAATACACCCCTAGATGAGATTAAGCGGTGTAGTTTCTTAGGTGGATTCATTTATGGGGTATCTAACATACAAGTCCCTCAAAACCATGGTCAAAACTGAACTGGTTCTTAAAAAAAAAAATCAATGTTGCAAAATTTCTTGAAAATGTGAAAAATTACTTCTAATGTAAAAAATAAAAAGACATTTTAAAAATTATGCTACCCTACATTAGACATGGTACATGCTAGCTATAAGTTATTTTGTGTAAAATAACTACCTGTCTTACATGCAGAATTTTTTAAACTTTGAAAATGACAAATTTTTTAAAATGCTCACAATATTTTGACATTTTTCACAAATAAACAAGAATTGTTTGTACCAAAGTTTTTAACTAGCTTAATGTACAATGTGTAATGAGAAAACTGTCTCTGAATCACATAGATAGGTAAAAGTATCAAAAAGTTATTCACATACAAAGCAGGACTGTATATATAAAATCTCCATTAAATTAATATATCCTTTAAAATATATAACGTTTCATGTGCACAACTGTGCTACTTGCATTTAGTGGAATAGGAATAGCACGACCAGCAATAGACGAAAGTCCGCTAAGCATTGCTCCAAACCCTCCGCTTCTTGAGAGTAATAGTGGAGACATGTACAGACAGGTCGGGCCGAGGTGAGTGTGCATGACGTTTCGGGGACGCACCTCCCCTTTCTCAAGCACCTTGAGAATAAAACCACTTTAAAAAGACATTTCTGAACAATATTTGAATACAATTGTAGAAAGAATGTCTCAATTGTGTGGAGTTGAGAATAAGCCGACCGGAATATAAGCCAAGGCACTAACATTTTTGCCCAAAAAACTGGGAAAACTTATTGAATCGAGTATAAGCCGTAGTGTGGACAATGCACGGCTACTGTAAATTTCAAAATAAAAATGGATACCAATAAAAATAATAATAGGCATGTAAGGCAGGTTTAATATCCCCCATAGGTAGTTTAAGATGACCCCCCAGAGGCGAGTTTAATAACCCCATAGGCAGTATAAGGGCAGTTTCAAGAAACCATAGGCAGCTATTAGGCATAGTTTAATGTACCCATAGGCAGTTATAGGCAGGTATATGTCCCCCATAAGCAAATATAAGCAGGTATATGTCTCCCATAGCAGTTAAAGCAGTATATGTCCCCATAGGCAGGTATTTGTCCCCCCAAAGGCAGGTATCAGCAGGGATATGTCCCCCATAGGCATTTAATATCCCCATAGCAGTATAGGCATGTAAAAAATGTCCCCCATAGGCAAATATAAGCAGGAAAATTTCTCCCATCAGCATTTATAGTCAATATATGTCCCCCCATAAAGGCAAGTGTAAGTATGTAATATGTCCCTCATATAGCAGTTTAAATGTTCCCATAAAGTCAAGGTATATGTCCCCCAGAGCAAATATAGGCATGTATATTGTCCCGCCCCATAGGCAGGTTATAAGTAGGTATACTCTCCCCATAGGCAGTTTTAATGTTCCCCATAGGCAGGTAAGTCCCCCATAGTCAGGTATAAGTCCTCTCCATAGCAGTAGGCAGAGTATATGTCCCTCCATGAGGCAGGTGAGGCAGGTATATGTCCCCATATGCAAAAATATTCAGGTATTTGGTCCCATAGGCAGGTATAAATTTGTACCCCCAAAAGCAGGTAAAGCAGTATGTGTCCCCCAAAGGCATGGTATAGGCATGAAAATTTCCCCCCATATCAGTATAGTCAGTTTATAGCATTATATTGCCCCCCCATAGGCAGGTATAGGAGGTTATAGGCAGGTATATGCCCCCATAGGTCGAGTATCCAGGTAATAGCCGGTAGAATGCAGGTAAGGTCCCCTCATAGGCAGGAGGTATAACATGATTTAAAAAATACCAAAGTAACTTACCCTCTGTCCCTCACTGCTCCAACTCCTAGGTGCTCCGTCTTCTTGGCGGCACAGAAGGCATGATGTCATCAGGCAGCGTGATGACACTCCACCTGTGCTGGATACTCTGGAAGACCGCAAGCCTGCAGCAATCCGGAGTCCACTGCAGAGCAGGGAGTGCTCACTCTTCACCTATATGCCCACAGAGAGGAGTCGCAGACAGGTGAAGAGATCACCGACAGCGCCAGGTCCACGGGCAGTGCCCGACCGCTGTTGGCTTCCCTAGGAGTGCATATACTGAAAGTGTCCACTGATGGCACCCTGGGCCCATTGCAGTGCCCGAGCGCCGCAGAACCCGATTATAACCCAAAGAGGGAAAATTCATACACATTTTTTTGTAACTGAAAAACTCAGCTTAAACTTGAGTACAGTGCTCGGCACTGGCCGCTGGGGGACCGGGGAATCCCCGGTGCCCCCCCCCCGAGCTGCTGTGGGCCCGGAGGCAGGTGCCGTCGATCCCGCGTCGCCCGCGCCCTCGGCAGCATTCCGGTCACTGGTACGCCACGGGACCGCGTCCCCGAGCGCCCAGAGACCAGCCCGGGAGTTTTTAATATTTAGGTGACTAATGTCCCCGACTCCCGGGAGCTGCGCGGTGTCATCGGAACACAGCGTCCGATACTAGCTCTGTGCTCCGCTGATCTCCCCGTCAGGCTGAACGCATTAGGCCTTCAGCCTGCCGGCGCCGGCCCCTACTGCTGAGTAGGCGGCGCGGTGACGTCACATCACTCACCGCGTCCGACTGATTCAGGTGGCTGTACGGACCGGCGTGCCGATCAGGGAGCCCTAGCTAGTAAGTGAGGCTGGCTGTTGTTTTTTTTTGTTTTTTTAACTACCTACAGGGGTCCTGGCTAAAGGGGGGGGCCTGGCTACAAGGGGTTTATGGGCCCTGTGCTAAAGGGGGGCCCTGGCTAAAGGGGGTCCCTGGCTACAAGGGGGTCCTGGCTACAAGGGGGGCCCTGGCACCAGGGGGGGCTGGCTACAGAGAGGTTGGGGCCCTGGCTAAAGTTGGTCCCCGTGGGGCTACAAGGGGGTCCCTGACTAAAGGGGGTCCCTGGCTAACAAGGGGTCCTGGCTACAAGGGTTCCCTGGCTGCAAGGGGGGGCCCTGCTACCAAGGTGGTCCCTGACTAAAGGTGGGTCCCTGCAACAATGGGGGGGGCCTGACTAAAGGTGGTCCCTGGCTACAAGGTTGTCCCTGACTAAAGGTGGTCCCTGGCTACAAGGGTGGCCATTGCTACAAGGGGGGCCCTGACTAAAGGGGGTCCCTGGTCTACAGGGTGGGGCCCTGGCTACAAGTGGTCCCTGGCCACAAGGGGTGGCCCGACTACAAGGGGGGCCCTGGCTACAAGGGGTGGGTGGTCCCTGCTAAGGGGGGCCCTGGCTAAAGGGGTCCCTGGCTACAAGGGGGTCCCAGCTACAAGGGGGGGGGCTGGCTACAAGAGGGGGGGGGGCCCTGGCTAAAGGTGGTCCCATGCAACAAGGGGGTCCCCTGGCTACAAAGGGGGTCCTGACTAAAGGGGGTCCCTGGCTACAAGGGGGTCCCTGGCTACAAGGGTCCCTGGCTAAAGGGGGTCCCTGGCTGCAGGGGGGGCCTGGCTAAAAGGGTGGCCCTGACTAAAGGTGGTCCCTGGCTACAAGAGGGGCCCGGCTACAAGGGGGGGGCCCCTGACAAAGGTGTCCCTGGCTGACAAGGAGGGGCCCTGACTAAAGGTGGTCCCTGGCTACATGGGGATCCCTGGCTACAAGGGGGCCCTGACTAAAGGGGTCCCTGGCTAACAAGGGGGGCCCGGGCTACAAGGCGGGTCCCGGGCTACAAGGGGGGGCCCTGAACGTACAAGGGGGTCCCCTGTACTACAAGGGGGTCCCTGACTACAATGGGGGTTCCCAGACTTACATGGGTGGGCCCTGACTACAAGGTGGCCCCCTGACTACAAGGGGGGGCCCTGACAACCAGGAGGTTCCCTGGCTACAAGGGGGGTCCCTGGCTCACATGGGGCCCTGACTAAAGGGGGGCCCAGACTAAAGTGGGAGGCCCTTGACTAAAGGTGGTCCATGGGCTAACAAGGGGGTGGCATGGCTACAAGGGGGGCCCAGGCAAAAAGGGGGTCCCTCGCTACAAAGTTTGCCCGACTAAAGGGGGCCCTGGCTAACAAGGGTGTCCCTATCTACAAGGTGGGTCCCTGCTACAAGTGGTCCCCTGGCTACAAGGGTCCCCTGGCTACAAGGGGGGCCCCCAGACTATAGTTGGTCCCTGCTACAAGGGGGCCCTGTCAACAAGGGGGTCCTGGCAACAAGGGGGTCCCTGGCTACAAGGGGCACCCAGACTAAAGTGGTTCCCTGGCTACAAGGGGGGCCCTGAACTAAATGGGGTCCCCTATCTACAACAAGGGTGTGGCCCTGGCACAAGGGGGGGGGGGGCTGACTACACAGGGGTCCCTGGCACAAGAGGGGTCGCCCATGACTACAAAGGGGACCTGGCTACAAGGGGGGTCCCCTGGCTACCAAAGGGGGGTCCCTGCTTACAACAAAGGGGGGCCCAGACTACAAGAGGTCCCTGGCAACCTACATGGTCCCTGCTACAAAGGGGGTCCCTGGCTACAAGGGGGCCCTGACTACAAAGGGGGGCCCTGGCTACAAAGGGGGGCCCTGGCTACAAGGGGGGTCCCCTGGCTACCAAGGGGGGGCCCTGGCTACAAGGTGGGGCCCTGGCTACAAGAGGGGTCCCTGGCTACAAGCGGGCCCTGTACAAAAGGGGGTCCTAGGCCTACAAGGTGGGCCCAGAACTATAGGTTGGTCCCCTGGCTACAAGGGCCCATGGCAACCAAGGGGTCCGCCTGGCTACAAGGGGGCCCTGACTAAAGGGGGTCCCTGGCTACAAGGGGGGCCCTGACTAAATGGGGTCCCTAGCTACAAGGGGGGGGGGCCCTGGCTACAAGGTGGGGGAGGCCCCTACAACCAAGGGGTCCCTGGCTACAAGGCGGTCCCCTGGCTACAAGCGGTCCCCTGGCTACAAGGGGTCCCCTGGCACAAGGGGGGGGGGCCTGGTTACAACGGGGTCCCTGGCTACAAGAGGGGTCCTGACTACAAAGGGGGACCTGACTAACAAGGGGGGCCCTGGCTACAAGGGGGGGCCCTGACTATAAGGGGGTCCCTGGCTATAAAGGGGGGGGCCAATTGGTACAAATGGGGGCCCTGAACTACAAGGGGTCTCCCCTGGCTATAAAGGGGGGGTCCCGACTACATGTGGGGACCCTGCTACAAGTGGGGGCCCTGAACTACAAGGGGTCCCTGGCTTAAATGATGGGGGGACCCTACTACAAGGTGGGTCCCTGCTATAAAGGGGATCCCCTGCTACAAGCGTGGGGGTCTGGCTATAAAGGGGAAAAAACAAATCCAGGCTTAAAGGGGGTCCCTGCACAAAGGGGTCACTGGGCTACAAGGAGTAGGGCCCTGAACTAACAAGGGGGTCCCCTGCTACAAAAGGGGGTCCCTGCTACCTACAGGGGTCCCTGACTACAAATGGGCCCTGACCTACAAAGGGGGGCCCTGACTACAAAGGGGAGTCCCTGGCTACCTAAAAGGGCCCTGACTACAAGGGGGGCCCTGACTACAATGGGCCCTGGCTACCTAAGGGACGCTTTGACTACTACTGGGGGCCCTGACTACAAAGGGGGCCCTGGCTACCTAAATACTAAAGGGGCCCTGACTACCTTCACAGTTACTAAAGGGGGGGCCCTGACTTCCTGCACACTACAAACGGAGGCCCCTAACTACCTGAATACTACCTAAAAGGAGACACCCAACTGCCTGCGAACTACCTAAGAGGCCTTAACTTCCTGTATATACTTCATGGGAAGCCTAACTAAACTGCCAGAAATACAACCTAAAGGGGGTCCCTAACTGCTTGCAGCCTATATAAAGGGACCCTAACAACCTACAGCTGACCTAACGGGAGAAACCACCTACCAACAGACTGGGGCCGTGCCTATTTGCCTACCTAACCTAAAAAAAAAAGGGAAAAAAAAAAAAAACCTAGGGTCTTGTCTACATACCTGGTAATATAATTGAGATGCAGCAGCCCATAGTTGTAGCATAATCTTCAGGGGGTTATGTCCTCTCCCCACCCTCCCAAACCCCTTAGGATACTAGGCCTCTAAGTTTTATGGCTTGTACCACGCTCTCCCCTCCCTGGGAAGTTTGTACAGAGGTGGGAATAGATAAAGAGGTGCTGAAAATTGGGGATTCTAAGATATTTGAGTGTAATTTCTGCAGGGATGAGTGGTGGCCGGGACAAGTCATCAAGAGGGTCGCGGAACTGATGCAGATGAAAAGGGAATAAGAACGACCATGAGAGAAGAGAACGACCACATCAGATATATATCTCCAGTGAGTCCCCTGATTTTACTTCAATAGTTGGATCAGTGCGTATTCTCTGTAATGTGATGTGACCTGAGCTGGTGTCTGACTCTATGTGGTCTCTATATTGCGGTGTTTGTAGGTTATACCATGAGGCTGGTGTCTGACCACTATTTGGACTCCATAGGTGGCTTTGTAGGTTAAACCTGAGGCTGGTTCTGAATCACTATGTGTCTCCATATGGATGGCGTTGTAGGTTTATCCCTGAGTCTGGTTGCTGACCTCTATGTGGTCTCTATATTGGTGGTGATGTAGGATTATACTGAGCTGGTTCTGACCTCTAGTGTGTCTCTATAAAGGTGGTTGTTGTAGGTTATACCTGAGCTGGTGTCTGATCGACTATGTGTCCTCCATATTGGAGGCAGGTTGTAGTTTTATACCTGAGTCTGGTGTCTGACCTCTATGTGTGTCTCTATATGGCATGTTGTAGGTTATACCTAGCTGTGTGTCTAGACCACTATGTGCTCTCTATAATGGCGGAGTTGTAGTTATAAACCTGAGCTGGTGGTCCCTGACCTCTATGTGGTCTCTATATGGTGGTTGATGTAGGTTATACCTGAGCTGGTGTCTGACCTCTATGTGGTCCCTCCATATTGCTGTGTTGTAAGGTTATACCTGACTGGTGTCCTGAAGTCTGTGTGGACTCCAATGCTGGTGTTGTAGGTTTTATACCTGATGCAGAGTGTCTGACTCTATGGAGTTCTCTATATGTGGGTGTTGTAGGTTATACCAGAGCTGGTTGTCTTACCTCTATGGTGGTCTCTATATGGCGGCTGTTGTAGGTTATACCTGTATCTGGAGACCTTGACCTTATGTGGTAAACTATCTGCAGTGTTGTAGGTTAACACCATATCTGGTGCTGACCCTCTATGTGGTCTCTATATGGTGGTGTAGTAGGTGTTATAACCTGAGCAGGTGTCCTGACCTCTATATGGCGGTTGTTGTAGTTATAACCTGAGCGGTGACTGACCACAATGTGGTCCTCTATTAAGTGCAGTGATGTAGGTTTATACCTGAGGCTGTGTCTGACCTCTATTTGGGTCTCTAAATGGCAGTGTTGTAGTTATACGGCTCCGTATAATGCCAGTGTACATTGTGTCCCTGATTGACCCTTAAAGTTGTTACATTATACTTTCCTGCTGGTGTTTTATTAGAAGGTAGTGAGGTGCGTGACCAAGGGAAAACCTGGAGGGGTAATTTGTATGTGGGTGGAGGGGATATTGTATGTGGGTGGAGGTGGTATATGTATGTGGGTGGAGGGAGATATTGTATTTGGTGGAGGGGATATTGTATGTGGGTGAAGGGGGATAATTGTCTTGTGTGGTGGGGGATATTGTATTGGGTGGCAGGGATATTGTATGTGGTAGGAGGGGATATCTGATGTGGGTGGAGGGGGATATTTTATGTGGGGTGTAGGGGGATGATTGATGAGCTCACTTAGCCCTGTGTCTATGAAATGCTTAGACAGACAGTTGTGAGAGACAGACAGATATTGTGACACTCTGCTATTGGACTACACAATACAGTTCTGTTTTTTCACCACTGAATTATGGGTAAAATGGGCGCTTTTAGTCCGAGAGGCCGTAATATTTTCATGTACAGTAGGGTGGGCCCTCGAGATCAACTCCCCTGTGGGCCCCAGACCCCCCAGTCCGACACTGCTTGAGTATATACGGAATTCCATTATATTTAGTAACCTTAACTTGTTTCTTCTTTTTTTCAGACATTAAACTGTATAAATATTAATAAAAACTGGAAAATATGGTGTGCAAAAACTTTTGACCAGTAGTGTATCATGCGAAACAACAAAAATGAAGCCATAAGAAGCATATGCCCAAAGGCAATGTTCACAGTTGTGTACACAGTACAAAGTAAGTGCCTGTAGTAAACAGGCATTTACTGACAGTTAACTGAAATTCCTCCTTTGTTCCAAGAAAAATGTTAGAAAGTTGAGAAATTCTTAATTAGATATTCCTGTTCAAACCCCTAAAGACAGGGCATTTTTGTCTTGAGAGCCAAAAAAAAATAACTGTGTTTTTACCTCTTGCATTCCAGGAACAGAACTTTTCTAATGTTATGTCCTTGTGCTTGTATAAAGCCTTGTTTTTATTCTGCAGGACTAGTTGGATTTATTTCTGCTACCCTTTAGGTGTAAATTAGTAGTAATTAACTTATTTTTCAAAAGGGGGATGAAAAAATTGTCAATTCTTCTTTGCAGGACTATATTCTATTTAAAACTAGTTGTCTACCGGAGGATTAGGTACCTTTTCATTCTTGTCAGTTAGAAGATATGGAATTCTATGATTAGTGGAACGCTCTTTATGATGAGAGGCCAGCAGTGCTCCAGCTCTATTATGTAAGCCACAATACTTGGCCTTAAAGGGGTTTTTTCCGCACACTGATTCACTGGCCCAAGCGTTTTGCATCACCCCTCCGTGGAGGGTTTTTTAAAACAAGTGATTAGAATATTTTAAAACATCTAGCCTTACTCTGACTTTAGGAGATTGTTATCTCTAAACAATTACAGTTTTAAAAGCCATGTTTTTGTGCTCCAGCACACCCACATTTTGTTCTTTAGTAAACCTGTAAATCTAATTAGTTCACTCAGAGCTCAGTTACTGTCAGTCAATCCATGGGGTGATGTCACTCCTGCTCTCAGCTAAGGCTATGTCTACACATCAACGTAAAATGTTATCCAAAATCTGCATTTTCACATTACTGGACCACCAATTTTCTGTGCGGAAATGTCAGAATAATGAAAGAGAGATAATTTTTAAGGCATTGTTATTACTTTCTGCAAAGTCAAAAGTTTAGATACACTAAGTTTATTATGCTTTTAACCTATTTGGGACAGCCCATATAATGATGTCATGTCTTTGGAGGCTTCTGGCAGGTTTATTGGCAAAATTTCGTTAAATTTGAGATAAAATGTTGATGTATTTTTAAATCACACCCGAAACACTGCTTATAGTGTAACTCATGAGAAAGTCTAAAAAAATCAGCCCAAAATATCAAGAACAGAATTGTGGATCACCCCCCGGGTACAAATTCCCCTATGAAAGGGTTCCAGTTATCTTCAAACAATACACAAGTACAAACAAAATGGTAATTCCCCAAACCCTACACCACTAGGAAAGAGGTTTTTCTGTTCCCGAGATGAAAGTGCTTTATCCGAATGTACATATCAAAACCCAAGAATAAAATCAAAAGACCTTTGAAGTGTGGCGGAAGCGGTAAGAGTGTTATTATCCCCGGAAACGATACTGTATCAACATGGGGTGAAAGATGCCCCAACTCCCCAAAGAATAAAAGCCAGAGCAATGTTTGCTAATGCACCGGAACAAAGACTTTAAAATTTTTTGGGGACATGCACTGTTTTGACGAAATTAAAAAAGTAAAATTTTTGGCCTAATGACTATTGTTATGTTTGGGGGGAAAAAGGGAGAAGGGTTGGAAGCCTAAGAAAAACCCTCCCAACTGTGAAACACAGGGAGTCCAGCATAGTTGTGGGGGTTGTTTTGCTGCAGGAGGGGGCTGGTGCACTTTACAAAAAAGATTTAAATGAGGAAATTTTTGGGGAAATATTGAAACAAATTTTCAAGACTCAGCCCAGGAGGTTAAAGCTTGGGCGGGGAAAAAAGGGGCTTCCCAAATGGACTATGACCCCCCATGTGCCCAAATGGTTACAAAAGTGGTTAAGGTTAACCCAAGTCAATGTTTTGGGTGGCCCTCACAAAATCCCGATCTTAAACCTATGAAAAATGTTATGGGCAAAGTATAGCCCGGTGAAGGCAACTACAAACATGGCTCAGTTACCAGTTCTGCAGGGGGAATGGGCCCAAAATTCCTACCCAAATATTGTGAGAGTTGTGGAAGGGTATCCAAAACATTTAATCAATTTTAAAGTTCAAAGGGCAAGCTCCAAATACTAAGAAATTATGTAAACTTTTGACTTTGCAGAAAAGTAATGAAATGCCTTAAAAATTTCTCTCATTATTCTGGAATTTGGAAAAAAAAATAATTTTGATAATCCAAATTGCCTAAATGGGTAAGGTTTATTTATTTTATGTAGTTGGGGAAAAACATGCATATATGTCTTTTTAAATGTGTATGTAACCTTTGGGTTTAAACTGCATGTATGTAATTATATTATATTATATTATATTATATTATATTATATTATATATATGTGTGTGTATATATATTTTATATTATTTTATATATATATTTTATATTATTATATTTTCATAAACCGGCCACTTTATTAGGTATCCATGTAGTAACGGGTTGGGGACCCCCTTTTCCCTTCAGAACTGCCTAATTTTTCGGGCATGATTCCAAAAGGTTTTAAAAGTTGCCAATTGGTTACAAGGGGCCAAAGAATCCCAAAAGAAAATTTTTCCCACACCATGGACCCCACCACCACCACCCTGAACCTTTTGATAAAAGGCAGGATGGTCCATGCTTTCATTTTTGGGTTGACCCCAAAATTTCTGACCCTACCCCCAAATTTGCGCAGCAGAAAATCGAGATCATCAGACAAGGCAACGTTTTTTCCAAAATTTTCTTTACTGAAAAAATTTCGATGGCTTGGGAAAAATTGGGGGCCTCAGTTTCCTGTTCTAAGCTAAAAAGGGTGGCACCGGTGTGGTCTTCGCTGCTGTGGGCCTTTTCTGCCTAAAAAGTTCGCCTTTTACTGGGGTTTCAGAGAGGCTCTTCTCCCCTTCCTTTGGGTTGAAAAACGGGTGGCTATTTGAGGTCACTGTTCCTTTTATCACTCGAACCGGTCTCCCCAAAATTCTCTTTGCCCTTGGCATCAATAAGGCTTTTCCGCCCACAGGCGGGCCACTCATGGAGTTTTTTTTTTTTTTCGGACCTTCTTTTTAAACCCTAGGGGATGGTTGTGCGGGGGAAATCCCTTTTAGGAGTTCAGCGTTTTTAAAATTTTCTCGGGACCAGCCCTTCTGGAAACCAAAAACAAGCCACTTTTAAAAGGCTTTAAAATTCCCCTTTTTTCCCCCAAAATACTGTTTGCCGGTTTAAATGCGGGGGGTTTGTCTTGACCATGTTACATGCCTAAATGCACGATTTGGGCCGGGGAAATGTGTTTGGGGCTGTTTAAAAATTAAGTGTTAAGGGCATTTTGGACAGGTGTCCCTAATAAAGGGGGCCGGGTTGATTTGGATTTATATATTTATTTATAAAATATATATAATTTTAATATTTTATATTATATATATATTGTATTATTTTATTCAGTTTTTTTTTAATAGTACAAAAAAAGTCCCAAAATTTGGGCTTTTTATGGGGCCAAAAAGAAAATAAATATTAGGGGGAATATATACATTGCAATTTAATATGCAGTTAGGAACCAGAAAAATGCTTTTTTGGGCAATATTGGGAAGGGTTTTAAAGGGGTAAAAAGAGTGACAGGGGGGTTTGGGTCCCAAAACAGGGATTTGAGGGTCTCGGTTTACCCTTTAAATTTTATCAAAAAAATGCTTAAGCTGCCCACGACTTTCAAAATTGGGCTCAAATCGGGCGTCCTATCCTATCTTTACCCCTCCCAAAGAGCCAATAGGCCCTCCCCCGGGGGGGGGGGGGCAAAAGGGCCTTTCCCTTTTTCAAGAGGAAAAAATAAAAAAAAACCCAACCCGCAAAGCTGCCCTTCTTAAGGGCAGCCTGTGAGAGTGGGCCCGGGGGCAGAAAACAAAATGGAAGCACCCCTTCCTTTCCCTCTAGGTTTTAAAAACAATGTACACCAAAAAAATAAACCCCTTTTTTCTGCACACAAAAACACCTTGAAAAAACGTATGCAAAAATTGGGGGCCCCTGGCAGGGCTGCGGCACAAAGTAATTTTTTCATGTACGCAAACAGGGCCGCCGCCAGCGGCACAATTTTTTTTCCCGCAAAAAGAGCATTTCACTAAGTGGAAATCCCTAAAGAAGCTTTATGTATTTATCTTTCAAAGAAAAAACTTTGAGACTCTCGGTTCACTTTAAATTTTATTTAAAAAAATGCTTAAGCTGCCCACGACTTTCAAGTGGGGTTCAAAAAGGGCAGTCCCTATGCTACTTTACTTCAATCGAGCCAATCAGGCCCTCCACTGGGGCAACCCACCTCCTTTTTTCAGGAGAAAAATAAAAAAAACCCAAATGCAAGGTGCCCCCTTTTTATGACAGGGTGAGGGGGGGCGGGGAAAGAAAACCCCAAAAAGGAAGCACCCCCCCTTTTTTTTCCCCCTATAGGGTTAAAAAACAATGTACACAAGTAAATGTATGTTTTTGCACAAAAAAATTTTGGAAAAAAAAGTTTGCAAAAAACCCGGGTGCCACTTGGGAGGGCTGCGGCACACAAAGTAATTTTACATGTACACCCCAAAAAGGACCGCCCCCAGCGGCCCCACTACTGCAAAAAGGGAATACACTATGTGGAAAACCCCAAAGAAGCAGGGGCCTGATTGGGGTGATTGAGAGGTAAAGTTTGGATAGGAAATGCCCCCATTTTGAGGAAAAAGTTTTTAAAGTCCGTGGGCCTTAAGCATTTTTTTGATCCAAAATTTTGTGAACCGGGGGGGTCTCAAAAATTTTTTCTTTTATGTTTGGGTAGCATAAATGCTTCTTTAGGGTTTCCACGTAGTGTATGGTCTTTTTGCCAGAAATGTGCCCCTGGCGGCGGTTGTGTGGTACAAGTATAATTTTCATTTTGTGCCGCAGGGGCCCTTTCCAGTGGCAACCCCGGGTTTTCATAGTTTTTTTTTAGAGGGGTTTTTGTGTGCAGAAAATAGGTTTTATTTGGTGTCATTGATTTTAACCCTAGATGGAAAAGGGGGGGGTGTTATTTTTTGGGTTTCTGTCCCCGCCCCCCTCTCACAGGCTGTAAAAAGAAGGGCGCTTTTTAAGGTTGGGTGTTTTTTTTTTTTTCTCTTGAATTTAAAGGAGGTCGGTTGCCCACGGGGGCCTGATTTTGGGTCGATTTAGAGGTTTAAAGATAGGATTGGAAAATGCCCGGGTTTTAGGGGCCACGTTGAAAGTCGTTGGCGGGTTAAACATCTTTTTTATCAAATTTTTTTGAACCCAGTGTCTCAAAAATTTTTTTTATGTATGAAGATAGCATAAAGGGTTCTTTAGGGATTTCACGTAGTGTATTGCTCTTTTTGCAGAAAATGTGCCCGCTGGCGGCGGTTTTTTGGTTTCGTACATGAAAAAATTACAAAGTGTGCCGAGCCCTGCCAGTGGCCCCCCCAAAGGGTTTTAACGTTTTTTTTAGAGGTGGGTTTTTGGGTGCAGAAACCCCTACGAAAATTTGGTTTTACATTTATTTTAAAATAGATGAAAAGGAAAGAAAAGGGGGTTTCCATTTTTTGTTTTTTTGGGGCCCGCCCCCTCTCACGGCTGTCCCTAAGAAGGGCAGCTTTGCAGGTTGGGTGTTTTTTTTTTTTTTTTTCTCTGAATAATGGAGGTCGGTTGAACCCGCGGGAGGCCCTGATTGGGGCCGATTGGAGGTAAAGATAGGATAGGGGGTGCCCGATTTGAGCCCACGTTTAAATCGTGGGGCGCTTAAGCATTTTTGTTTAAATTATGTGAAAAAGAGAGCTCAAAAAATTTTTTTTTGTATGATGATAGCAAAAAATGCTTCTTTAGGGATTTCCAAAGTGTTTATTTCTCTCAAGACAGGGACTGGGCCCTCCCAAAAGGGTGGAATCATTGGGGGGTTATGAACAAGAGCTAAAGTTTAAAGGGGAAAGTTTTAAATCTTTAACATTCAGAGAGGTTCCCAATTTTAAAAAAAAAGGGTACAAAAAAAGAAAAAAGAGGTGGGAAAAGGGCCCGGGAAAGGTTTAGTTTGAAATGGGAATTATGAATAACATAATTGTGGAAAACAGTTGGGAAAAAGTATTTAGCCCGGGCCCCCAATTGGGGCATTTTTAAAAAAAACTGAAAGAGGCCCTTATAGGTAGGGCCTCAACTATGAGGGGCAAATTGGGGGAAAAATAATTCCCGAAAATCACATTGTCTGATTTGGGAAATAATTTATTGCAAATATATGGTGGAAATAAGTATTTTGTCAATAACAAAAGTTCATCTCAATACTTTGTTATATATCCTTTGTTGGCAATGACAGATGTCAAACGTTTTTCTGTAAGTCTTCACAAGGTTGGCACACACTGTTGCTGGTATGTTGGCATGTGAGAGGTGAGAGGACTATGGGTTATTAGGTGGAGAGGTTATGGGGTGATGGGGGGTTATATTTTGTGTTGGCACTACAATACATGAAAAAAACTTTGAGATTCTTAGTTCACATGTTTTGATCAAAAAATGCTTATGCCACCCCCGGCTTCCAACGGGATCTCAAGGCGGGTGGTCCTACTCTATCTTTACCTCTCACTAGAGTCAAATTCAGACTTCCTTGGGTCAACAGACCTCCTTTAATCCAGAAGAGAAAAAAAAAAAAAAGCCCCCAACCTTGCACGAAATACTGCACTGATATAACAAGCTGTGGAGGTGGGCGGGGTGCAAAGAACCAAAATGGAGGCATCCATTCCTCCCTCTATAAATTAAAAGCAATATATGCCAAATACAATGTATAGTTCTGCACAAAAAAACATTACACTACAATACATAACACAATGGTGGGGAGTGGTGGGAGAGAGGAGTTCAGAACACAGTTTACAATCTCCTTGGATGAAGCATAGGATCATCCCTCTGGAGATTGTGCTGCAGATGTGGTCTGTACCCCCAAGAATCATATTGTGTAGGTTGAACTCCGTATCCTGCACCCCCAGAAGATCAGCCACAGAATTTTTTTTAATGTTCTTATATTTATACAGGTTTCCCCTTTAAACTATGTTGGACTCATTGGATTTTGTCAGATCAATGTTGGATTGATTTCTTTAATAGAATGGTGAAAGTGGGTTGTAGTTGGGGAATGTTTATTTAAATAAAATAATGATAGAGGTATCTGACAGACACCTCTCCATTACTAGCGCTCGGGGTTGGTGTCAGCCAGCGGTAGATTTTGTCACCCCCAAGGCTGACACTAATCTCGTGTCACTATTACCCAAATACCTAATGCATCATGGGAACTGGGAAGAGCCAGGTTACCGTCAGAAGCGGACACTCTAATGTGATGGATCACTTCTGGGCCGGCTGCGGGCTGGTATTTTTAGAGTCGTAAGGGACCAGTGTTAATTCTGATGGTATCAGGCTGCAGCTGTCGGTTTTACCTTGACTGATTTTGGTAAATGGGGGGGACCCCACTTTGTTTATTTTTTTTTTCAAAATTAATTTATTGAGAATCCTGAAATGGGCAACTCCTGTAATCATTACACTGGATGCCCATGTTTAGATTCTAATTAAATAAATACATTTTCAGAAAAAAAAATTAGTGAGTTCCCCCCATTTTACATAACTAGCCAAAGTAAAACAGACAGCTACAGCCTGATACTATCAGAATGGAAGAACCATCGATACTGCTTCTTTCTAAAAATCACATTTGAGTTTCCGATAATGTTGGTTATCAGTTCTTCCCAGTACCCCTAATAGTGCCACGAGCTTAGTGTCAGTCTTTCACAACAAGAAAAACTGCTGGCTGACACCAAGCCTGAGTGATAGTAATGAAGTGGCGTCTGTCAGACACCTCCATTACTGTCACTGGAATTATATGGAAAAAATACACAAACACAAATTGCACAAAAAACTTTTAATCAAATAAACACTCCCCGATATCAACCCTTTTTAACCATTTTATTTGAAAAAAATAGATCCAACGTAGGCCAACAAATCCGGAGTAGTCCAAATTGGAACCTGTAAATAAACAAACATTACACACATACATATAGGCTGGATACCCTATTCAGCATCCAGGAAAGCTGAGTGACACCCATTGTCCACAGGAAATATTCAGCTTTCCATGAAAGGATTACTGGGTGCCACCTTTGGGGGATGAAGTGTCACCCAGTTTTCCTGGATGCTGAATAGGCTATTGCCACAGGCAATTGCCAGAGTCAGTCCCCTGCAGCCTGTCTCCTGTCCCCTGCGACCGCCAGAGAGAGACTGCAGGGGGCAGGAGACAGGGAGCTGAGGGCAACTTCTACCCCTTATGGCCTGTCTCCTACCCATTGAGACTGCCAGAGACAGACTGCAAGGTGCACAAGACAGGGGCAAGGGGCAGAAGACAAGTGGGTAACTCCTACCCCCTTGCAAACTTATACACACACCACCCTTCCCCTGCACACTCAAACACACATCCCCCTCCCCCGAACAATCAAACACACACAACTCTCCCACACACACTTAAACACACACTAAGCCACTCCCGACAACCATCCCTAGCACACTCAAACATACACACCCCTCCTCCCACAAACTGAAATACACACACACCTCACCTGCACACTCATCCACACACCCTCACCCACACACCCACACCCCCACACTCAGCCATCCCCCAGACACACACACCCTTCCCCCCCACCCTCATATGCACACACCTCTCCCCTCGCACACTCAAAAAGACACCCTCAGCCAACCCTCAACACACACACCCCCACACACTTATACAGTGTGTGTATGTATATGAGAGAGAGAGAGAGAGAGAGAGAGAGAGAGAGAATATTTTATTCCCACATGTCACAAGACGACATTTCGGCTCCCTCTCAGAGCCGTTTTCAAGTGCATAAATTACAAAGTGTCAAGCTTTAAATATACAAACAAATCAATAAACATCAATTACAATAATTAGTGAATATAATAAAATACACCATATAAACACATCACAATAAAATATGTGGTAAGAGGTAACATTGTGAACATCACAACAGTACCAAGAAGCATACAATTTACAGTACAGTGAGAATAAAAGATTAAAAAAGAGGGAAATTACGGCGCTTACCTGTAATCAAAAGAATAAACAACAGATGTAAGCATGTATACAGAGTCACGGCGTTCCAAACACACCAATGCGCAATACCGGAACTCAGAATCAGTCTGTCCGCATCCAAGCGTCCATAGCAACTTACAACGTGGAGCAAGCAGGCACCCACATTACCGGAAGAAAATCAACTACTTCCGGGTAGCGCTAGTGAAGCGTCCTTGGAGACTAAGCTCACTATAACAGAACGTCCCCTGCGCATGACAATAAGGCACATAGAATGAGTAGCGGCCGTTTTAATTAAGGGAAACCAACTCAAATACACAATTGCTTAGAGAGGTAATGTATGGCGAGGATGGCACCACCCACTGCCCGTGACTCACAGGTAGTAGAGTAGTCCTAACCGATACTTAGTGCTGCAGACTCCAAAATTGGAGAAAGCGCACCCGGCATCAAACCCACGAATACAAATACCAATCAAACGGTGACTCCTCACCTTTATTTAGCAATGTATAGAGTGGAAAATACTAAACAAAATCACAATTACGGCAAAATATATAATGGCTGAACTGACTTGTGGGGATGACATATTACGACGGAGTTAAGGAACGCCATAGCTCATAAACTAGACAAAATATCATAGATTAAATTAACAGATCCAGGTAAGCGGCGTAGATCCCATTCAGGAAAATTCTTGAAAAAATCGCGAAGGCGTGAAGAATCTATAAAATAAAAATAAGAATAAATACATGCTTAACGAACATCGGATAGAACGCATCAAGAACAATCTAGAGCATAAACTACTTGAACATACCAGGCAATATTTTATAATCAACGTTTAAGCCAAAAGGTTTAAGAGCTCTAGTTTTATAGATCCATTTCAATTCTCTTTTTTTAAGTAAAGTATGGCAATCCCCCCCAAGTCTTAAAGGTGGGATGTAGTCAACTACCATACATTTTAATTCCCATTCATTATGACC
Organism: Phyllomedusa bahiana; assembly: GCA_025379985.1. Classification (NCBI taxonomy): domain Eukaryota; kingdom Metazoa; phylum Chordata; class Amphibia; order Anura; family Hylidae; genus Phyllomedusa; species Phyllomedusa bahiana. Next base: position 24,023 of record JAODAL010002804.1, on the reverse strand, counting down.
AGCTTCTACAAAATGTTTAGATACTGGTAAATCCAATCTCTTTTTTCGTATAGAATATCTGTGATTATTAAGCCTCATTTTTAAATCACAAGTAGTTTCACCTACATAAATTAAATGGCAAGGATACCTAATCGGATGAACAAGTAAGATGAAATCTAATCTTAAAGGATTGACCTGTCTCCGGATGTGTAAATTGTTCCCCTTTAACCATAATTTTACAATTGACACAGCATAAACAAGGAAATGAGCCAAATCGAGGGCTACCCAAAAAATGTCTGTCTAGATCTAGAAGTTTGAACAATATTTTTAACAAGTCTGTCCTTCAAATTAGATGATCTTCTAAAGGACATCAAAGGCATAGATTGAAAATCCACGATATCCTTAAAACTATTACGTAAAATGGACCAGTGTTTCCTGAGAATAGCAGAAATCTTAGGGCTCAAGTTATTAAATGTAGATACAAAAGCAACCCTCGGGGCTGAAACTTTTACTCTAGTTTGACTACGGGCTTCATCAGGAGTTATATCATTGACACGAGCAACATGTTTTAAGACAACATTAGGCGGATACCCACGTTCTAAAAAACGTTTTGACATACTTTCTACAGTATTGGGCCAGGATTCTTCAATATTCACAATACGTCTAGCCCGTAACAGTTGACTTAAAGGTAACGATCTACGCATGTTAATAGGATGACTACTTGAAAAATGAAGTAATGTATTTTTATCTGTTTCTTTTATATATAAATCCATATTTAATCTATTACTATGCAAATGCACTGTAGTATCCAAAAAAGTCAAACTAGTTGAAGAAAAAGTGACAGTAAATTGAATATTAGGAGTAATGTTAAGAAAATGATGAAAATTCATCAACTCTAACTCAGTACCTGTCCAGATAACAAAAATGTCATCTATGTATCTCCACCACTTGAGAACCTTCTCAAAATGGGGAGACACATAGATATACCGTTCCTCCAACTCAGCCATGAAAATATTTGCATAAGTTGGGGCAACATTAGTGCCCATAGCCGTTCCCCGCAACTGTAAATAAAAATCTTCTGCAAATTGAAAATAATTGCACATCAAAACCAGATACAACAAAGATAATAAAAAATCCTTGCCTGCATCAGAAAAATCAGCTTTGTCCACAGCATGTTTTATTGAAAAAATACCTGCTTCATGATTAATAGAGGTGTAAAGGCTCACCACGTCAAAAGAAACCAAAATTACATCATCAGGACAGATTATCTCATTTAATTTAGACAAAAAATCATTGGTATCTCTAATGTAAGAAGTTGACCTAACTGCAAAATTGATCAAGACTCTATCCAAAAATTTTGAAACATTGCTAAACAAGGATCTTTGCCCTGACACTATCGGCCTTCCTGGTGGATTTATTAAAGATTTATGGATCTTTGGTAAAAAGTATAGTATAGGTGTAACTGGATGATCTACAACCAAAAAATCCTTCAAGGCACAGTCAATAAGACCATTTTCAAATGCTACATTAATAACAGTTTCCAAACGACCAAAAAACTCCACTTTAGGATCCCTGTCCAATTTGCAGTATACCTGACTATCCATTAACTGACGTTGCGCTTCCCGTAAATACTGTACAGTATTCATAACCACAGTGGCCCCACCCTTATCAGCAGATCTAATTGTGATAGATGGATTCTCCGATAATTCTTTCAAGGCATGTATTTCATCTGAAGTCAAATTAGGGTGTTGTAAGATATCTCCTAGTCCACTAGATTTTAATTCTTCAATATCTTTTTTGACTAACTGAATATAAGTTTCTATAGGATAAATCGTAATAGGAGGAACAAAATCACTGGGCAGAGACAATTTATTATCTCTCAATCTAAAGTCAATATGACTATCATTAATGTCCATTGATTGGCCAGGTTGTTGATTAAATCAAACCTTTAATTTCAATTTACGGAAAAATTGCACCAAGTCCAAGTCCAAATCAAACCAGTTGACCTTATGGTCCGGGCAAAACGAAAGTCCCTTCTGTAACAAATAAATTTGTATGGAAGTTAACGATAAAGAAGATATATTTACCACCATTGACTCTTGTGCCTCCTTTTGCTCAGTGCTTGTTGGGGATTCATGAGATGAGACTGTTTCTGACTTCTTGTTTTTACGGCTCCTATGTCGTTCCCTGCCCCCTCTCCTTCTGATTGGCCGACATCTGTGGTGTTTTCTCGAGAAGTCCATAAAAAAGAACCTTCACTTTGCAATCTTTGTTTATCACCTGCAAGATCTTTATTTTTCTTCGGCCATCGTGCCATATTCGACCCTTTATCACTGGACCATGGATATACATTATTGGTCTCATAATCTTGTGCATCACGGTGCCACTTCCTCCTTTTGGTATCTTCAAGCTCACTCCTAAATTTACTCAAAAACACATTCTGCTTGTCAATAAAGCTGTTCTAATTATCAGATGAAGGGAAGATTTTAATAATTCATCTGTTTCTTTAAATTTATCTCGTACTACTTGTAAATCCCGCTGTAAAAAATCCAAATTCAAAAGAATAATGTCCAAAGCATATCTGTTAGAAATCATTTCAAAACAAGACCTAAAGTCCACATCTTGTGAAAAAAGAGTGGGGTGCATAGATGAACGCATACCCCTTGGAATTCTTTTGGCTCTATAATATTCCCTTAGTGTGACATAATGCAGTTCCAATGTAATTACCTTCTTAGAAAGTGATTCATATAATCTTTGTATATCAATTGCAGATGGAGTGCTCAAAAAAGCAGTGTCTCCTCCAATATCACTCAAGATGCGTTCCACCTCGATGTCCATAAAAGCAGAGGCATGTGGGACAATAGTAGTTAAGGGGCCTTCCCCTTGACAATTGGGCCTCCTTGGAAAACGGGTTTAAACTTGCCACAAATTAGGATTTAAGGAAAATAAATTATAATTTATAAAAATTTTATTTATATATATATATATAACAACACAACCACACACACAACACACCACCACCACCCACCCTCCCCCTCACACACCTCTCCACCCCACACACCCCTGGTAGTACACTCACCTGTTCTGCCTCCAGCATACTGGCTCTTCACACTGCTCTGCTGTGAGAATGGGCAGAGCTTTGTGGGTCCCGCTAAACCCTGCCCCATTTCCCAGCACTGTTCCTTGGGGCCCATTGCACGATAGTTTTCGATGTACGGAGCTCTCTCGACGCTGCCCAGATGCCGCTTATGGTATACAAAGAACCTCCGGCAGCTGTGTGAGGTTTAACCAAACTCTCCGGGGTGGCCGCAGGAGGCCCCCATTTCTGGGACACTCCTGCCCAACCCGGAACGGTTGGTAAGTATGCTCAAGTATAATCTTTGCACAGCCATCGTAGACATAAACAATTTTACTTCACACCAAAAAGAGCAAACTTTTTCCAACATACCTAAAAACTTTGATGTGACAACAGCTATTGCCGAAACCAAAATCTCTTCTAAAACTTTTCAACATTATTTTAACCCCTTCATAATACATCTATTTTTATCTTTTAGCTCTTCATTTTTTCCTCCTCATTTCCAAGTGCCATAACTTTTTATTTTTCTATATACTGTACATATAGATGTTTTAGGGCTTGTTTTTTGCAGGATAATATGTTCTTTCTAAGCCCTTCCCATCATAATAATATGGCTCTTCATTTTTTCCCTCCCTGCCTTTCAAAAGTCAAAACTTTTTTTTTCATTTTTCCATCTACATAGAAATGTGAGGGCTTGTTTTTTGTGGGACAAAATGTACTTTTAATGGTGCCATTGACTGTATTATATAATGCACTGGCATACTGAAAACAAATGTTGGAAAATGTGGAAAAAAAAGTACATGTTTGCGGGAGTTTTGTTGTTGTGTTCAGTCTTCGGTATAAATGATGTGTATTCTGCAGGCTGATAAGATTCCGGCAATACCAAATGTGTAGGGTTTTCGTTATTTTTTAGTACTTGCTGCAGCTCCATTTTCTGTGACCAATAACTGTTTAGTTTTTCCACTAATGGACCTCAGTGAGGGTTCACTTTTTGTGGGCTGAAGGGTAGTTTTTATTGTTACCATTCTGGGATGAATGCAACTTTTTGATCACTTTGTATTCCAATTTTTGGGGACATGAAATAATCCCAAAAAATTTAATTTCATTTCTTTTACAGTGCTCAGCATATGGGATAAATGATGTCATATTTTAATAGTTCAGACTGTTACAGATGCGCCAATAACAAGTTTTTTGTGTGTTTTATAAAATATAAAATAATATATATATATATATATATAAAATTTTTACATTGGTACATCTACCCAGGGGCATTGTTACCGGGGTAGCAGCTGCTAGTGCTTCTGCTACCCCACTAGGCCGCTCCCTAACAGTTCACTGCAGGCGGGTCAGAGGCAGGACAGGACTGTCTGGCCTTAGTAGAGCGGAGTGCTGCCTGGTAGGCCTAAGACCTTAGGCCTTAAGTCTACCAGGTGCCGGCCCACAGTGCCTAAACCCTGCATGCCTACCTATAGGGCCCCTATACCCTACTTAAACCCTGCCTACCTATATGACCCCTATACCCTACCTAAAACCTTCCTGCTTACCTATATAGCCCCTGTAACCCACCTAATCCCTGCCTATCTACATATATGGCCCCTATAGCCCAATTAAACACTGCCTATCTACATATATGGCCGCCTAGAGCTACCTAAACCCTGTCTGCCTACCTATATGGGGCTCCTGTACCTACCTAAAACCCTGCCTGTCTACCTATATGGCTTCTAAAACCCACCTAAAACCTGCCTACATATATGGTCCCTATACCCTAACTAAACCCTGCCTGCCTACCTATATGGCCACTATACCCTAGCTTAAACCTGCCTGCTTACCTATATGGCCCATATAGCTACCTAAACCCTGTCTGTCTACATAGATGGGGCCTATACCCTACCTAAACCCTGCCTACCTATCTATATGGCCCGTTTACCCTACCTAAACCCTGCCTGCCTACCTATATGACTTCTAAAACCCACCTAAAACCCTGCCTGCCTACCAATATGGGGTCCTTATACGCGACCTAAACCGTGCCTGCCTACATATATTGGCCTCTATACCCTACCTAAACCCTGCCTGCCTATATGGACTCCTTTAACTACCTAAACCCTGCCTGCCGACCTATATAGCCCCAATACCACACTTAAACCCTGCATATCTATGTATATATAGCCCCTTATAGCTTCCTAAACCCTGCCTGTCTACCTATATGGGGCCCCATATATACTACCTAAACACTGCCTGCCTACCTGTATGGCCCCTATACCCTACCTAAACCCTGTCTGCCTACTTTTATGGGCTCCTATACCATACCTAAACTCTTCCTGCCTACCTATATGGCCCCAATAGCCCACCTAAACCCTGCCTGCCTACCTAAATGCCCCCCCAATAGCTGCCTAAACCCTGCCTGCCTACCTATAAGACCCCTATACCCTACCTTAACCCTCCCTGCCTACCTATATGGGGTTCCTATACCCTACCTAAACCCTGTCTGCCTACTTATATGGGCTCCTATACCATACCTAAACTCTTCCTGCCTACCTATATGGCCCCAATAGCCCACCTAAACCCTGCCTGCCTACCTAAATGCCCCCCAATAGCTGCCTAAACCCTGCTTGCCTACCTATAAGACCCCTACCTTAACCCTCCCTGCCTACCTATATGGGGTTCCTATACCCTAACTAAACCCTGCCTGCCTACCTATATGGACACTATACCCTACCTAAACCCTGCCTGCCTGCTTACCTATATGGCCCCTATAGCTACCTAAACTCTGTCTGCCTACATAGATGGGGCCTATACCCTACCTAAACCCTGCCTGTCTACCTATATGGCCCCTTTACCCTACCTAAACCCTGCCTGCCTACCTATATGACTTCTAAAACCCATCTAAAACCCTGCCTGCCTACCAATTTGCGGTCCCTATAGCTACCTAAACCATGTCTGCCTACTTATATGGCCCCTATACCCTACCTAAACCTTGCCTGCCTACATATATTGGCCCCTATACCCTTCCTAAACCCTGCCTGCCTACTTATACGGGCTCCAATACCATACCTAAACCCTGCCTGCCTACCTATATGGCCCCAATAGCCCACCTAAACCCTGCCTACCTAAATAGCCCCCAATAGTCGCCTAAATCCTTCCTGCCTACCTATAGGGCCCCTATACCCTACCTTAACCCTCCCTGTCTACCTATATGGGGTCCCTATACCCTAACTAAACCCTGTCTGCCTACCTATATGGCCACTATATGGGGCCTCCTATAGCCTACTTAAACACTGCTTATCTAAATGGACCCCCTATAGCCTACCTAAACACTGCCTATCTAAATGGGCCCCTTATAGCCTACCTAAAGCCTGCTTGCCTGTTTGGGGCCCCCTATAGTCTATTTACCTACCAACTTATGTGGGCCCCACCTACAGCCTATCTACCTATGTTGGCCTCACCTATAGCCTATCTAACTAGCTACTTGGGCCCCACCTACAGCCTACCTTTGGCCCACCTACTGCCTACTTAGCTATCTGGGGCCTAGCTACCTTGGGTTCTAACTACTACCTACCTACCTAGGACCAATTGACCTAACTACTCAGGCCTATGTACCGCCTACCTACCTACCTGGAGCCTACCTATCTATCGAGGTCCTACCAATCTATCTAATGGGGATCTACCTGATAACATGATTCTGAGGGGTACAGGCCATAGCTGTAACACAATCTCAAGGGGGGTTAATCCCCTACTCCTCCCCTCCCCTCTAGGAGACTGTGCCTCTAAACTAATGCTTGTACCCGCTCTGCTACCTCTTGGAAGTTTGTACAGAGGTAGGAGGCAGGGAGTGAAGTGCTGGAAAAGTGAAGATTCTAAAATATTTGTGTCCAAATCTGCAGGGACGAGTGGTGGCCGGGAGAAGTCATCATGAATGGTCTGGATGCAGAACCAAAGGGAAAGTCAACGACTTAACAGAGAAACATCACCTGTGAGTCACAAGATGTAACTCCACTGCAATCACTTATATGTCTGCAGAGTGTGTGTACACTGTTATCTACCACGATATGGTCACTGTATGGTGGTAATATGCACTCTGTAGGGCATCTGTGTACACTGGTATATGCCACTATATGGCGGTGATATTGGTCTTTCTAAACTGATCTTTAATCGGTAATAGTATAGAGGTATTATTCAGTCATTATGTGGTAGTAACTTGTGGTTGTGTTCTGGTGGTATAATCAGGTCCATATGTAGTAGAGGTATTAGTAATGTTGGTCTGTGTATAGTGAGATTTGTTTGGTAGCAGTATGATGGTGATATCTATGGTAGGTATTCATGTATTATCTGGTAACAGCATGACTTAAGAGTTCACTGTAAATATTCTTGGTTAGAGAGGCGAGGGGGGGGGGCATCCAAAAGTTTGCTATGAAACCCAGGCTTCTCTAGTTACGTCCCTGCATGTACCCCTAAGGTACTTAATCACTAGGGGGCTTGATCGCTTGCATGCTCTTCTGCATTATATAGACATTGCAGAAGGGTGTACCAAGATGGTATGTCTATTAGTTCCTGCTTGAGGCAGAGAGTAACAGACATCTAAATGGTTGAAGAGCTGGGATCGTAGGTATCTTCCCCAGGTATCTGCCTGGGGAAAGTCTTTCATTTTCAATCTGCTTCAGGGGAAGGCTCCCAAAATTTCTGGCATTGGAAGCGAAACAAAGAATCATATATGTTACTGTTATAACCAACATCGTGTCTAGCCATAAGCCGCAAATCCTTAAATTTCTAATAACATAAAACCAGATGTCTCATTAACTTCATAGCCATTTTATACTTCGGGTCCGTTTACACAGCAAGGAATTCCAGTCGGAAATCCACGCAGATTCACATTTTAAAAACCTTCAAAATTCGACTGTAATACCATCCCCATAGACCTCTATGTTATTAAAATTAATACTAACAGCCCAAAGCGCAACTTTAAAAATCCGTGATGAATTACACAATTAGAAAACTTATTTTAGATCCACTTTTGCTTTCAAAACATAAATATAAAAATGTGAAAAACTGATTTTTTTATTCTCCCTCATAAGAAAGCGTTATAGTGTTCAAACTTGTGTGTACTACGGAAAAGAAAAATGTGTTTGGTCAGGAAGTGGGGTAAAAGGCCCAGGTAGGAACTGGTTAATATAGCTCAGATAAAATAATATATCAATAAATGCTGCAGAATCAATTATGACAATGCTAGAACTATTCTATGACAGCTCAGCTCAATATACCCATGAGCCCCATTATGTCTGTATGTCCCAGGGACCTATCATTCTGGTTGCATGAATACACTACACAACAGTCCTTCTAGATGTCAAGATGTACATTCCTAGTAACAGATCTGTCTCCTCTAGTGATGAACGATTACGTTGACTATCGTCATCAGGTCGATAGTCGATATCGGCAATTATCAAGACGATTTCCGATAGTCGATAATAGATTATCGCCGATGACCATTAAAGTCTATGGGAGAGGAACAACACCTTCATTCTTACACCCAAAAAGGGCTGGAGAAGCTGGAATTAACATCCACAACAGTCAAATGGATACGTGCTACATCTTAGGCAACACACTTAGGTTATAAAAGTCACAGAAAAAAACTCACAGACCATTCACTATCCCTGTCTTGACCCTTAAACCTGCATCACCCACAAATTAAAAAGTGCCAGAAGGCAGTATTATTTGAACCATCATTTTACTTGAACTGGACATTGACTATCCCTGTCCTGGAATGCAGCATGACCCTTAAACCTATGTGACCCACAGATTAAAAAGTGCCAGAAAAAGGAGTCATTTTGCAATATGTGTCCATTAACAGTGTCCTACCTATTCCTGTTTCTGACAACACCATCACCCTTGAACCACTTTTGACAATTGTGAAGAACAAATGTCTGTTAGAAACCACATTTTTTAGAATAGGACCTGTAGTATAGCTGCATTTCACAGCAAAATGCCCCCAAAAATTCAAAACATGACCCTTGAGCCACTTTTGACAATTGTGAAGAACAAATGTCTGTTAGAAACCACATTTTTTTTAGAATAGGACCTGTAGTATTGCTGCATTTCAAAGCAGCATGACCCAAAAAATTATAAAAATGACTTCTCAGCCACTGTTAAAAATTGTGAGGGAGAAATGCCACTTAGAAGCCACATTTCTGTTCCAAAGGACCATGATTATAGCTATATCTCACAGCAACATGACCCCAAAAAATTATAAATATGACTTCAAAGCCACTATTAAAAATTGTGATGGAGAAAAGCCACTTAGAAGCCACATTTCTGTTCCAAAGTACCATAATTATAGCTGTATCTCACAGCAACATGACCTCAAAACCATTGACAATGCGAAAAATTCTAAAGATAAAGTGAGTAAATGGAATATGGTTTTGTCATGAAACCTTGGTGTCTTTTACAGTCTCCACACTGCAAAACCAGCAAAATGATCTTTTGGGAACTGAGAATAAAAATTGCAGTAAGAAATGATCATTTTAAAAAACATTTTTCAAGAGGACCATTTCTGTTTGAAGAGGAATGACGGCCAACTAATCGGTGACCTTGGCAATTGGGACCACAACATCATCAGAGATCCATGCCTGATTCATCTTGATGAAAGTCAAACGATCCACATTATCTGTGGAAAGCCGGATGCGTTTGTCTGTAATGACTCCTCCAGCTGTGCTGAAGGTCCGCTCAGATATGACGCTGGCTGCTGGGCAGGACAACACCTCTATGGCGTGGCGAGCGAGCTTGGGCCATTCATCCATTTTGGATACCCAGAAGTCAATTGGGTCCGGAACACATCCAAAAACATCGGTGTTGAGACGCAGATAGTCGTGCACCATGATCTTAAGCTGGTCTCTGTGTGTTGTATGTGTGCCCTGCATTACATGCGTTGGTGAGGTGGTAAATAAAGATTGCCAGAGGTCACCCATTAGGCTTCTGCCACATTGCCTGCTGCTGTTGCTGCCGCTACGGCTACTTGGCACTCTACTGCTGTCATGTCGCTGACATTGTTCCACCGTGACATTTGAAGGACGTGAAGCAGACGAAACAAATGTCTCCGGTTGATCAATCAGCAAGGTCTCCATTTCCTACATTTTACTCTCTATTTGGGTGGGTGGAAGGAAAGTGCTGATTTTTGTTTTTTTACCGGGGATCCAGGAGGGTGGCCACCCAGTAACTGTTGTTCATTTTGATGGCCTTAATGTGAGGATCATGTTGGAGGAAATGGAGCATCCAAGCACTCATGTGAGAGATGGAGCCTTGATTTCCCAAGCCTCTGGGTCGAGGGGCACTAGCAAACTGATCTTCCTCATCTTCCTCCTCCGCCTCAAATTCGCGCCAACCTCTTTCCAAGGCAGGGACGTCGGTAACGTCGGTGTCCAGGAATACCTCCTCCTCCTCCTCCGCTTCCTCCGGCACAGCTTCAACACAGCCCTGACTTGCCTCAGATGATGCACCCTGAGAGCTGAGGCGCCGCCTTGCACTAGCCCTGGACCCCGAACCACTGCCTAATGAAGACCGATAAAATTGTGAAACTGTTGGGCCTTGTGGATTCGACGGAGAGAAAGGCTCCGTGTCCGCATCTGTGTCCGTCTCCTCCATCGCTGGTGGGACCTGATGTTTCAGAGTGTCCAACGATCGTTCCAGAACTAAGATCACCACAATGCTCATGCTGACAAGGGCATTGTCCGCACTGACCATTTTGGTGGCTTCTTCAAAACTGGCAAGGATGGTGCAGAGCTCTTTCACCTGCCTCCACTCTCGGTGGCTCAACACCCCGAGGTCTGCACCGCTGCTTGTCAGGCCATGTGTCACTTCGTACTGCGTAATGGCATTGTGCTGCTGCCACAATCGCTGGAGCATGTGGAGGGTGGAATTCCAACGTGTTGCCACGTCAACAATGAGACGGTTGACGGGGAGGCTGAGCTGACGCTGCAACGCAGTCAGGCGGGACGAAGCAGGGTGCGAACGGCGGAAGTGCGAACTCAGACCTCGAGCCTTCCTCAGCAGGCAGTCCAGACCCGGGTAGCGCTTTAGAAATTTCTGGACGACAAGGTTCCAGACATGTGCCAGGCAAGGGATGTGCTCCAGCCTACCGATCTTAAGGGCGGCCAGCAGATTTCGACCGTTATCGCACACCACCTTGCCTGGCACAAGGTTCTTGTCACCCAGCCAGCGCTCAGTCTCGTTGTGGAGAGCCGTCCACAGCTCCTGACCTGTGTGTGGACGGTCTCCAAGACAGATTAATTTCAACACGGCCTGGTTTCTCTGGGCACGTGATGCCACCTGAGGACCTTGGGGGAAAGAACCCTGCACCATCCCTGCGGTTTTGAAGAGCGTGCGCCGAGCCTGAGAGCCACCGTCACCCCCAGAGACATCCACCCAGCTCACCCAGTGAGCTGTCACAGAGATATAGCGGCCTTGGCCGTGCTTACTAGTCCATGTGTCGGTGGTCAGATGGACTTTTCTGGACACAGATGCAGACAACGCGCTTGAAATTTTAGATGACACGTGGCTGGCCAGGGCAGGGACAGCTTTTCTGGCAAAGTAATTGCCTGCTTGGTATTTGGTATTGGGGGCAGATAAGGGCCATGACGTGGCGGAACCCATCTGTGTCCACCAGACGGAAAGGCAACATTTCCAAGGCCAAAAGCCTGGCAATGCCCACATTCAGGCTTTTGGATTTGGGATGGTTTGGGTTAAAGTGTTTCCTTCTGCTCCCAAACCTGGAAGACAGAAGGCTTGCTGCTAGAATGGCTGATGTACGGTGTGCAGGTGTCAAACTGGTGGATAGGAGAAAGGGTAGGATGGGTCTCTTGGTGGTGCTGGTGGTACTCGGGCGACGGTGGAGGCTGATGCGGAGGCTGATCCCTGATCATGACTCTGAGTGACATGAGCAGCTGTGGAATGCTGGGTGGTGGCGGAGGAGGAGGCGGAGACAGAGGGTGTGACAGGTGATGGAAGCCCGGCATCGGTATACCTTTTTGGCCAAGTGTTGCCCTCATTTCAACTCATGCATTCGCTGCATGTGACTAGACATGTTGGTGGTGGTTAAACACCTAAGATTCTTGCCTCTACTGATGCATTTACGGCAAAGGCGGCATATGACATCGCTGGGTGAATCAGAGGCTTGCTCGAAAAAGGCTCAGGCTTGAGAGGTCCTGGACCTTTTCGACGGCAATAAGCGAGGAGCGGTGGTTCCACTGATCATGGCTGGCGAATCATCTCAGAGGATTTCTGCGACCGCCCTCTCCCTTTTTGAGGCAGGACCCATACTGACACTACCCCATCATCTTCCTCCTCGTCCAGTGATGAAGCGCTCGCAAGCAAATTCTGCTGAAAAGACCACATTGGATCCGCAATGTCGTCATCATCATCATCATCAACACAGGTGACTTGGTCGTCCTGACATTCTGCATCCAGGAGCTGCGGGCTACAAGCAAGAGGGACTGCAAGGCGTTTTGCCGATTGACCGGCTTCCTTCTCCTCCTCTGATGGCATCAGTAACTGGGCGTCAGAGCAGACAAAATCATCCTCTTTGGCCTCTTGATCTTTTAACATGCCTTCTGATGCCAACGCATTTTGTCATCAATGAGGTCTTCAGAAAATGGATTATCCACAGTGGTGGGTATACGAGTTGACATTTGGGCTGCCTTCGCTTCATGTTGGACGGATGCTGATGACGACATTTGTGGCCGTGACTGGGAGGACGAGGAGGTAAGACTGCTGGATGCAGGTTGCATTAACCACTGAAGAACAGATTGGCGACACTGTTCGTTACTGAGATTCACAGGGCCCTGACCCAGCAATGACAGGCCTGACGGTCCTGCAACCGACGATCCGCTGGCATGCGTGTTGTCGCCAGCACTGGAAGGAGCACCTTCTCTCGTACCTCTACCACCATGTCCTACACCCCTCTTTGCTCGCTTACCACCTGCATTTCGCTCCATGTTCAGAAAGATAAAAATTTAAGAAAGTATGGAAGAGTTTTTGACAGTCTCTTATTAAAAGACGGCAAATCACAGCTATTCTTAAATCCCTCTAATTTCCTACAGCCAACTAGGATTAGAAACTGAAATGTTTCTAGCGAATACCTGTGAAATGCGGTCTGGTGGAAGAACCGTAAGACAAAATCAACAGTGTTCTTCCTTCAGTCCCAGGGATTTACAACTGCCCAGTAGGACTAGGAATTGATAGTTTTCAACAAACTATCATACAAGTGCGCTATCTGCGCCAAACTGAGATTCAACGAGTGCAATAAAACTATTCAAAAGTTACACGGATGAGAAATTGCGTTTTTTGCAGCAATGACAAACGAGAACAGTTGCTAGAAAATTTTTCTATCAGAATTGTCGTACAATGTGGCTATTTGAAAAAAACTAGGGCCGCACCACGTGCAATACAGCTATTTAAAAGTTATACGGATAACAAACGGTGGTTTTTGCACCAATGAAATACACCAACAGTAACTACAAAATTTCTGTATTCAAATTTAAATACAAGGTGGCTCTATGAACAAAACTGGGCCGCACCAAAGTAAAAAAAAACACCTATTTGAAATGTATATGGATAATAAAAGGTGGGTTTTGCACCTATGAAATACACCTGCAATTACTTGCAAATTTCTTCTGTATGGTTATATAAGTACAAGATGGGTCTTTCAACAAAACTGGGCTGCACCAAAGTGAAAAACACGTAATTAAATTGTGTACTGATAATAATAGGTGGTTTTTGCACTTATGAAATACACCTGCGGTGACTAGAAAAGTTCTGTATCCTATTGTAAATACAAAGTGGGTCTTTGAACTAAACTGAGCTGCGCAAAAGTGAAAAAAACCCTAATTAAATCGTGTACAGATAATAATAGGGGGTCTTTGCACCTATGAAATACAACACCAATTACTAGCAAATTTCTGTATGGTAATAACCGTACAAGATGGGTCTTTGAACAAAAATGGCCTGCGCCAAAGTGAACAAAACCTAATTAAATTGTGTACGGATAATAAAACGTGTTTTTTTGCACCTATGACATACACCTGCGGTGTCTAGAAAATTTCTGTATCCTATTGTTAGCACAAAATGGGTCTTTGAACAAAACTGAGCTGCGCCAAAGTGAAAAAAAACCTAATTAAATTGTGTACAGATAATAAAAGGTGAGTTTTGCACCTATCAAATACACCTGCAGTTACTAGAAAGATCTGTATCCTAATATAAGTATAGGCTGCACAAAATACAAGCTAATATTTCAGCAAAAACTGGCCAAAAACTGTTAATAAAAAGCCATTTCAATACAGGGTCAAAGCAGAGTCTGGGCTGCACAATATCCACTCTCCTTTCAAAAGCCTGCCAGCCTGTCTGTCTGTGTTCGCCCGCACCCCTCCCCTTCCCCCCGTGGTTGTACAGCGCTAGATGCTTCTTTAAAACTCTCAGCCTAACTAACTAATAACTGAAATTCTCTAATCTACCTATGTTCTAATGTTCACAGCTAAAAGCATAGTTGTCTGTGTGAACAAAGAGAACTGTTTCGCTGAGCTGTATTGAGAGAGACCTAGCACACGTCTTGCTCTTATGAGACACTGACACACACTGATGCTGAACAGGAAGGGCTGTTCTATGTAAAACGAGGTCATGTGATTTTTCCAGCCAATCACAACCATACACATCCCAGTCATGACGTCGCACACCCAGCTCACCCTGCTCTATTCTCTAAGCTGATTTGCTGGCCGCCAAAATGACAGGAAGCGCCGAAAATGGTGCGATATTAATAGATTTTCACCTAATTTATCACGTGATCGAAAAATTCCGATCAACATAAAAACCTTGCCGATTTCAACTTTGTCGATAATAATCACTCAACACTAGTCTCCTCATATTACCCAGGTCTTCATCTCAGAATGCTCTGAATTTCTAGTGAATAAAGACAAGATTTGATTATCAGTTCTTTGCTACCTGTCTTAAGTCATGCAGTATGTGTGTGGCATTAGCATTGTACTAACGTTCCTTGGACCCACCAGAAGACGTGATTCTGATGGGCTAGTCCACACCTGTACATAGTTACCTGAGGGTGAAGAGAAGAGGCAAGGAGTCTTGGCAGAACTTAAAGAGTCATTTCAAGTGACTTTTCAGAATCAGCCATCAGGTGTACACGAGGAATTTCATGTTTGCAGCATGCATAGTTCTAGAGGGAGTGTATATCTCACCCCGGTTTTATGAGACTTTGAAGAATATCTTGGTTAACTTTTAGGTCTCCCTTGCACCCACTAGTGGTTGGTTAATTTTATTCCCATGCTGTAGGCCAAGAGATCTCATTTCATATATTATTGAGCACGTCACCTATTTTCTAAGTAAGTATATTTCCAAAGGTGCGATGGATTCATGCTGTAGCATAAGTCCAAGAGATCTCAATCTTTATATGTATGAATTGTGTGTGCATATATATATATATATATATATATATATATATACACACACACACAATTTTTAAAATGAAATGTTATTCAACTACTTAAGGATCAGTCAATTTTATTCCTTAAGAACCAAGAGAGCTTTTTTATTTTTTTCATTGCATTCCAAGAACTACAATAAAACATTATTCCAAATTTTTGTTTCTGTAAAGGTACCTTAGGCATATGAAGGTTTTTTTTTTATTTGGTAGTATAAGTAACATGTTTAATGGTTCTATTTTTGGGTAAGCTTTTATTCATTTTTAAGCGGCAGCAAGGGGGTGGAGATTAATGGAGAAAAAAAGCATTTCAACCATTTTGTTTCTTTTCTATGGCACTTACTATACAATATAAATACTGTGAACTTTATTGCACAGGTATTATATGTATACACATCCTTTGGCTACATCACAAACCGCTTCATCGTAAACAATACGATGGTCTCATTTAGTTTACCGTATAAGCCGAGTTTTTCAGCACAAAAATGTGCTGAAAAAGCCGTCCTCGGCATATACTCGAATCACTGATAGGGATACAGTCACAGGCAAGGATACTTCTGCTGTATGCGACTCCTCTGGGAGCACATACAGCTCACTCTTGAGTCAGCTGAGGTCCAGGCGCTGCCATGGCCTAGGCACTGTTGGCGATATCTTCAGCTGTATGCGCTTCCTCTGGACATTAAACTGCTTATTATACCTGCCTATGGGGGACATTAAACTGCCTATTCTTGCCTATGTAATTTTATTGGTATCCATTTTTATTTTCCGCTGCATTTTCCACCCTAGGCTTACACTCGAGTCAATAGGTTTTCACAGTTTTATTTATCTTAATTTATCCTAATTTCATCCTGAAATTTCAACCAAAACCCAAACATCCATAACTTTTTGTGAGTAGTGTATATTAGATTCACTTCTGGTCACATGCTTCTTTTTATATTGTAAGAAATACTAGAGTGGTGTATGTTCATGGACAAAAGTGATGTAGAGTGGGGAAAAAAGTATTTAGTCCGCCACCAATTGTGCAAATTCTCCCACTTAAAAAGGAGAGAAGCCTGTAATTAACATCATAGTTAGACCTCAACTATGAGAGACAAAATTAGAAAACAAATCCAATATTTTTTTCCCCACTGTACATAAACTTTAACCCCTTAACGACCTTGGGTGTATGAGTACGTCCCAGGGCCGCTAAGGGGCTTTGCAGGGGGATCGCGCCGCGACCCCCCCGCACAGCCGCCGGGTGTTAGCGGCGATTTGCCGCTAACACCCGGCAGTAACAATGCCGGAGGGTGGCTCCGCCCGCTGGCACCGTTTTACCCATCAGATACCGCGCCAAAGATGGCCGCGGCATCTGGATGAACGCCGATCGGTGCCGCGCACCGATCGGTACGGTCATCGGCATAGCTGCGCCGATCCGATGACCGCAGACAGTAAGTGGGGAAACCGCCATCTTTGTACACCCTAATGCATTGCCTATGCATTAGGTTGTATTAACAATCGCGCCACCTAGTGGTCAAGTACCATAGGTGGCCTCAATGTTACAGTAAAAAAAATAAATAAATAGTTTTAAAGTACAAAAAAAAAGTATTAAAAGTTCAAATCACCCCCGTTTCCCCATTTTACAAATAAAATCATAAAATAATAAAAAAGTTACACATATTTGGTTTCACCGCATCTGAAAAAGTCTGATCTATTAAAATATAACATCATTTATCCCGTACACTGAACACCGTAGAAGAAAAAAAAATTCCAAACGCCAAAATTGCGTTTTTTGGTCATTTTACGTCACTCAAAAAATCGAATAAAAATGATCAAAAAAGTCGCATGCATTCCAAACTGCTAGGGATAAAAGTACACTTCAGCCCGCAAAAAATGCCCCCTCACTGACGTCCGTAGGTGTTAGTACAAAAAAGTTATTGGTCGCACAAAATGGTGCCATGGCGCAAATTTCAAAAATAGAAAATGTTTGGAATTTTTTTACGGTGCCAAAACATAATGGAATCCCTACATGTTTGGTATTGACGGATGCGTACCAACCTGTAGAATACAGATAACACATTATATTTACCAATGATTGAACGCCGTAAAAGCAAAACCCTCGCAAACATGGCAAAATAAAAAAAAATTCACAATTTGCCCCACTTGGAATTTTTTTGCGGTTTTCCAGTATATTCCATAGTATAGTGAATAACACCATTAGAAAGTACATCTTGTCCCGCAAAATAAAAACCCTCATGTGTCTATGTAGGTGGAAAAATAAAAAAGTTATGGCTTTCAGAAGGAGAGGAGGGAAAAACGAACATGTCACCAAAAAAAAAACGCCTGGTCCATAAGGGGTTAAGGAACGTAACCTTGTTACATGGAATAGGCACTGGATAAGCTAAACACCTCAGGCTTAAAGGGGTGTTTCAAAAGTTTAAAATGCTTGTTAGATATTAGTGATGATGGTAAATATTAAAAGAAACCCTTAAAACTTATCTTTTAAACCCGCTAGTTTCAGCGCCACTACCGCTCTTGGTGATCCTGACCGATGATGTATACATAGACAGCGGTTTATTGTGGATATACCTCATTATAATGCCATCGACCAGGATCACTGGGACCGGCAGCAGTGCTGGAATGAGTGGATTTCAAATGCAAGTTTTGTTTTTATTTTATTTTTTATGATCTCTTAATGACTGGAACTTTTGGAACACCCCTTTTAACCTCCTTCACTTCCCCTCATGCATAGAAGGTGTGTGAGTAGTATGCCTATTTGCATTTTGCACCTGTATGACTCTCCCATGTGGCATTGTGGCTGCTCTGAACCCTATTGGCAACTGATTTCTGACCTACCAGAGAATCGATTAATAAGCCTCTATTCTTCTGTGATTTATTTTTAATTCTTGTCCCATTTTTGATGTGGTAACTTATGTTCGAAATCCTGCAGATTATGCAGATACTTAAATAATTATTTTGCTGTAGAATATTATTGTATGTAGCTGCTCTGATCAGCATATTAATGGTTAACTCCTTCACTGAACCATTTTGGCTTGAGGGTAATACCATATGTAAATCTGTCTCTACCTGTTGTTGGAACTGATACTTCTATGACTAAGGCTTTTGGACATTAGGTATTCTGTATAAAAGTATGCAATGCTGAATACACTATTAGGAAGATATTTTTCAATTTAGAATCGGCCTGGTGATTTGTTTACAATTTTTTGGTATCAAAAAAGAATTCATTTAAAGGGGTTATCCAGTTCCAAAAAAATACTAATAGGCAGCTTTTAGGGCCCTTTTAGAAAAAAAGCCAGTCTTCTGTTTTCTTTCTTCTACTTCCGAATGGAAACATTGGCTGTAGAGGTAACTTGACTATTTGCTTTCGAACGGTGATGTAGAGTAGAGGCACATGACCAATACAGCTAATCAGTGGCTGCATCAATGGCTTCCCCGTTCAGAAGTATAAGAAAGAAAACAGAAGACCAGAGAAATGCAGCGCTGGAAACAGGGAACAGAAGGTGAGTAGAGGCTTTTTTTGAAAGGAAGCACCAGGTTTTTACAGTAAGTGGACAACCCATTTAAGAATACCCTTGTAATGTATTTTTTAATTGTCATAATAGTAAATCAGAAGATATTCATTGGAGCCAGAAGATTAGGTATTACATAATCTGTAGTAGATTGGGAATGTGGTGGGATATGCAAGAAGGTTATACTGGTTATAATATACATACATGGCTGAAAAGCTATTAACAAACTTCATATACCGTATCTCACAAAAGTGAGTACACCTCGCACTTTTTGTAAATATTGTATTATATCTTTTCATGGGACAACACTGAGGATATGACACATTGATGCAATATAAAGTAGTCAGTGTACAGTTTGTATAACATGTAAATTTGGTGAGCCTCAAAATAACTCAACACACAGCCATCAATGACTAAACTGCTGGTAACAAAAGTGAGTACACCCCTAAGTGAAAATGGACAAATTGTGCCCAAAGTGTCAATATTTTATGTGTTCTCCATTATTTTCCAGCACTGCCTTAACTCTCTTGGGTAGTAGGGATTAGGTCTGGAGACATGCTTAGCCAGGCCAGCACCTTTACCCTCATTTTCTTTAGGCACTGGGTTTTGATCATTATCATGTTGGAATATTGTCCTGTTTATGAAGGAAGGAGATCATGCTCTGCTTCAGTATTTCACAATACATGTTGACATTCATGGTTCCCTCAACAAATTGTACCTCTCCACAGCTGGCAGCACTCATACAGCCCCAAACCATGACACTCCCACCACCATGATTGACGGTAGGCAAGACACACTTGTCTTTGTACTCCTCACCTTGTTGCCGCCACACAAGCTTGGCACCATCTGAACCAAATTATTTACCTTAGTCTCATCAGAGCACAGGTCATGCTTCCAGTAATCCATGTCCTTATTCTGCTTGTCTTCAGCAAACATTTTGGGAGCTTTCTTGTGTATCATCTTTAGAAGAGGCTTCCTTCTGGGAAGACATCATGGAAGCCAATTTTTATACAGTGTACAGCGTATGGTCTGAACACTGACAGACTTATTCCCCACCTCTTTAACCTCTGCAGCAATGCTGGCAGCACTCAGATGTCTGGATATGATGCAGAGCATATGCACTCAGCCTCTTTGTTCAACCATGGGGAGGCCTGTTCTGAATGGAACCTGTCTTGTTATGGTCTTGGCCACCATGCTGCAGCTCAGTTTCAGGGTGTTGACAATCTTTTTATAAACTAGGCCATATATATAGAGCAACAATTATTTTTTTCAGAACCTCAGAGTTCTCTGCCACAAGGTGCCATGTTGAGCTTCTAGTGATCAGTATGATAGAGTTTGAGAGTGATAACACCAAATTTAACACACCTGTACCCCATTCACACCTGAGACCTTTAAACACTAATAAGTCACATGACACCATGGAGGGAAAATGGCACACTGTGCACAATTTGTCCATTTTCACTTAGGGGTGTATTTACTTTTATTGCCAGTGGTTTAGACATTGATGGCTGTGTGTTCAGTTATTCTGAGGGTGCACCAAATTTACACTGTTATACAAGCTGTACACTGACTACTTTACATTGTATCAGTGTCATATTTTCAGTGTTGTCCCATTAAAAGTTTTAATACAATATTTAAAAAAATGTGAGGATTGTACTTACATTTGTGAGACACTGAAAATCAATAGTGGGAGTGAATATAAGAAACTTTGTATATAACTCATTAGTGAAAAATAGACCAGATTAAGTAATTCTATGATTATATGATGAAGTTTGTGGAAAATGCAGCGAGAAATTTGGAGACATCAAGAAATGTTAATCTGACTTTAGACTTATTAAAATCTTTAATTATAACACATGGTCTAATAGAGGAAAGAGGAAAAGAGTAATAAAAAGGCATGTGGTGGGAGAACCGTAAATATCAGTAGACACATAAATATAGCAGCCGTTGCTTAAACAAGGTAACTGGTCCAGTGGTTTCTCCACTGATGTTAAATATCAGCCCTTTTTAATTATTTGCATGCAGTGTATTTTTTGATTTATGCACAAATGACTTGCCTGGAATTTTACCACTCATTACGAGAGTCTTAATGCATGAATGCTTGTGTATGTATGTATCCATATATGTGTACCAATGGTTTAGAATATCTAATAATATGTTATTTATGAATAGTGTTGCACTTAGAATTTGGTTTAAAGTAAATTTTATCCCAAATTCAAGTGAAAAAATTTAACAGTAACCCTAACCTTAAATTAGAGTTAGTCTTGTTAAAGGGGCTTTAGGGGTTTACTTACTAATCCGGCAATGTGACACTCCAATTACAGCTTAACCTCCTGTTCAATATTCTATCTGATGTCACTTCTTGTTACTTTAAAATAGACACAATGCTGTGGCAACTAGAACATGACAAACATGAGGTCCAATGTCACTTTCAGTTACCATAATATTGGGCCTATTTTCAAGTAATTGTAAGTGACGTCAGGTGAGATGTTGGACCAGAAGTTAGCCACAACAGGAGTGTTGTGTCACCAAACTGGTAAGTTTACCTCTAAAACCCTTTAAATAACACCAATTTAGGATTATGGTTACATTTATGGATAGGAACAAGGCTAGAGAAAAAATTGGGGTTTAGAAAGTCCCAAATTTGAAATTATTCACGGCTTTGGTCGAACTAAACAAGGCACCATGAGAAGGCATAAAAGTATATTCAATAGTAAACATTTGTGGTCACATGATGAGGTATACATATTTGGTGAACTGAATTTATGTCATCGTCATGTATGGTGATTTTAACATAAGACTGCAAGTAAACCCCATATGAGCTATCATGATGCATAAACATCTGGGTGTGATTAAAGCAAATTTACTTGAAATGCAAGTAGTGTAGAAGAATCTGTGTTGTTAGTATACAATGTCATAACAATTTAGTAGGCATGGTATGTATTGAAGAAGACCTAGAGGGATCGGGACTTATAAAGCCTTTTTCAGTGCATTAATGAAAAATAATTATAGTTATCACTTGCATTTACATACTGTTTAGGAATCCAGGCTGCAACTCTGGGCTATCATCTATCATCTTCCTTCTGTGCTATTGGCATCCCTATACACCATCAGTCATTCTTTATTGTAGCTAAAGTATTTTTGAACTTTGTGGCATTAAGTTCTCCTACCAAGAAAAGGTGGAGAATTTGCCAGAATTAATGAATTTAATGCTGTTAAACTGGTTGAAATATTGCACAAATATGATGAGAGGAGTGGCTGGTGAAACTGGTTAATATTACAGTTCTAGTGCCCTAGTGTTGAAAAACAGCTTCTGTGAAGTAAAAAATATTAACAAAGGTCGAGTGTGGTTCAAAGGATTTCAGCAAGAACATAGAGGGTCACATGTATGAAAACTGTCTAGGTCTAAGACTTTCTTTGTTTCCCATAGCAACCAATCAGAGCGCCCAGAGGCGTAACTTCAAGCTCTTGGGCCCTGAAGCGAAAAGTGAAAGGGGGCCCCCCAGTTACCATGCATCATTTACAATGCTGGTATCTTCTTATGTTTCAGGAGGACTTTTGGGCCCCCTCAGGCTGCTGGGCCCGGTAGCGACTGCTACCGCTGCACCCCTGTAGCTACACCCTTGAGAGTGCCCCTTTCATTTCATATAGTGCTCTGAAAAAATGAAAGGGAAGCTCTGATAGGTTGCTGATTGGTTGTGCAAGTTACTTAGTATCCGAAATGTTATTCTTTTTTTTCAGAGCAGTATAAGAAATGAAAGGGGAGCTCTGATAGGTTGCAACAAAGAAAGTGTTACACCTAGATAGTTTTCATACATGTTCCCCAAAGTCCTCAACCAGTGTTACATTTCCATTTATTAATCAAGTGCAACATATTATACTAAAGCAGAAACAAAACCAGCTCACCTGCTTACTGGAATCCACAAATGAAACAAAGAAGGAGCAATGGACAATACTCGAAATGTCAAAGAAAATGATGCCCAGCTTCCAAATGAAATGAAATATTAAAGGGAATGTGTCATAAAAAAGACTTCTTGTTTAACTCACATTTTTATGTTAAACACATTTTTTACGAATTTTTGGTTGTTTTTTTAATTTTCTATATCATTTTCAATATTTTTTAAAAATTCTTAAATCCGGTAGTTTTCACTTTGGCCACAAAAAGTCTGACACTTCGGGCCACATGCATGAACCTGTTTAGGTCTAAAACTAAATTTTACGTCCACAGTAACCTATGGGCAAAAAAGTGAGTTTTAGATCTAAACAGGTTCATACATGTGGCCCTTCCTGTTAGGTAGAGAAATAATTTCAGCAGTTTGCTTATTATCAGTATAAGCAGGATTACACTGCAAGGTGACATCAATGAGTATAGATAACCCAGGATCCACCAGTCATGCCTAAAAAACTCTCCTATAGAAGTTAATGGGACTGATCCAGTTCACAGGCTCCTATGTCCATGAAGCTGCTGTAAAGCATATCTCTAAATGCTGTTTTTTAAAACAGTTTCAAGGGAAGAAGGGTTTCCCCACAATCATATACAGACAACCGAATTGAGAAAACAAAAACGCCTAAAAAGAACATAATATGTATCAGTGTCTTGTTTTAATAAGTAAAAAAAAAAAATTGGCGTCAGATTTCCTCTAAGCTTTTTTGGTAACATGTATAAAAGTGTCAAACGCTACATACAGAAGTGCTTCTGCATTTCATGTCATAGCATGCACACAAGTAGCACCATGGGAATTAAATATCTCCTGCCCATCAATAAGAAGCTAATAGCAGCAGAATAGGCCGCACGCCGATATACTTAAAAATTCTTCATAGATTATTGTAAAATTCCATCAAAATTGTATTTCATTAATTGACAACATGATTATTCATCCAACTTCATTATCACACTTTTATAAAAACTTTTCTTTTAAAAACAAAAAAAAAAACACTTCATTTTCTTTACATACGAGTTCAATCAATACGTTTTGGTTCCCATATCGGACCG